>JAQFVV010006293.1:4411626-4659126 GCA_028023455.1 Epiperipatus broadwayi | reverse complement strand
TTAAATCTGGTCTTATAGATAAAAATATGTGTGATAGAGCTAGGTAATTTTGTCTGTGTGCATTTAATATTAGAAAGTAGTGACTATTTCTGATGAAATCTTGATTTTTTTTTTTTTTTTCATATGTCATAGCATCTGCCGGGACGCGAACCCCCCCCCCCCTACCTCTCGGCTAACAACGCAAGACTAAATATAAATAATTAACATTCATGTTCTGAATTTTGTGATTAAAAGTTCATAAAATAAACCTTGAATTCAGTCTGGGGAAAAAATAATAAAGCTAAAATAATATGGATTGATTTAAAGTAAATTGTAAATTTTATTAAGTCTATGAAAGGTTTTTAGTAAATCTTGTAAACAGATATTTGTTCTTAAAAATAGTTCAACTACAAACAAGTCATTAAATGTTCAAAATCAGAGAAATTGAAAAATTAACCAATGGGAAAGTACAATTTAGAATAAATTAGCAGCATGCAGACAATGTTTTTGGAAAGAAAAAATGAAAGGAAAAATAGGGGATTGGAAAAAAAGATTACAGATCAGAAATAAAACAAGTAACTTGTTTTTTTTTTAAGTTTGCTTAAATATTTTAAACCTTATTATTATTTTAAAAACAAATAATTGATTATTATCTACTTAAGGATTTCAAACTTTATATTATAAGATTTTCAGTAACATGGAAGATTAAAACAAAGTAAATCTCTGTTGGCTAATTTGACAATCAATAAGCTTGCTAAAATATCTTGGAATCATTATATTGAAAAAAATACTGAAATAGTGAAAGGAAAAAGTTATATATTTGTGCCAAAGTGTGATCAAATAATGCCTGAACTGAAGGAAAATACTGTATGTTGATGAATAATTTGATTAGTAAGCAACATAAAATATTTATGCATTTAGACTATCATAACAGTTATGCAAGATTAAAATGGAATCAATGGATGAATAACCAGAAAATTATTCATGACATAGGTAAATGTACAGTTTTCAAGATAATTAAAACTAAATTATGAATGAATGATAATGGAAATATTTGCATATTGAAAAACATGCTTAATATTAAAATGGAACTTATAAATGTATATCTGAATGAAAATTGTAATAGGAGAAAAGATTTAAATGGAATATTATCAGTGAATATAACTTCCATGCATAATAAAAAATTTACAATAAGTTATATATAAGAAAAATGAAGGAGTAAAAGTTAGAATGATGTATGGATGTAATACAAGGCCAAGGAAAAATGAAAATTTTGATTGAGGATTATATTTATACTTGTAATAAATCAGAGCAGTCTATGTGGACAATGAATGAATTAAGTATTAAAACTGTCAATAAAAAAAAAAGCTAATGAAAAAAATTAAATAATTACTGGAAACAACTAATAAAGAATAATTAAATATGGGGGGAAAAGAGTGAAATAAATCGTTGTCAGTAACATTAGCTTATTTGAGAATATAATTGATATTGAAGCTAATATCATTTTTTCTTTCAGGATAAGGTGTAAAATGCTCTATTTAAAATGATAATATTGACAAGAAATACATAAAGAATAATATGAAGTTAAGTATAATATTGCTGAAAGTATCTAAATAGAATATATTATACAAATGGAAAATAGCCTTTGATTGGTAAAAAAGAAAAGAAAATAAACTTAAACATTGTTAATAACCTGATGGCATTATTACTTTATAGTTTTGATCATTTTCTTATGCGAATAAAACGAGTAAAAATAAGAGAAAAGTTGATGAGTAACAAGTTAAAACATTGGAAACGATTGGAATACTATTAAAAATTTAATTTTATTTTTTTTTTAATGTTGAACTTGTATATTAGAAAGAAAAAAAACTTGTAAGTAATGTTTGTAAATAGTTAATTTTATACTTTCAAATAAACGTTATCAGTCAAGCGTTGGTGATCGAGATGTCAGCACAGCCACCTTATAAGCAGTTGCCCCGGATTAGCGGGTTCGCTTCCCGGCCGATGCTATGACACAGGGGGAAAAAAGAAAAAAAAAACGTTATCAATACGAGGGAGGATAAATCAATAAATAAGGAAATTAATGATTAATTTGATTTGTTTATCTATACCAGTAATTAACAAAAAATAGTTGTTTAAAGTTCTTTTTATTTGGTTAAATATAGTTAGATAATTAAAATAAATGTATATAAGCAATGAGTATGTAAAATATGCACATAAAAGTAGTTACACATATGTATTATAAGAAGAGGGGATATGTCTGTGTTTGAGTGTAATATTAGAAAAATGATAAATGGTGATATTTATAGTTTGATCTATGTTTAACTACTAATGCTTTAATATAATTGTAATAGAATTATAGCTAATTTTAGTTTATAAGTCTTTATAGGCTATTATTTATAAGGCATATATGAAATAGGTATAAATCGGAGATAGAAAGTTGATATCTGAAATTATTAGATAAAATGAAGATATTTTTTTTTTATTTTCCATTTAGGATGCACTAAACAGTGGTTTATCAACATTTAGCTTAATATCATAAATTGTAAGTGGAAATTAGTCCAGGAAGAGATAAGTTGTCATATTTGATAGTGTACAGTGTAAAAGTTTCATTTGTTGTATTTTATTACAGAGTTTGATGATAAGACCATAGGAAAATTGAGTGTGAGATCAGAAAACAAATTAATGATTTCATAATTATTGTATTAATATTTTCTTAGTGTAAGTAAAGAGAAAGATCAAATGGTGAATATCATAATATATAAACACAGATAAATATGTAATATTTCATAATATTATAATGAAATTATTTTAGTTAAGAAATAAAAGAATAATCCATATTTTAAATCTTCTTATATTTTGCAGCATAATCTATAAGAGATAATGAGTGTTAATCGAATCTATAAAAAAGGGAGGGATTATTTATTATACACATGATTTTGTGATATAAGAAATAAAATTAAATATTACAACACTTTATTGTATTATAAGCAGGGGGGGTATTTAAAATATCGCATTGTAGTTAAGGGGAATATAAATATTCAAATATTTATATGTTACTATATTATATTGTTATATAATGTTATTAAGATTATTATTTATTAAATGAATTAGTAGTTTAAAATAATTGTTGAAAAATCTTGTACTAATATTATTAAAATTAATGTTTTAAAAGTTAAACTAAGTATCAAAAGTTGCATTTCTTTTTGTTGGAATCATTATCGTTACACCATTATCAGAGGGTATGAATTATAATATACACATTAAGCAAAACATATAATTTGAGATTGGAGAAGTTAATTGATTGCAAGATATTGTATAAGGAAAATATTTCTTAAATGGGATCTTAAATTATTGCAAACTGCCTTGATCACATAAGTCATTTATAAAATATATTGCAAATTTAGTAAAGTATGTTTATTTATAAGAAATCTGATTATTAATCAGTTATTATTTAGAATGAGAAATTGATTGCCATTTAGATAACAATAGTTATTTATTATTAAATAGTAGAAAACAAATATAAAGTAATAATATAATTTTAATTATAGATTAATGTTATGTCTTTTCTTAATTGATATACTACCTATAGAGTTAAGTCAAAATCTCTCTTGATGTCTTAAAGATGGAATAAATAGCTAATTAAAAAAATCAATGATAATCCTGAGATCTTCTTAGTATCATATTGTTATTATGGTTATTTTTAATTAGAATCTTATAAACGTAACAATAATAAAAGAGCAATATACAATATAATGATAATATATATATTAATTAAGTTAATTTAAATTTCATAATTATAGATGTTTTATTATATTTATTTAAGTACTATTGTTAAATATGGGAATATTTAGATACTTAATAAGGAGTGTCTTTGTATTCTTATGCCATTGAATGAATACTTCAGTATTTATTTAATGTTAAAGGGTATGTAATCTTGTTAATAGGATAAATGGGTCTCATAATTGCTAATATTAATTATACCTAATTTAGAAATAATTAAGAGTATCAAATTGTACATAGATAAAGTAATAGTATAGTTGAATTTAAGGACTTGTCATATTTTCTAGGGGTCATTATCCTATTGGCAGGGCACAAGATATAGGCAAATATATATATATATATATATTTATTTATTTATAATGTTTCATCAAAATCAGTCTTTAGACATGTTCTTTGAAATAGTCTCAACTCTCAACTTGCACTCTCAAATAAATATGAAGATATTTAAGGTTATATACTCAGTCATATATTCACATATATTGCTTATAATAACTCCTCTCATATATACTTTAATGCAAAAAAAAATTTTTACAAAACTTTTTTATTTTCCTGACAGTTTCAATTATCCAGCAATCTTCATCAGAGCTTCTCAATTTTATTAAAAAAAGTTTGCATTAAAGTGTATACAAATATGCAACTTTTTTTCGCAAGTGTTAGTGAAACTATAATTATACTTAAAATAATGTGTAATAGATCTTCTTAGCACTTTCGAGATTTAATGTCCAAATCTCATACTTATAGCTTTGTGAATGAATACTGTTGTGATATATTGTACACATATGCAAACCACAGTATTCATTCACAAGGCTATGAGTATGAGATTCGAACATTAAATCTCGAAAGTGCTAAGCAGACCTATTACACATTATTTTAAGTATAATTATAGCTTCACTAATGCATGCAAAAGAAGTCGCATATTTATAATTACAATTTTTACTAGTGAAGAGAAAAAGAATTTATTAAAGTGTATAAGAGAGGAGTTATTATAAGCAATATATATAAAGACATTTAAAACTAAAAAAATCGAACCAAGTGTAATATGCGTTGGCTTTTATGTGCTCTGCTTTCTATATTTCAAGATATAAAATCAGGTGATGCAAGATATAGATTATAAAGATAATTTGAAGCAGATTGTATCATATATTAATTTCAAACTTATCTAATTAACAAAAACTGGAATATAAGGTGCTAACATTATTTACTTTCTGAAAATGCCACATTAAGTACATGGAAATACTTTTATATAGTTGATCCCAGCTATTATAATTTTTAAATAAATCAAACATGAAATAATTAAATTTTTAAATCCGTGTAAAAGAAAGTTATCTATTTGTAAACCTATAATAATTAAAAATATTGAAGGGGTTGCCAAAGAACAAAAGTACTGTTTGATAATAACTTTATTTATCGAAAAAAATTTTGATCAATTCAAATTTTTTGTCATTTTCATAATGTTAAACTTTTATAATTTTTATCTAACATGTACAACATTTTCTTCTCTTATAAATACTAAATAGTTACATTTTTAAAAACTGAAATAAAAAAATTAGCTATTTGAAGGTCTACAGTAATTAAAAATACTGCACAGAGACCTCTAATTATTATATTGTTGTTATTGTAGTTGTTGTTACGGCAAATAATAAAATTATATAGACTCGATAGTTTGTAACTGTTTTAAGGTTAGATTATTTTATAAATTTGAACAGTTTCCCTAATAAATGGTTAAATATATAATATTATAAATAGTATTTCTCTATTTCTAGCAGTATTAAGTGAACAAAATCAAACATGATTTTAAAAAATATAAATATTCTCAAGATTTATTGCTTATCATTATAAAATGTTTGAATCATCAGAAATGACAGGGCTGAATGAATCCATTGAACATAAATTTCAGAGTCTAATTTTTTACATATTGCTCCAAGCTATGCAGAGAAACATAATTTGTAAGTATAAAAGTAAATTTTTAATTTTAGTTTGTTAAACATAATTTATCACATGATCACCATTTCAAGTACTTACACAGGCTGTTAATAACACTAGCAAACTTTTCATAGAATAGTACCACCAAATGCAAGCTTTTGTAGTCAATGGATGAAAGAAGGCTTGCAAATAAAATCCCTAACTAGTGCCTAATCATCTAATGTCTCCCAACTAGTTTTTAGCTTGTGACTTTCATCAGATAGGAGTCTTGGATTTGATATCACTGCATTTAGATCTAGGTGATAGGTGCAGTGCTCTCAAATACAAGGCTACTCACTAATCAAATCCACAAGCTAGAAACTTATTTGGGGATATAAGGTGAGTAGGCATTAGATACATATTTCATCCTCAAACTTTCTTGTATCCATTGATTATAAAGGTTTGCATTTAATGGCACTACTGTATAGTTTTCTAGTGTTATAAACATAATTTGCTAGTTAGCATTGCTTAAAATAGATTAAATAAAAATCAAAATACAAGTAAATTTAATTCATTAATTACTATTCCTTAATTAAAAACAAATTTTGTACTGCATATGAAACAGAAATTACAATAATGAAAATTGAACTATCTATGTAAGCTGTTTCACATATTACAATCTTTGATCATTCATACTGATATAAGAGTAATGATACATAAGTTAAATGTTTAGTGTGCAAATGCAAACTTTTTGGTTTTATTTTTGTATACTATTGAGAATCATTAATGGATAAATTTACTTCATTTTTTAACAAGCCAACATTTTTCATAAATGTCTTTTTTTAATTGAAGATTGTGTATGAGTATTTGATACTTTAATACTAGTAAACATAAAAGTAAAAAAAATCAATAATGGATAAACTTCTAGAATTTTTAACAATTCACACCATTTATAAAAAAGTTCTTTTATGTAAATTGTAGACTTGATATTTCTTTCCTATATTTACTATGGCAAATATAAAAATAAATTGTATTTATATTTTTATTGTAATATTTGTTCAAGGCTAAACCTTTAATATCAAATGATGAACACTATATTTTTCACACAGTTTTTAGTAAATGACTACTATTTAAAAATATAATCTTTTTGTATATTTTTGATACATATTGATGGCTTAGCTAAATGTTTTTGAATATTAGAAGTCTATAATCAATGAGTTGTAGCATAATATTATTCAACCTCTATATATAATACTAAATATTCATGGTTTTAGTATTTTTATCTTGCCATAGTCAAAGAATTTATGATAATGTAATGTTTTAATAAAAACATTTCACTTTTCTTACACTTTAATGCAAAATATATTTATAAATATTACATTGAATTTCTAAAATTATGGCAAAGGTAAAGGTGAATAAATATAAATATGATAATAATTAAGAATAAAAATAAATAATAAAAATAAAGGATAAAATAGAATTAAAATGTTAAAAGTTATAGAATGGTAAGTTTAATGAATAAAGTGATGTTAATAATTGATAAAATTGTAAGATTATAATAGATATATGTATGAAATATGGCTGTATTAATAAAATGTTTACATTTTGTAAATCTGATGAAGACTGCTAGGAGCAGTTGAAACTGTAAAGTATAAATATATTTTGCTTTACAGTGTAAAAACTGTGAAATGTTGTTATTATATGTTATATTAAAAAATCAAAAATAAAAATGGAAAGAGGAAAGTATTAAAGAATGTAATGTTTTATTGAGCATTCACAAATTCAGTGATATAATGTTAAGGGCATAAAATTACTATAAATTACAAGTTTGTAAATAGGATATTGATTTGTATGTTTTGCTCTTAATATATATATAAATAATATCGGTGGTGTGCAATTAAAAAATAAAAATAAAAAAATAACTTTTGTATTTATCTATAAAGAAATGGATGAAAGAGAAAATAAAAAGAATTTTCATTTAAAAATAAAAAGGGAAGCTGTCATCATTTTTTTTTCAGATATCAAATCATCTAAGTATTTGTAGAATTTTATTAGATATTTAAACAAATTTTAATAGATTTTAGGGTTGAATTGATATGAAATTGAATAATTATAAAAATGTAAAGAATTAAAGTTTAAAAGTCTAATTAATTTTTGAATAATGGATAAAAATTATAATTAAGTTAATATAAACTATTTGCAAAAGAATGTAAGAGAAAATTCTATATTTATGAAAAAATAGTTTAAAAAGATTAAATCAATATCAAGAAATCAAAATATGTGATAACAATTGGTTTTTTTTTTTAAGTAAGTGATGTATAGACATGTAGTGGTAGTAATCTAGAAAAAAATAAATATAATTAGTATTTTTTCTCATTCGCTCTAACTAGTTCACTTATTAACTACTACTTTACTCTCTTTTTGCCTTCTCCTAAAATACCATTCATTCTCTCCATAATTTTTTTAAGATTAATTTTCTTGTGCACATAACTAATCCAGAGTGAGTTTAGCAATTGAATTCCGTAGCACAGTATAATCTTTTTTAATTCTTGTCATCTAATAAACTCTTTACATAATTTTCTTTTCTTTTCTGACGATCTTTATAAGACAGATGTGCTATTAACTTTAATTTTTTTTTTTATCTCTTACTGTTCTGTATTTGTTCTTTTGATATCTTATTTTAATATCTGTGTTGGTAAGATGCAGTATAAGATGAGATTTTTAAACTTGAAGACAAACTAATTAAGAAATCATAAAATTATTTTTGAAATTGTTCTATGATTTTGACTTTATAATTTTGTATTTGTGTGTTAAAAAAAAAAAACAGATTTAAAAAAATATAACTTTATTCAAAACAAAAAGCTACAACTAAATTACAATTGCTTTTTTGTTTTAAGCTATTTTAGTTAGACAATTCAAAGTAATAAATTTAAATTTGATATTTGAAACAGTTTTAAAAATAACAGTTACACTACTTTTATCTAAAATAATATTTGTTTATATGACATGACCCATATTGATTTAAAAAATAAAAAGCAATGTACAGAAATATTATTTTTTTAATAAAGCGAAATAAATGATGCACAATCTTCACAGTGCTACTTCAAGTTGTGGTGGCCAGTCTATTGGTTTTCACTCAAAACTGTCATATCAAACACTGCTATTGAATTGTACTCTAGAACAAAAAAAAAATATATAAATTAATCAGGCTGATGTGTATGTATATATATATTCTGAAATATTAATTATGATAATAAAAGGCTCACAGAACCACCTTTAGAAAATATACCAAGCCACATCATTACTAACCTTAAATGTCTGTAATTTATAATAAGCAAATTTCACTTGGTTTAATTCAAACTGTGGCATTTCACTTGTTTTATTGTATAGTGTGAAAGTCGAAATACATACAATTATTAAACGAGATTTGTGCAATTGAAGAAGAAAAAAAGCTGATTACATCAATATAATAAAGATTTCTTCGGTATCAAATTACATCCATTCTTTTTACATGAATTTTAAAATTTATCACAATTATAAATTAATATTTATACAGTTAATATCCACATGCAAAGAACTTGATATTATTGCATAGAAATAATGATAATTACACTACTTTTTCCTAGGTACCAGAAAATAGAAAGATTTTATGATGATGATTTTCCTCTGTTACTAATCTGCCCTCCTTTCATTTAGTAAACAGTATAAGCTAATGTTATAGAAAAGGTGCATTTTTAATCTAAAACTAAATATTATTATGATATTTGGAATCATAAGCATCCAGAAAACATTTATATGATACAAGGACGCATTAAAAAGGAGATCAAACATAAATCACTTTTCAGACATAAGTTCTTTTAGTAGGCAATTTATTAAATGACTAATAAAAACAAACAAAAGCGTGTAATTTATGAAAATAACTGCATAGATATAACTTTCACTGATCCATGCATTACATAATGAGATTATTTATAAGATCAATAAAATCTCAGACAACGATAATAATCGGGAAGAAATTACTTTGCTCCTTAATTTTAATGACACAAATAAAATTATTAAAAAACATATCACCTTCACATAGATATGGATTAAACATTTGAAGGTTTATTATTATATATGCTATTAAAAACTTTATGTAGTCACACACCCATGCTACTATGTAATCCTTGCATACACATCCCTCTTTTATAAAAAAAAAAAATATTTTTTAAAAATGTCAATAGTAATATTTTTTCCATTTATTTTATTATTTTATTCTTCTTTCACTTTCTATCTTCTTATGCATTGATTAATTTTATAAAACAAGTGTTTCTCTTTATGCTCTTTAATAAGCACTCTTTGAAAAATAAATTAAAATATTTAATATATTTTTTCCATTAGATGATACAGTTGCATAATTCACGTGTAATGTCAAGATAATTCTGACAGAAAAAAAAAATCTGATCCAGGTACCTAATCAGAACAGTTTCGCCAAATGGCATTCTTTTAAAGATGTAAGATTATGGCATCATATCAAAAATAGAGTTTGTTTTATCAGATGAATAAAATAATATCTGTTAATAGTTGAATGTTAATTCAGAGATAGTAAAGACATTTTTATCTTTATATCAAACTAGCAATTCATGTATTATCATAGTATATTTTTGAGCATTGTGATGTTATTGGGATGGCACATAGAAATTGATATTTTTTTAACTATAATCAATGGGTTATTATAAAATAAAGCACACTTTTTAATAATTTCTTATTTCTATCAATACTATAATATTTTAGCCACTTTCTTTTTAAGTTGTACAAGAATGGGGAAATATTTTACTTGAAGAGGTATTTCCATCCATTAGACTTGTTTTACAATCATATCCCTTCTCTATTTAATAAATATTTAAATAACATCAATTATAGCCTGACAATCTTCTGTACTTAATAGTATTGATATTATTTGTTATTATAAGATTTGAACATATCTACATTTGGACTCCTAATTTAATGTCTTCATTACTACAATTTAATTGACTGCTTTATAATCTTTTTTATTATTTTTATAAGAAAATATATTCTTAAAATATACTAATTAATTTCATAATCAGAAATACGTAATCTCTTCCTTGAGATTTAATTTGTAAATTCAACTGTATTATTGGTAACTTATTTCTAGCTCTATGTACATTTGTTTAAGTGGAAGTACAGGTATGAGTGAACTTTATTTTACAATTTACTTCTCTTAGTCCACTAATATATCAAAATCTAGTTCTATTCCAATCATGATTTTTAGGTAGCTCCATATATCACAAGGTCCAATCCCTTGATCATGTACTACAATAATGTATGGAGAGTTTTTTTCCTGTTTTAATAACAGTTATAAGAAAGCATAAGAAATGGTGATCATGTGATGCTTATTGGCTTAAAACCAATCCTGCCTAATAGGATAGTGGTGGATATGGTTATTAAAGAACCAAACACCCCAAAATGTATAAGTACTGAACTCAGTTCAGACCTATATGACTATATAAGCTAATGAGCTTGCATTGAAAATATTATTGTGCTTTCAATTTAAGACTCACAGTTTTGTAGTTAAGTAGAGATAAAAAGTGGATGCTGGAGGGTTGCATTCAATCCTAAGATCTAAATGCAGTGCTCTCAGATCCAAGCCTCTTCACTGACAAAGGCCACAAGTCAGAAACTTGTCTGGGGATATTGGATGAGTAGGCACTAGTTGGGGATTTTATGCACAAGCCTTCTGGCAATCATTGATTACTCTGGCTTGAATTGAATGGCAATACTGTATTGGGAATTTTGCCTGTTTTACTACAATATTACTTATATCCTGAATAAATAGTATCCACATGTGCGCGTGTTCTTCATTGATTGTGCCAGCTTCAAAGTTTAAACAATTTTCTATTGAAATCCTCTCATAGTTTACTGCTTTGCTGGATTTCTTTTTTAATGATTATACTGCTGGTCACAATGCTAGCATTACTAGTTGATATTATATCTGGATCTTATACTAATGCTTATTTTATTTAAAAATTCTGGATTTGCTCTTAAATTTTTTATTTTCTCTACTTAGAATACCTGAATTTTTTAATCTGAAATTTGTATGATATATTAAAACATAACTCATTATTAATGCTGGGTATTTGACATTATCCCATTTGATTTTTGTGTATTGTGTATTTTAGGATAGATTAGGACTTTTTGTGCATGTAATCTGTCCAAGGACAAAAAATGCAGTTATAATTCTCAGTTTTGAAATTAAACATTGTGGAAATTATGTACATTTCTTGCCATGAAATACCTTTCTTCTGATTCCTGGTATTATATTGCATCCTATTTCTCCTTACTCCAAACAATCTGCAAGATCATATAAGTGAAATCTCCAGTATGTATTAATCTGTTAAATAACAAATAAATCCATTTTGGTGCCCACATAAACAGGATTAGAATCCATTGTAATCTTCTTTCTATCTCCTAATACATTTAAAAAGAATAGTTCTTCTAGTATTTCTTGACGTTTTCCACTAACATACTGCAAAAGTTTATAATTCTTATAAATTTATTGGCTAACTTTATATTTTTTCTATAATCAATACTTCTCAAGTTACTTCTTTCCAAATTATTTTATTTTTATTTTTATTTTGGTTTATAATTTCTTTGGGTTTTGGGGGAGGATGGGGAGAATGTTTTTTTTTGTTTATTTGATTAAAAATAGTCTATGAACTCAGAGTAAGTAGACCCCACATTGCTGATTACATTATGTAAAATGACACAGAATTTCTTTGTGTAAAAATTTGAACTTTGTTTTGCATTTCTATAGTAATTTTTTCTCCAATTTGATTTATAACATTCATTGATGTCATTTTAAGGATGCTTTTCATGTAAAAATGGATTAAAGCAATCCAGCTTTTTTCATCTTATAATAACTTACTTCACTTTATTCAAAATACTAAGTTTTTTATTCATTTGACCACTATTTATAGTAGTTTCTTAATGCGAAACTAATATTTAAATATCTTTTGATGGTACTGACACCTCACTTTATTTTATTTACTGTTGATATTGTTTTTGTTAATATTTTATCATATTATTTTTACTCTCTTTGCATGCTTTTTTGAAATATTATTATTCTATTTCTATTTGGCTTTTATTCAGATTAACAATAAAAAAGTATAGCTTCATATAGTAAATCATTCATCCACTCAACTTCTATCTTTAATTGCTTATTTAATTGCTTGATTATATTTAAATATTCTATAACAGTGTTGATTGTTTATTGCAAATTGTTTATTTTCAACACCCTTCACTTATTTTTTCTAGTGCATCATCATATTATTCTGTCATGCTTTCGATCTTTGAAGCATTTCAATGTTTATGATTTACATCTTATGGCTTACCACATTTGAGAATCTCATTGATTCTTTTCCTCTATTATCTGTATGTTTCCCTTAGCTTTTAAATTTTGTTGAAGATAGTCTTTCATCTTTTGAATTTTTTCATTTACGTTTTCTATATTGTCTTCTATAAATTTTGATTTCCTATTTTAAATTTTGGGTTTAATGTGTTTTACAATTTCCACATACTCAAATATCTTCTCTGTACTCATTTGATGTTGTTAAATACTTTGTTAGAGTTTTCTTTATATTCATTTGACTGTGTTTAATACTTTTCTTTAATCTTTTTAACATTGCCCATATCAGCATATCATTTTATTCCAAATTTCACATTTTATTTAATTTTGAAAAAAAATAATATTATCTTGATGAAAGTCACTTAATGATATTTATAAGAATTATGCTCATTAAAAACCATTTTCTACTTCAGAAGAACCAATCATCATCATGTCCTTATTTCCATATCTTGATTTCTTCTACATATTCTAGTTAATCTAAATAAATTTAATTTAGATGATTTTTTAATATTTTACATGTTGTTCATGTTATATATTTTGTCTGGTAAACTTCCTTTTGGCAAATTTCAAATCTTATAATAATATTATAATGCAAAAATAATTTGTTCCTGTCTAGTTCTAATGCCAAAAGATCCTGTTGCAAAATTAGAATGACTTAACTGAATCATGTTCTAACGTCAAAAGATTTTAATTGTGGCCCAGTTCTAATGCCAAAATAACTTAATCAACTTTTTGTTCGTGTGTCAAAATTGAAATATAATGGAAGGAATACTGCATCACACATCTTCATCTATCTCCATCAAGGACATATCATGAAACAGGCAAGAAAAATAAGAATGCATAGATCATGGATATACATACACACTATTAGAATAGTGTTATAATAAGGTATTTGAAATTGATACCATTGATCTAGCTCAGGGTTGACAAAGGATGGCACATAAGCTATATGTGACTTTTTGACGCAATCACATCGTTCTTTTTATAATGATAAACATAAGCACATTTTTATTTGCTCTTATACTTTGTAAATAAATATTTTGATGACTCTAGGAGACAAAACACATACTTTACAACATTATTTCTTGAACCAGTCTTATTATAGAATATCAATTATTATATATAATGAATATTAAATATTAGAAATTTGTCACTAAATCAAACTGTCAAAATAGTTTTTTTGATTTGTTTGTTTATTTTTAAGAGAATTTTCATTTTCGTTTCTTTGTATAAACATTCTATAATTTTCTATTACTAAAATAAATATTAAAATATATCGACACCAGTTTTCTTGTGGCTCTTTTATGTGTAGTGGGGGGGGGGGATTGATTTAAAAACTGATTCTGCATGTTAAAAAGTTTACTGAACACTGATCTTAGACAATACAGCAGATATTTTTCATAATACAGCAGATATTTTTCATATGACGTAAGGCCCATCTAAATTTATAATCAAATAAATAAGTTATTTATTATAGTAAAATATGTTTATAAGTCTTTTAATTCTAAAGATAAGTATATGGAATCACTAATTCAACTGGTTGTGATAAATTCAATTAGAAAAGAGGAAAAGAGAATATTGCCTTGAGTGGCTGACCATGGATCACAAACATTATCTTTAAATGAAATTTAAAATTTCTCTTACTAAATTATAAATCAGTAATCTCTTATTTTTCTAATAAATAAAAGTAATTGCATTTAGTCAAATGTATGAGTGTTTGAAAATATGTCTTAACAGTCAGATCCATTACCTTCCATTTGCAAATTACTTAATATTATTACATAGAAATAATGGTAATTTTTTAGCTTTGCCCGTAATAAGTACAAATGCATAAATGACCAAATTTCTACCCTTGATTCCTTCATTTAGTAAGCAATATAAGTTAATGTCTTGGGAAAGACATTATTTGGACTTAAAAATAAATATTATTTTGATATTTGAATCATGAGAATGAAAGCATTTTTATGTTACGGTTACGGGTTAAATTGAGAAGCAAGTAATATTTATTTAAAAAGAATATAAAAAGATGTTTCTCAGTTTATTATTAGTGATCAAATGTAAATCATTAAGTATTTCAATTATTACTTTTAAGCAAAAGAAAATTCTACAGCAGAGAGTGACTCCACAAAAGATAGGTCAAACGGAGTTTTAAATAAGTAATTAAATAAATTTTCAAATAAAACTAAAAAATATGTTTAAATAATTAAATAACTTCATAACTATAACAAGGATAGTTCACATGATAAATAGCAAACCTAGTGACAATACACTCATACACACAAACTCTAATATTTAATTTTTGCATACATAATATTTCCATTTTGTAAAAAAAAATAGATAAAAACAAAAACAACACTAACAATATTTTTCCTATATAGTTTATTCACTTTTGTAATAATGCAATAATAATAAGAACTATAAATAAAATTACCAGAATTATTTTTGCATATATATATCAGACACTAAATCAACTTTTTCTTACGTTATAACGTTCGAATTACAATAAGTTCACTACCATAATTAAAGGTAAAGTATTATTTGACTATTCAATCAAAAACCTCCTTTATATTTTCATTATTTTTATACTCCTAGTAAATTAAGTGTGATCTTTTTTGGTTTATATTGTTTATTCTTTGTTGCAAACTGCTGTATAGTTAATTTATACATTTTATTTTGAATATGAAGTAATAGTATGTTTGTATTTCTTTCTAGTATAAATTCAGCAATTAATTGAGTGAATTTTCTTAAAATACTTTTTTTTTTGAGTTTAAGTAAATTTCAGTTTTGAGATATGCCTTGTTTGCTGAATGTATGCTTGCCTCCTTATTAATTTTTAGAAAACAGTTATTTCAACACATATAATAGTTTTTCAGATATTTCCTTTAAAAATAATGCTAATTGGGTTTTTTTTTTACTCTCATGTGCCAGTTTTAGTTACCATGGCATGTTAAAAATCACTATAAAGTACTATTCCTTCATAACATTTACATTTTTTCTAAGATAATTTTAGATATCTTTATAATAAAATGGAATAAAAAATACTTTTCTTTCTAAAATAATCACTGACTAATTATGATATTTTATTTTTCAACCAATTAGATATGTAATAATTGAATTTAACTGGAATTAAATAACATTTATTATAATAATAATAAAATATTTTTTTAATAACTAATTTGTACACAATAATTAAAAATTAATATTCACACAAAGATTTTTTATTTATTATATAGTTTTTTTTTAAAATGTAATTATAAAATGACTTGATCTTACTGTATATGTTGGATACATATAACTCCAATGTATACCCATACCACTAAAGCATCCATGCAATTGATAGTTAAAACTTAAGAAAATAAAAAAATTATAATTTCAATAAATATTCTATTAAGTAGTTACTATAACATGTTAGTGTGGTTATGGATTTAATATACATGCATAAAGAATCCTTATCTTCCCTTGGATATTTTTTTTTCATTTTTAAAAACATCCAAAGCCACCAAATCCCTTACCTGAATATTACACTGGTGTTCTGAATGCAACACCCATCAACCATGAGAACTTTTTAGCTCTAGAAAAGTAATATATACATATATATTTAAATGAATGTGTGTATATATATATGAAAGTAATGTTAATATAGATATGCATGCTATATATAATAATATTAATAATAATTTCTATAATAACAGTGCTAACTTCTAGAACTGTCTTTTAATAAAAATAATCGATTATCTAGCAACATCATCCAATCATTTCTAGCAGATCACGCTAAAACCATTTCCATCTGCTTTTTAAAATTTTATAAACATTAAAAAAAATGTCAATGAATATTGTATGATTATATATTGCAAAATAGTTAGATTCATTTAATTAAAATATAATGTCAGAAATTAACATTGGCATTATTATGTTTTAAAAACATTATAAAGAATCAAGAACAAACAGATATTTTTATTACATGAAGCATAATAAATAATTTACAACTTTAGAAATAAATACTTATATATATAGAGAGAGAGAGAGAGAAGAAAAAAATGTTTAAAAAATCCAAAATGCACAATAAAAATGTTATACACAGTGAATGAAAATGTTCACAATGAGAGTGGAAGAAATATTCCAAAATGCAAATCCTAAAAAAATTCAAAGGAGAAAGCTCAAGGAAAAAAATAATAAAAGATAGCTTTGAAATTAATAAAAAAAATCATTAAGAAAATGATTAATATCAAAAATATGAAAGTGTAATATGAGCCATTTAGAAGGAAAATAAATAAATATACCAAAAGTTACAAAATGAATAGTGAAGAATGGTAAAGAAAAAAAAGACGGTTTTTTTTTACCTCCATAGTTATGGGGAAAAAATATTAAGAAAATGGTTAAGATCAAAAATATGAAAATGTAATATAATCATTTAGAGGGGAAATAAATGAATATATCATAAGTTACAGAATAAATAGTGAAAATAATAAAAAGTTTTTTTTTTGGCCTTCATACTTTTGCAAATAATGGCAGTACCAAGGTCTGTTAATTAAGAACCTTAGCGATCTCTACAAGTAAATTATTATTTTTTATTTTGTTTTCTCTTTAATTTATCAAGACAATTATTAAAAGTTGTGTATATTAGTTTTGTTTGTTTAAATGTCGATTTTTATGAAACCAAGGATTCAAAATAATTGTGAATATGTTTATTTTAGTTATGACTATAACATATATTTATAAATAAATATTATAATAAATAAGTATAAATCTCTACCTTAAATGCAAGTTCATTTAACATATTTATTTTGTTAGAAAATATACATGCATTAAAATATAATACAGAGAGTGTACCAATAGCTCAAACAAGCTCTTAATTGATAAGCGCGGTATGAGAAAATATTTGAAATCTCTATCCAGAACCTTCCCATCTCCAGACCAACTGGTTTAAAGCTTATACATATAAAATAAGTGCTTGGTTTTGAGTTGATATTTTAGATCCAGTGTCCAATATTTTAGCTCTCTACTGACATGAGCCATAAGCTTGAAACCAGTTGGTCTGAAGATGGGAAGGTTCTGGATAGAGATTTTAAATATTTTCTCATACCGCACTTTATCAATTAAGAGCTTGTTTGAGCTATTGGTACACTCTCTGTATTATAGTTTTGTAAATACAAGATTATAAAAGTATGGTCACATTACATATGACTTGCATTTTTGATTATTATGCATTAAAATATTAAAATTAAAACCTTTCACATCTAGCATAGAGAGAAAAATGAAATATATGTCTTAATCATAAATTGTCGATTAGGTTTTAAATATTTTATCTTAATAAAGCCATTCTTTAAATGTGGATGAATGCAGACAAATATTTTATAAATTATGTATGCATTTAGCTATGGCACTGCTTAAGAAGAAGTCACACTACAGTCAGCACTTACATTAATAGTTACCCCAGTGTTTTTATGTGTATATGTATTTAGAAATATAACATTTTATGCAGACAGAAATGTAAAAATTGTTTGATGTTTATCTTGAAAGGTAGTAAATCATAATGTATAGATATAAAACATAGAATTAAGAAATATTCAAGTCACCATTATGGAATGCAAATGAATAAAAATATTAATAAAATATTGTGTGTATTCAAAGAGTGAAGATAGTAAATGCCTTGTCAGAGTATAACTATGATTACCAATAGATAATTTTTATGATGAAAATCTGGCTTTACAAAGAAGTGAAAAGAGGATTTTTTTATTTATTTGAGGTGACATAAGAATTTAAATGTTAAACTAATGCATAGCTGTTTATATTGTTTTCAGATTATTTGCTCTTGGTGTATATTTTGTAAATACATCAAAGTTTAAATGTTTAAATGGATGATGCAAAAGACAAGAATCTTCCACCAGTTCTTATTAAAGTACCTATATTTTCATTAATACCAAAAAAACACTCATATTAGAGATAATATAAGACATATCAGAATAATAAAAATTATGATCAAATTGGGGCATGTAATTATTAATAGAAATAGTAAATGATAATTTTATTTTAGCTTGAATCATGCTATCTGAAAAATCTTAATTTCACAATAACAACTATGGATGATGACTATGATTAATGTCAGCTTTAATAAAATATGAAATCTAACCTTCTATATATATAATAATAATGACACTTGAAATCAAAGTAATTAATTATGTATACCATAATACATCTAGAATATTCTAAAATAAAGTGTATTTGAATTTAATCATTTGTCTGTAATGGATACTTGGAAAAATTAAAATCATCACATGATCCCTATTCTTTATGCTAACACAAGTTGTTTGCACAGAGGCTAAACTCTCCATACAGTAGTGCCAATCAGTACAAAACCAGAGTAATCAATTGGTTATTCTGGCTTGAACTGAGTGGTATTACTGTATGGAGAGTTTAGCCTCTGTGTAAAGTACTAAAATGCTATTACATTAATTTAAAACTCAGTAAATATATTTTTTTTGTTATAATTTGAGAAAATAGTTTAAACTAATAAAGATTAATCTTAGTATTTTATTTTTAAATAATACTCGAATTCCTGTGTTCTATGGAATAATCAGATTGGTCCATAAACAAATTATGTAATTTGTTCTTAAAAAGATAATAAACAAATATATTAATGAAAACATATGGAAGGAGATTGGAAGATATGCATTCCAAGAAATAGAATGTTTTCTATATAATTCACTTACAGCATAAATATTACTGATATAATATCTGAGTTTAAAACAAAACTAAATAAAATTTTTGGAGGCAAGAAAGAACTGGGTAACCATCATCATTATCATAAACCATTATCAATCCACTGCAGGATAAAGGTCTCTCCAACTTCAATCCATATTCTTTGATATTTAGCTTCTTTTCTCCACATCACCCCTGCATATTTTCATATTTCATCCATCCATCTCACATGTGGTCTCTTTCTGGATTTTTTACAATCTCTTGGAATCTAGTTTATGATTTCAATTGTCCATCTATTATCATCTCTTCTAGCAATATGACCAGCACAATTTCAGTTTTTTAATTTTTTTCAATGAGATCAGTAACATCTGTTTGTTCTCTTAGCCATATATTGACATCTCTCCATATTTCTTTGAGTGGTCTGAAGTCTCTGTATTGCTCTTCTATTATGTGTCCAAGTCTCATATCCATGAGTAAGAACTGGTAAAACACATATATTAAAAACTTTTCTTTTCAAACAAATAGTCATATTTCCTTTTAGTATCACATTATTTCTTTCAAAAACACTCCAACCAAGTTTAATTCTATGATTAATTTCATCCATTATGTTTCCATCTGTATTAATAATCTGACCAAGATATATGTAGCTGTTAACTTCTTCTAACTCATCATAATCAATCTTCATTTTCATATTTTGAGAAAATCCATTGAACATTACTTTAGTCTTTTTAACATTTATCTTTAGTCATATTTTCCTATTTTCATCTGATAACTCCTGCAACATTTCCTGAAGCTCTAAAGCATTATTTGCAAAAACAACTTCCTCATCTGCAAAATCTAAATGACTTAAATAATCTCCATTTACTTTCCCTTCTTTAGATTCCCATTTTAATTCACAAAATACTTATTGCAGCACGGCTGTAAAAAGTTTTGGAGATATGGAGACACTCTGTCTTACACTCTTCTCAATGTTGACTTTTCTAGTATCATTATGTAATCTAATTGTTGCTGTTGTATTTTATAAATATTTTTTAAAATATAACAATATTCTGGATCTACACCTTGATGATCTAATGCTTTTATCACTGAAGAAATGTTTATAGAATCAAATGCCTTTTCATAACCTACAAATTCAAAGCATAATGGCAACTCACATCATTCATTTGTTCTTTTTATAATTTCTCTCAATACCTGGATATGATCTACTGTACTAAAACCACTTTTAAATCCAGCTTGTTCTCTTGGTTGGTGGAAATCCAATGTTCACTGCAGACGAGTTGTAATTATCTTGGTAAAAAATTTGTATAAAACTGATAAAAGACTGATAGGTCTGTAATTTCTAATATCTTCTTTATCACCTTTTTTAAGTATTAATATTAATACTGCATTCTTCCAATGATCTGACACATCTTTATCATTTAAACCTTTGGTATATGACTTTTCTTAAAAATTTTCTATTTCTTCACCTGTTTCTTTTGATATATCAATTATAATTCCATCATTACCTTGAGCCTTTCCTTTCTTCATAAATTTATTTGCATGTCTTAGTTCATCATTTAAAATTCTGAGCAATTCAGGAGATATAATAGATATAGGAGGTACTTGTTCTTTATTACTATATAATACTTGATAGAAGTCTTCTACCCATTTTGTGATGCCATCTCTCTTTTTACTAATAATTCCATCTTTTTTTCTTATTGCAGATATGAATTTCCCATAATGTTGTTTGACACGCTTGAGACATTTATTCTCTACTACAGATTTCCTTGCTAGTTCACAGTTATACTTTTTGATATCATTTTCAACTCTTTTCAACACTATTTTACAAAATTTGAGATATTCAATCCTTTTTAATGCATAATTTTATAGTTTTTAAAATTGTATCAGTTATTTTCATATTAATTTCATTCAAATCTGAATCATGTTCAAAATCTACAAATACTCGAAACCGATTTGTAAGTTCTAATTTAAATTTATTAGAATGTTTCTGTAAATATTGTTTTCCTTAACAATTTTTGTCTCTCTAGTTTTGCATTAAGACATATCTTACATCTTACTAATCGATGATCACTTCCTGTGTTAAATTTATTAAGAACATTGCAATCTTAAAATTTGTATTTTCTGTTAGTCAAAATATAATCTAATTCTTCTGGACCTTCATTTGGATGCTTCCATGTCCATTTCTTTTTAACATTTTTCTCAAAAAAAGAATTTATAATATAAAGTTTTTCTTTTTCTGCAAATTCCACAAGTCTATGTCCCATCTCATTTCTATTACCATAACCAAAATTACCTACAGCACTTTCATCTTTCATTTGTTTACCAATTTTAGCATTAAAGTCTTCTATAACAATTTAAAAATATTGTTTATTTTGATCAAAAGACTTTTGTGCATCCATATAAAAATCTTCTACTACTTCATCACTATGAGAACTTGTTGGTGCATAAAACTTAATTATCTGCATTTGGTATCTACTAAGTTGTATAACTAATCTTGCCACTCTGTCTGATACTCTATCAATCTCCCCAATGCTGTTATTCCACTTTTTATTTATAATGAATCCTACTTCACTTGTATTTCCAATATTTGTGCCTTTATAATAGAGTACATGTCTATTTTTTTAAATCAATTATCTCTTCAACTTTTCTTCTAATTTCACTAAGTCCAATAAAGTCCCATTTAATATAAGACAGTTATTTTGTAATCTTCCTGCACTTGAAAGTGATCTAAATAAAAATTCATCATCAAATGGCAGCCTGGATCCACAATCAAGGGAGCCTAGCACCCTCCACCTTTGAACACCAACTGCTGCCTTAATTGGTGACTTTACAACCTCCTGGAAATAAGCGTCATTATTTATTTTTGTCTGTCATGATTGTATATATCTATTGAAAAAATATGTCATTTATACATACATTCATGCTGCCTCATCAGGCAACTGAGAAGAAAAACCATGTTTGTTTTTTTTGATCTTGAACTCAGAGGTAAAAAAGTCAATAAACTCACCATGCTGGCTAATATGTGTTGGTGAGCAGCCCATCCCTGTTCATATATCTCATGAATAATCACATAGTAATAACAGTTGCAACAACAAGAACATATGGAAAATCTAATAAACACCACATGATCACCATTTCTTATCCTTGCTCTTAACTGTTATTAAAACAGGTAAAACTTTCTATATGTCTAGCCACTCAGTGCAAGGCATAATAATCAATGGATGCAAGAAGGCTTGTGCATAAAATCCCCATGTAGTGCCTACTCATCCAATATCCCCAGACAAGTTTTTGGCTTGTGACCTTCATCAGTGAGAACCCTTGGATCTGATAGCACTTCACCTAGATCTTCTCACTGATGAAGGCCACAAGCCAGAAACTAGTCTGGGGATATTGGATGAGTAGGTCTTACATGGGCATTTTATGCACAAGCCTTCTGGCATTCATTGATTACTCTGGCTTGCACTGAGTGGCGATACATGTAGAGAGTTTTGCCTGTTTTAAAGGTGTATGGAGTGGACATTAGAATTTGCCCTGCTAGGCTCCTTTAAGGCCTCCAAAAGGAATCAAATGATATCCTTTAAGTTAATAGCAAACTCCTCTCTGCAGCATATACCTAGACAAATAAGTCTGATCTTAAGAATGAGTGATTGAACAGGTTATATCTGACTTAATTTATGTAGGTGCAAATATATACATAGAGGCATGCATTGTATTAATAGATTTATAACAAGAATATGAATAAACGTGTCATTAAAGTTTTTTGCTCAAATTTAATAATTATTGATACACTGAAATGGTAATCTTTCAATACCTTACCATTTCACCACCAACCTGATTTCCTACTCGTCTGTGCTAAGTTAAACGTGTCATTAAAGTTTTTTGCTCAAATTTAATAATTGTTGATACACTGAAATGGTAATCTTTCAATACCTTACCATTTCACCACCAACCTGATTTCCTACTCGAACCTTATTAAAATGTTCAAACTTTATTTAAAATGAAGCACTAAAAATATACTATCATGGCTACTTATACAGTATTATATATCTGCATATGAGCGGTCACTGTAAATAGACAGAATTAATTATTATAGCATATAAATGTCATAAATTATTTAATGAAAAATGATTTATTATAGAATTAATATTAGAAGTCGATTTTTTAATTTTTATTATTATTATAAATTTGTATGTGGACGTCAAATCCAACCCATATTGTTATAATGTATATAGAGGTGGCATGATTTAAATTTGTTAAAAGGTTTTCTTTTTTACTTGTAGTAATTAGAAGTAAATGTTTTAGTTTAGTAATTAATGCCGATTTTGTTGTGAAAAAAAGAATTTACATTAAATTGCCTCATCTGTAGTAAGAGTACAAATAAAAATCATTTTTAAATTTGTTAATTGGTATACTTTAAATTTTAACCTAGAATAATAAATTGTTTATAACAAAACGGTCTTACAGTAAAATCATTGGAGCAAACTGGTATACTTTTAATTGTTTACAACAAAATGGTCTTACAGTAAAATCATTGAAGCAAGCACTTTTGGGCAGCCTAGGGTAAGTTTATAACACCTCGAAAATCTATTCTAAATAATAGTTTTAAAATAAGATTATGTAATATTAAATAAAAAATAGTCATATATCACATGACCAAATCTCTTTTAAGCTTGTAAAATATAAACAGAGAGCTTTGTGAATTACAAAGCTTTGTGATAAATGCTTAGCCAGAGAAAGCATTTAAAATAATTAGTCAAAATAAGAGTAATAGATAACATGACCCAATTCTGTTAAGCTTGTAAGATATAAACAATGAGCATTGCCAATTGCTCAACAAGCTTTGTGATAAATGCTTAGCCAAAGAAACCATTTAAAATATCTCTGTCAGGAACCCCTCCCCCAAAGCTCTGACCATGGTTTATGCTTTGGCACTCCTCAGAAAGGCACAAGGTAGGTTCAGACACTAGATTTAAAAATACTAACCCAAAGCCAGCATTTATCTAAAAGTTATTTATTGAGTGGAAAATCTGAAATCTTCAGACACCTACATGTCTTCAATCCCAGCTATCCAACTCAAATAGCTATATGGTGCTGAGAGATCTTCAGCCATACTATATATTAGTAGTCTTTATCAATACAAAATTGCATAAGACTTAAGACCGAGACTATAAATAATCAAAATAAGAGTCATAGATTACATGGCCCAATTCTCTTAAGCTTGTAAGATATAAACAATGAGCATTGCCAATTTCTCAACAAGCTTTGTGACAAATACTTAGCCAGAGAAAGCATTTAAAATATCTCTGTCAGAAACCGCCCCCAAACTTCTGACTATGGTTTTATGCTTTGGCACTCCTCAGAGAGATGCTAGGGTAGGTTCAGACACTAGATCTAAAAATACTGATCCAAAACCAGCATTTATCTAAAAGTTATCTATTGAGTGGAAAATCTGAAATCTTCAGATGCCTACATGTCTTCAATCCCAGATATCCAACTCAAATAGCTATATAGGGCTGAGAGATCTTCAGCCATACCATATATTAGCAGTCTTTAGCAATATAAAATTGCATACAACTTAAGACAAAGACTATAAATAGTCAAAATAAGAGTCACAGATTACATGAAACAGTTCTGTTAAGACTGTAAAATATAAATGATGAGCATTGTCAATTTTCTCAACAGTTTTTGTGGTAAATGCTTAGCCAGAAAAAGCATTTAAAATATCTCTATATCTTACAAGCTTAACAGAATTGGGTCATGTGATCTATGACTCTTATTTTGACTATCATCTCTGCCTCAAGTCTTATGCAATTTTATGTTGCTAAATACTACTAATATGTGGTATGGCTGAAGACCTGTCAGCACCATATAGCTATTTGTGTTGCATAGCTGAAATTAAAGATATGCAGGCATCTGAAAATTTCATATTTCCCACTCAATAGATAATTTTTAGATAAATGCTGGCTTTGGGTTGGTATTTTTAGATTTAGTGTCTGAACCTACCCTAGCACCTCTCTGAGGAGTTCCAAAGCATGAAACCATGGTCAGAAATTTGGGGGAGTTCCTGACACAGATATTTTAAATACTTACTCTGGCTAAGCATTTATCACAAAGCTTGTTGACCAATTGACAAAGCTCATTGTTTATATCTTACAAGCTTAACAGAATTGGGTCATGTGATCTATGACTCTAAATGACTATTTATAGTCCCTGCCTTAAGTCTTATACAATTTTATCTTGCTAAAGATTATTATTAATATATGGTATGGTTGAAGATCTCTCAGCCCCATATAGCTATTTGAGTTGGCTAGCTGGGATTGAAGACATACAGGTGTCTGATAATTTCAGATTTTTTACTCAATAGATAACCTTTAGATAAATGCTGGATTTTGGTTAGTA
Organism: Epiperipatus broadwayi; assembly: GCA_028023455.1. NCBI lineage: Eukaryota > Metazoa > Onychophora > Udeonychophora > Euonychophora > Peripatidae > Epiperipatus > Epiperipatus broadwayi. The sequence goes on along the minus strand of JAQFVV010006293.1, from coordinate 4,632,959 downwards.
TTTTTAGATCTAGGGTCTGACCCTACTCTAGTGCCTCTCTGAGAAATGCCAAAGCATAAAACCATCATCAGAGGTTGGGGGGGTGACAGGCATATTTTAAATGCTTTCTCTGGATAAGCATTTATCACAAAGCTTGTTTGAAAATTGGCAATGCTCATTGTTTAAAGCATTTAAAATATGTCTATCATAAACCACACCCAAACTGTGACCAATGGTTTCATGCTTTGACACCATTCAGAGAGATGCTAGGATAGTTCCAGATACTAGATCTAAAAATGTCAACCCAAAGCCAGCATTTATTTAAGAATTAACTATTTAGTAAAAACTCTGAAATGTTCACACTTAAATGTGTTCAAACCCAGTTATTTAACTCAAATAACTATATGGGGCTGAGAAATCTTCAGTCAACCATATATTAGTAGTCTTAGCAAAACAACAATACTTAAGACTTAAAGCAAAAAACTATAAATGGTCAATAAAAATAGTCATATATCACATAACCCCATTTCTTTTAAGCTTGTAAAATATAAACAAAGAGCTTTGCTAATTGCTCAGCAAGCTTTGTGATAAATACTTAGCCAGAGAAAGCATTTAAAATATCTCTATTGGAAACCATACCCAAACCCATCTTTAATTAGCACAGTCTTTCTTTTACATATGGAATTTTTTTTTCTTTTTGTTTATCTGGATTAGTAATCTGCATGTATTTTTATTCTTTCCAATCATAACTTTTATTTTTAATTAAATAAATAATACTAAACATGAATAACTTTCACTGTACTTATCTAAATTATATTAACTAAAAAAGAAAACTACATTGTGTCTTTTAAGGATCTTTAAATTTTACTTTTTTTTGTTTTTTTTAAATATTACCAAATGCCAATATACTCATGAATCATACATATTTTAATATAGTTCAATATATTGTGCTGGTTTGGATGGTTTACCAGAAAACTTATTAAATGGTATGTAAAATCCCTGATGAAGTAAACACAATATTTACTTTAACTCTTTAAATAAATTTATCTTATGAAAGCAAAATTATATGACTGAAATATAAAACAATATTATCCCTTGCAATTTATGTATTGCTCCATCACGGCTCCTTAGGCAGAGAAGAGAATACTCAAAAAGCACCTGAATCCAAGCCAGCAGATATATCTGTGAAATATATCTAACTAACCACATTTGAAGGAAACAGATTTCTTCTCGACTGTTGAATTCAACAGTACATTCAAAGCACTTTTTTTTGTAGAAACACAAGTGCCAATTACTTACCCAGAGAATAAACAATGCACTTTAAACAATGGCCACTAATTCAACACCTAAGATACACCCATGACTAGCTCAGCTACTTGTAATCAATAACAAATTATTGTTTCAATTAGTGGGAAAAGAATTGACTGACAAAATTAAGCTTTAAGTTTAAAAGACAATTTATTTTAATTAACATTTATTATACTAATTTTAAATACTTTTATAAATCTTATTTAACTAACATAATACTGGTATAATGATCATGCACATTTTTAATTCACACACTAGAATATCATATAACAAAGCATTAAATAATATTTGACATTTAAAAAACACACACATCCATAGTTCATCTATGTATGCTATAGAGTTCATTATTACTTGACTCTGGGAGGCTTCAAACTAGTGTGATGGCTACTTTAGAAATGAGAATAAGAAAAATGTTATTACCTAGGATTTTAGAACATGGACTTCTTGCTGTTTGCTGTGAACTTTATTTTAATAGGTGGCTGCTTCAAGTGAGAATATTTCTATTTGGCCAGATATGAGGTTTCTTGGGAAGTTTTATTATTATTCAGTGGTACTATTCTTGGAGACAGTTTAATATTGACAGAATTTCAAGTTGTTAGGCAAACATTATTTTTTTCTGGGTAGGTTGGATGTTCACTAGACTTAGGCTAGAGAAAGTCATATGGTTCCAATGATTAGCACTGCATTGCTCTGGTACACTAATTGATTGATTGCTTGAAGACTAATTAATTGACTCAACTGCTATCTGAATTGTTATCTCAAATGTTTTTTTAACTGAACTGTAATCTCAACTGATTGTCCGATGAAAAACTGGACTATTTATACTTAAGACCTGTTGTTGTTTTGATGTTCTCCAGCTATATCTGTTGTCAAAGTTCCTTTCTTGTTTTTAATTGCATTCTTTTGATAAGCTTTTAATTATGTGTTTTTGGAGATCGTTTAATTAGCAGCCATGCAAACATGTTGTTTTTACATTTTGAATTAGTAGCCATTGCTGTGTTTTTAATGATAATTTTCTATATCATTTTTTTAATATTTAATATGTATACATTTATTATATTTACAATCACACATATATATTTTACTATTAAGCTCATATTAATTCATCATTTACGCACATATATAATTTACGATCAATTCACTATTTAGTTTTTAAGATGACTCTTTTTTTTCTTTAACTTAAATAAAAGGATGTTTATATTTTTAAACTTTAAGTTATATTTCAACTAATAATAATTAAAAAACTCTTTAACTTCTTTTATAAAACTTTTAGTTTGACGTTTCTAAAGCAACCCCCCCCCCCTCTAATGAATTAATTGTAACTTTTATTTCAAAAAAACCCTTTGACTTTTAATTTCACATTTCAAAAACAAACTGCAATAAAAAAAACTCTTAAACTTTTACATACTATTTTCTTTTAACCAACTGTATTTTATTTTAATAATTTTTTTTAGACACAATTAGATATATATGAAAACTATCAGTACTTAATATATATAATATTTCTATATTAAGTCTCATGACTAAATAGTATTTCAATTATCTATTGTAATAATTTAATCTCGAAGGATTACATATAGAGAGATTTTTTTATTATTGGTATAATGGTTTTGATCATTTGTCTGCTTAAATTATTTATTTTTAGTATTAAACTTACTGTTTTAAAAAAACTATAAAATATTAAATTTATGTTTTATTGGGTATAGAAATTTCATTTTTACTTTTACCTTTTTTTAAAAGAAATTATATATATTGTAACTAATAAACATATCAAAAATAAAATTACATTAAATCGCTTGGAAAAAAATAAGATAAATAATGGCTAATATGTTTTAGGCAGTTTTTATCAGTGTATATGGTCTATCTGGGCACCACTAGGCTATTTAAACCTAGACAAAATTACATTATATACCTACTTATAGATGTATCTGGTTTAAACCCATTTGGTACTTTATTTATAACAAGATGTAGAATTTGTATTTTAGAACCATATGACATTTTACACTAATATTAAGGAAAATGAATCATCCTTACTATTCTTTCGTTGTGCAAATAAAATTATTAGACAAAGTTATTATATATGATTTTAATACCATAAGTGCATATTTAACACTCTTAAAAGTCCTACTAGCTCATATTAAACACTATGGGTTTATCGGAGATAATTCACTAAACTTTGAGTGACCTTTGATGATCTTAGATGGTAGTCATATCTTATGATGACTCACAAATAAATACAGTGAAAACCATTATTCCTATGGCCTTGAAACACATTTATTTTGACTATTGATTAACAAGATTATGATGATGATGATGATAATGTTACTTGCAAACATAGCTTTAGAGCTAACTCACAATATAAATTTTATTTTTTATCAACCAATACTTATTTACCTAAAACATTATTATATTTAAATTATGACTTGATGATTGATATTCATCAGTGATGATGATAGTCACAACTTATCTCACAAGACAATGATTAACTCTTAAGAAAGATATATGCCTCTTTTAATAAAAACAAATTAACATTTATTACTGATCAATCATTAATAATACAGATAAAAATTTATATAATTAATAATGTAAAGTTGTAATTATAAATTTATTTAAACGCACATTGATTACGTAAATAATATTCATTAAGGCTGTAGCCTCAAGCACATGAATATTATTTACATAATCAATGTGCATTTAAATAAATTTATAATTACAACTTTAAATTATTGTAATAGATTTCTCACTATAAAATCTTTCCATTGACTCATTGTAAATCGAAAGATTTCACGAGTATTAATGTGTAATAAGAAATGTGGACTTAATTAGTGAAGTATTGAATAGCTTCACACTCTCAGATCAAACCGCTTCAGCTTCACCTATTTAAATAGAAAGTAGGTTGAAGTAAAGAAGGGGTTCCCCTCTTTTCTTCCAATGAGTAAGCTTGTGGTTTTAAGACCTGTAGAGGTCCCTACTATCGCATTTTATATGCATGTGCTTGAGGCTACAGCCTTAATGAATATTATTTATGTAATCAATGTGCGTTTAAATAAATTTATAATTACAACTTTAAATTATTGTAATAGATTTTTCACTATAAAATCTTTCCATTGACTCGTTGTAAATCGAAAGATTTCATGAGTATTAATGTGTAATGAGAAATGTGGACTTAATTAGTGAAGTATTGAATAGCTTCACATTCTCAGATCGAACCGCTTCAGCTTCACCTATTTAAATAGAAAGTAGGTTGAAGTAAAGAAGGGGTTCCCCTCTTTTCTTCCAATGAGTAAGCTTGTGGTTTTAAGACCTGTAGAGGTCCCTACTATCGCATTTTATACGCATGTGCTTGAGGCTACAGCCTTAATGAATATTATAATTAATAATGATAAATGTTTTACAATTTAAATAGCAATAATCATAATACCAAAGATCTTCCCCCTTTTCCTTAATGATATGTATTCAATGTTCATATCACATAGTGTAATATGTGTGCATTAATTTTTATAGTGGATAAATAAAATTCTTATATCCTAGAAAAAAAAAAAAATAAAAAGAAATATGCACGTACATACTCGCCTATCGCATATAACATATATTTTTATATTTATAAATTTAAATGTAATATTAAAAAGAGAAATGAGTAAAGAAAGGTTAATCAGATCATAGAGATTAGAGAATTTACAGAAATTACCTTCAAATTATCTATCTGACTTTCCAACAATTTAGGTCATTAATTACTTTTAACAAATCTAACTCTCCTAATGTTAAACTTTCTACCAATTTTTAACATTCATGCTCCACAAATATACATGGAAGCATAATTATATTACTAGGTGTGTGTGTGTGTGTGTATGTGGCAATTTCCATTATGAATAAAAATTATTTAACCTTTTTGACATACAATATAATATTAATCAATATATTTCATAATATTTGAATCAATACACAATAAACATATTTTATAAAAACAAAATACACATATAAATGGTTACATTAAAAATCTAAGGATACATAATATCAATAGAGCAATAATTATTATTATTAAAAATCTTCTCTAATCGATTTTTGTTTTAAGATTCAAAGATTTAAAGAGAGATAAATGGATTTATTATTAAAAGATTTGTTAATAGTCACTGATAAAATATATAATTAAAATTCATATTACCAGTTCTTTTTTTACTTTCAATGCAGTTTCAAAGAGTCCAACACTTTTAATGTCAGTTTGTTGAATGTTTATAATTTAACATCAGCCACACACCAATATGTAACATGTGTATATTTACCGATTGCAGCAGTTTACTGGAACAGTCCTATTCTGCCAAGGGCTTGCAATTCTTTACTGTGATGATGATGAAATCACTTAGTTTTATAGGGATCATTGTGATGATGATGAAATCACAGTTTTATAGGGATCATTTTATCATGGGGTGGTTTCTTCATTTCTTCTGTGTATAATTACATTTGATAGACAGATGGATTATCTTTGTTTTCCATATATTTTCACATTTTACTTTGCTTTGGATTCAAATTCAGCAAATGGCATAGTTTCACAAATTTTAGCATTTTAATTTCTTAGCTACATTTAGATTTAACATCACAGGTGAGCAATCAGTTTCTTCTTTCTTAAAAAGGCAAAATCAATGGATGCAAGAAGGCTTGTGCATAAAATCCCTATCTAGTGCCTACTCATCCAATCAGTTATAAGATGTTTTAATACTTTGGATTTAAACTCTTCTGATGTGCATAGATTTCTACATAGGCCAAATGGAAGCCCATAATAAAATATATTTCTAGCCTGCAATCAGGCTGTAGAAACTTTCAAATATATAAAAAATATAGTTTTTAAAAAGCAGTCAAATTTTATTCTCCCCTAATGCAAAACAAACTTCTATTTCCAGACCATATATATATATCACTGGTCTGTCTTATGATCTTACATATTTTTGTTACCAGAAACATCTGGTCAGTGATAACTGCATTTTAGTATTGGTATGTTTACATCTTTTCTGTGAATTGACAATTTTTTAAAATTTATTGTTAACAAGCAATCCAAAATGATATGATTTCTTAGTAATTTAATTGTTGATTGATCTGATCTGAAGTCTATCAATTTAAATGGCATTCCTTTTCCTTTTTTTAAGTGTAAAATTGATCTTTATCTCCCTTTTTATTAACTCCTGACCTCAGCCTGAAAGATATAGTGAAATTCTAACTCTTTTAGACAAAATAAAACAAATGGATCTTAAAGAATATAACTGTTTTAAACAATATAACTTTTTTCATAAAGAAACTATAAAATGATTTAAATAAAATCTTTTCTTTTAATATATGTGTAACTGTCTTTAGGTTTATGTTTGTAAATACAGGCACACACTCAGATATTCAAACATATAAAACATGCCTATTCAAAAAATAATCTGAATGATTTGAAAAGCTATAAATCAAAATTCAGAAAATAAATTAGTATGGCTACTTAGAATTAAGATATTATTAAAGAAAGAATATTAGAATCTATTAAGTATATGTTAATTTTAAAGAAGTTAATAATCAACATCAGAAAAATGATTAATTGGACAGTTTGTGTCTACTGAAAACTATTTATATGTGCCTTAAAATTCTAACTTTTAAGTATACCTATTAAACTATTCAAAATATAGATTATCCTCTTTACCAACACAAAATGGAATAAAGAGAGAACAATTATTTTTCCTCCTTTCTGTTTTAGGCTTTTGGGCACATGTACATGTAGGGTTTGAACTTGGATGCCCTACAGCTTCTCCTTCCTTAAAAGAAAATGTGATGATGATTTTTATTCTTTGTTGTTTTATGCAGACTTGTAATTTAGTCACAGGTTAAATTGAAATGTACACAATATAGATATTTAAATTAGATATTTTGTTTTGTTTTTGTGTTTCTCTTAAAAAAAATGAAATGTCAATTAAAATAAATATTTAATATTTTTATTGCATTTTATTTTTAATCATAATTAAATTTACATATACAATAGTGCTAATATATTTATACAGTAAGTGAATGTTATGTGAATGATGTCATACTAAACTACAATTCATTTTTGTGTGTTTTTTCATCTTTATTTAACAAGTATACCATCACATAATTAAAAATATATTAAGCATGATAAGTATAATTATTAGTTTATTAATTTATATTTCAAAATGGACTAAAATGGTACAAATTGTAATTACCTCAGATAAATTAATCTTTAAAATGATAAACATAGAGATAGGTGTTGCAATTAAACACCTGTTCATTACTGTCAGTTGTCTCAATCATCTAAATAATAAAGAACATATAATATTAATTACATAATCCATAAATATTTTAACATAAATGTTACTAAATGTTTTTTATAAATTGTATACATTTTTAAAATATTTCTTTTGTTTTCTATCAATGAAGATATTTGTAATGTAAAGCCAAAGTGAATTTATACTTACCGCGTTTTTCATATTCAACAACTGCAATTTGCATAATTTCTAAAATGAAAACAAAGAATATATATATAAAAACTTTTGTGAATTTTTAATTTAGTCAAAAATCTCTCTTCAGTCTTTCTTTACAAAGAGGTCAACATTTACTAAACTATTTGAATACTGGGTGGAGAAATATTTATGTTTATTCCCTGATTTACTATTTAAATAACAATAATTGAATACAAATTAAAACTCAATAATTAAATGGCTTTTTGATTAACAAACTATAGGTCAATTATGTAGTAGAAAAATCCTAGTCTGATTTTTAAACCTGAAAATATGCCATGTTTTACTCAAAACCATAGCAATGTCATGAATAAAATATGAGGTTGCATTAACCATTATATCATGAAACTCTTTATATATATATATATATATTATACCACTAGCATAGCTCATGTTAGATATCTTTCATTTAAAAATAAATGATTAAATTATTATTGAAAATGAAAGTAAAAAAATATAGTATGTTTCTAAAATAGATTTTAAAATGCAAACATGTAAAAATAAAAGTATCACATCATTTTGCTTTTAAAATATAATAAAACTATTTGTTAAAATATGGGGTGGTTAAGGAAAAAAATTTTTTATTGATAAGTTAAAAGAGTAAATATGGAAAATTAAAATAAAATTTGTTTGTAAAAGCTTTGGAGTGCAATTAGTTTATAAGATTACTGATTAAATTGTCATTAATTAAAAAACCACATACCCTATCTTATCAAGATCATTTACATGAATCTGAACAAGGATTAAGATAACAAGAAATGTAAAATTAATTAAAAGACAGATTTCAAGTTAAAATCAAAATTTAAAATAATGATGAGAAATTAAAACAATAGAAGGAAAAAAGTATATAAAATCACTATTGTTATTCAGTCATGTTCTTCTTATTACAGTCATATTGCTATCAGTATGGATGGAATTCAAAATTCAGAGTCAGAATTTGGGGAACTTTATGTGTAGAAACAAACCAGTTATTACTATTGCAGACCACTTTTGTGCAGATGCCACCAAAACAGCAACATGCATTGCTAAAGTTCCAATCCTCTGTCAAATCAACTGTGCTTGCCTGAACCAATGTCTGAAACAAATGCCTAAATAGTGAATAAATGTTGCCACTAATCTCTCCCATTGTTGATCCAAAAAAATGGAAGACAAGCTCTGAAACCCATTGATGGAGAACCAAAAAGCCAACCAGTTGGAATCAAATAAAACAAATTAAAACCCAGGAAATATACTTTTAAATATATTCTGATCACAGTCTAGACTCATTGTTTTAAATGAACTTTAATTATTGGACTATTATATCTATAGCCTAAAGTGATTTATATTTTTCTTATGTCAAATTTATTATAGTTATAGTGTGTCAAATGTATGCGTGCATAAATAAATATTGTTTGCTTTGTTCTTTTGTCTATTTTTTTCTCTCTCTCCCTCTCATCACTGTGTCACCAGTAAATTAGTGTAGTTATTTTATGTGTAAAATAAATGTACTTGACCCTGAGACAGAGTATGAGCTAGTCATGGGATATGTCAAGTGCTGAATTTTGTGCCTGTCATCTGAAGCATGCTGACTATATAACCTATAGTTAGCTAGCACCTGAAGTTGATCCTCAAAACAAATAAAATGCTTTGGAGGCAGGGGTTTGAATCCAGAAGTTGAGGTGGGTCATGATCTGGAAATGTGATTGTGTTATGTTTGATATTGCTTGATATGATCATGGGTATTATTACTAGCTATGCTCTATTCTCATCTCTGATTAAAGGGCTGGTCTGTTCTTGCATATTTCTTTTAAAAATTATTATGAAAAAAATTTAAACTCATTTAAACCTAGCAAGAGTAAGCTTCTCTATTGGTGGACCTGGTTTATATATATAAACTTTGTGCATAAACACTTGGAGTCAGTGTTTAGATCTAGTTTCTTGGCTCTGTCCTTCACTGATGATAGCAAATAGCTTGAAATCAGCTGATCTGAGGGTGGGCAAAAGTGAAAGAGATAGTTAATTCTGAATCTTTGATCGTTTATGTAAACAAACGTACACTCGGTTGGTGTTTTTGGTAAAATGCCATCTATTGATCATAAATACAAGCAACAGCAAGTTAAACATGATTAAAACTTGTTTTTTGTTTTTCATATATATATATATAATGAATCTAATTGTTTTTCATATATATATATATAATGAATCTAATAATGTTCATAAATGGACTGGATGGATTGGTTTATAAATGTAAATATATGAAAGCAGTCCATGAACTAAACAATACCAAATTATAAAGAATTTTAATCTGTTGATTGTCATGGCAATCTTTTAAATTATAATAAATATGGATGCCCACATTTATGGAAACTAAAAATTCTTAAATTGACTGAAAAAAAATGAAATTTATAATTCAAAAAAAGTTTAAATAAATCTCATTAAACAGACAGATATAATCTATTTAAATAGTCAATTTTAATTTTCAAACTTCAGTGAATTATATATTATATACAGAATAAAGCTAATAATGCTGCACATTAGATTGATTTACAAGTGTAAATTCATGAAAGCAATCCATACTATACAGTACAAAAATACCAAGAATCTCAATTTGTTTGTTGTCAAGACTTGTTATATTGTGATAATGGTGGATACCCATCTTTATTCACAGTCTAAGATATTTATATTCACTCTAATGTTTGACATTTGACAGAAAGAAATTGAAATTTATAATTCAAAGATGTTTATATAAATCTCTTTCTTTCAATCAAGAACTAATCTTTACTGTCTATATAAACATCTTACATTATAGATAAAGATAAGTATTCATCTTTATTACAATATAAAAAGTTGCCTTCCACAACAAACAGAATGAGATTTTTGATATTGTTTAATGTTGTTTAAGTGTGGACTACTTTCTTGTATTTATATCTATAAGCCAATCTAGCCTTGAGTATTATTATCTTTATTATGTAAGGAATTTATATTTTCAGTGCAGTTTGAAAGTTAAATTTGACTATTTGTTAGTCTGCTTTTAAAACAAGTTATATTTGCCTGTTAATGAAATTTATTTAAACTTCTTTCAATTATAAATTTCATTTAAGTGTCAATCTTTAGTATCTTCATAAATATCATAGATAAAGATAGATAGATATTCACCTTTATCACAATATAAAATGTCTTAAAAACAAACAAATTGAGATTCTTGTTATTGTTTGGTGTTGTTTAGATTTGAACTGCTTTTATTTATTTACATACATATATTAATTTTTCCTTTAATTTTCCCTTTATTGTATATGTGATTCTTTTGTGGACATATGAGCACATGCTCTACAAAGCAAGTTTTTTTCTTTTTTTTCCTTTACTTTATTTAACTGAATACACTTTTGGTGGTAAGCATCATAAAAGTGCTTGCACTGAGAAAGCAATTAAATAAAATAATGAGAAAAAAGTCCACTTCATAAAGCATATGTGCATATGTACGCAAAAAAATTATATCTATATATATATATTGTAGCCCTTGGGTTTGCCCAAGGCTCTATTTTTTTAATTAACTATGTAAAATAATGTTTAATAAAATTTTCCTCATAGTTTGCATATTTTTTTCTTCAATAGCAAACTTTTTAGCCAAGGCTAGGTTTGAACCCATATTCAGAGGGATTGCATACAGTTTATTTGGTAGGCAATCTAAACATTTGTCATTAAATGATTTCTAGGTAAAAGATTGTTTGATTCAATATTGATTTATGGGGACAATTTAATATTACTGATGATTTATTAGATAGACAATATTTATACATCATTTAATAGTTGAAGTGAAAAAGAAGAGAGAGGGATGTGCGATTTAAAAACTACTTTAGAGAGGGGGAATAGATAGTCAGAGTTTTACACTCCTAACTAATTCATGAAATTAAATTGTAAAAAAGAAATAGAAAAAAAATGATTTAAGGATTAAAATATTAATCAATCAGTTTAATTAAAAAATTGTATATGTGAAACATGTATGTGTGTATTTGATCTAGTTATAGATTTTAATCATAAAGTTCACAATTAAATAATAATTATTCCATATCTCTCATGAAGAACTACTCTAAAGAAAAAATCATTCATTTTAATAGTTTATTCATAGCAGCCAAAATTTCAGTCAAGATTCTGGGTTTGAAGTTGGGCTGATGTGCATTTTTTTTTGTTAGTAAAGAAAAAGTAAGAGGAGGGAGAAAAGAGAGCTTGCTCTCATTTATTTTGTTCTTTGGTGTGATTTTCGCAAGTGTAGAATTATTGAATCAATTATGAAAGTGATTTAAGTGATATCTATAATGACAAGAATTATAGTTTAAAATTAATTGGCGATTATCTATTGGAATGCAGTTATGAATTGGGCATGTGTTTTTTTTGAGAGAGAGTGAAGTTTAAAATGACAAGAAAGAAAAGGAAATGATAGGCAATTAATTGGAAAACACTGATCAGACATTAGAATGTCAATAGATCATGTTGGGGAGAGGAGTGAAAGATGCCAGACCCTATAAGAGCTCTGCTCCTTTGTGAAGAGGGTAGCTGATAGCAGATGGCTCTATCTCAATAACTTTAGCTGGTTTTATCTCAATCTCTTTTGCAATTTCTCTTAGAGAAACTTTGCTGGAAAAGTTTTAAAAAGAAACATTTTTTTTAAGAAAAAGAAAGAAATCATTTATTGTTAATTATTTTGTCTGTCTCTTGAAAAATGAACTTTGCCAAATTTAATAATATGGATAAAGCAATGACTCTCCAATAAAGTTTAAGTTAGGTATATGTCAGATCCCCAGAAATTAATCAACATCATAATTGTCTTTACTAATTTATCAGAAATCGGCAAATGGTGAAATTTAAACTACAGAAAATAAGAAAATCTAAATTTTGATTTCATATATAAAGCATTAAATCTGAATGCTATAATTTCATATGAAGTGTTAAATATGAATATTGAGTGAATTGAAAAATGCAACAATAAGTGGACTTATATATTTGAGAATTAAAACAAGTTCTCTTCAGCTTTAATCCACAGAAACCAAAATGAGGAAATATTTTCTGCAGCATAAAAACTTTATACATTGTGGCATAGGAATTGAACTCTATCACCAGGACTCTTTCAAAATAAACCCATGTGCACACATAAACAGATCAAAGAAGAAAAAAGGAAAAATGGAAATCAAAAACCTGAAGGACGCCTCCAGAGAACTATTGAAGTATATTTTTATATTTGATATTCAGGTAGAACATTTATTTTTTTAAAAAAAAAGAAAGGAAAAGAATTTTTTTATTATCATATATATCCATTTAAAATTAATCCATGTATGTGCCTATTAAATGCTTTCTTTATTATTATTATTATTATTATTATTATTATTATTATTATTATTATTATTATTATTATTATTATTATTATTATTATTATTATTATTATTATTATTATTATTATTATTATTATTATTATTATGTTTCAAAAGGCCTTTATTGTCTCAAAAGAATACATTAATGGTTACATAGTAGATTATGTGCTACAAGTTTTCCAGTTACAACCAGGTTACAATTGTTATTACAATAATCAAGATAACATCTTTATATTATATTGTCTTAATTGAATGTTACAGATTTGTTCATTATCAAATAAAGTGTTCAGAATATTATAGACAGTTGCATTTCAATAGTTATTAGGTGCACAGATGTTACTGAAGCTATTACTGGATAGCGATGGGCTCTGTTCTTTTGCTTCATTTCCTGTTTTATTATTTATTTATTTTTGTTTTTTCTTTGTTGGTGCTCCATATTACTTAGCTATTATTTTCTTGATTATGTTAGAACCTTGCTCTGTGTTTAAGCAGAGATATTATTATTATTATTATTATTATTATTATTATTATTATTATTATTATTATTATTATTATTATTATTATTATTATTATTATTATTATTATTATTATTATTATTATTATTATTATTATTATTATTATTATTATTATTATTATTATTATTATTATTATTATTATTATTATTGTTATTATTATTATTATTTAGGGGTAGATGAAATTAATGTCAAGTCATTTTGTATGTCCCTGTTAAATGCTTTCATTATTATTATTATTATTTTGGGGGTAGATGAAATTAATATCGTCATTCTGTATGTGCCTTGTTTTAAATGCTTTACATTTTTTATGATAAGAATGAGAGATTGTCATGGGAAATGTTTTTTGAATCAGATCAGGAATTTTTGTCAAGTGCTTAGACCTAATGCTATGTTTCATAAAGGTTGCATGATTGTTGGGCTAAAATATCATCATTATCCTATAAAAGTGCAGAGAAGTAGTTTTAAAATTTTAATGCACATTTCTTCTTCTTCTTCTTCTTCTTCTTCTTCTTCTTCTTCTTCTTCTTCTTCTTCTTCTTCTTCTTCTTCTTCTTCTTCTTCTTCTTCTTCTTCTTCTTCTTCTTCTTCTTCTTCTTCTTCTTCTTCTTCTTCTTCTTCTTCTTCTTCTTCTTCTTCTTCTTCTTCTTCTTCTTCTTCTTCTTCTTCTTCTTCTTCTTCTTCTTCTTCTTCTTCTTCTTCTTCTTCTTCTTCTTCTTCTTCTTCTTCTTCTTCTTCTTCTTCTTCTTCTTCTTCTTCTTCTTCTTCTTCTTCTTCTTCTTCTTCTTCTTCTTCTTCTTCTTCTTCTTCTTCTTCTTCTTCTTCTTCTTCTTCTTCTTCTTCTTCTTCTTCTTCTTCTTCTTCTTCTTCTTCTTCTTCTTCTTCTTCTTCTTCTTCTTCTTCTTCTTCTTCTTCTTCTTCTTCTTCTTCTTCTTCTTCTTCTTCTTCTTCTTCTTCTTCTTCTTCTTCTTCTTCTTCTTCTTATTATTATTATTATTATTATTATTATTATTATTATTATTATTATTATTATTATCATCATCATCATCATCATCATCATCATCATCATCAAATTAAAGCTAGATACAAGCTAATTAAGGCTTGGAAATACTATTGGCTAATGTTCTAGTGTACTATTTCGCAAAAGTAATGTAGATATGAAAGTTTTACTTATACAAATTGATGTTAGACCTGTATATATGTGGATGGGCAATGAGTCCCCACCAAGCTAGTAGAGTCATAATTTAGCTCACTCCCTAAGATATTTATACTATATTTATAAAGTATTTAAACACAGTGGAAGAGTTTTCCCATTTAATTGTTCTCTACACTGTGAGATGATTACTTTGTTGATGGCCAGAGGTTGATTGGTAAACCCAAGTCTCTTTATATGACTAGCAATAAAAATCCTAGCATATCTCAACCTTAATGAAAAGGATTTCTCTTATTCGGCTCACTGCCTGCCTCATGTTAATATTGATATTCCTTAAGGGTGTGTGAAATCTAGCTATTACTAAGCATTACTTATAAATGTTGGATACAGGGTCGCAAACTCAATTTGATGCCAGGATGAATGCTGATAGTGTGTGTGTGATTGGTATACTTGAATATTGTTTTCTTGATATGTGTTAATTTGTCAATAAGAGCCAAGAGTAATAATGTCAATAAATATTAAATTTAAGGGTTAAATAAAACCTATGAATGTTATAAGCAATGCGTATCTGAAATTATTTAATAAATATATCAGCAGACAGCTGAGAACTTTGCTGGAAAGGTGATATCACTAATATTATTATTATTGTCATAAGAACATGAATATAGTGTGTATGCACTTGTTAGGATGATTGAGCTAGATACCGATTCATTGACATTTGAAAATAACCAAAATTAACTTAGTCCCACTATACATAAAATATCTCTATTGTTGAGCATAGGGCAAGGAATATTAGATTAAATAAAATTATTAAATTTTATTATTGGAAGCATTACCCTTGGAAACAAATCAGTAATTAAAAGCATTAATCATTGGGGGAAGGAATTTAGTGTTCACTATATCTGGGATAAAATGAGAACAAAAATATAATGTATGTGAAGATAAATATTGTTTTTGTCTGTCTGATATTAATATTACTGCATAATAATTGTGGTTTCCTAATAATTAAAAATGAATACTTATATTTTAAAACCTCTTGATATTATTTATTGATTTAGAAATATTTATGTGTTTAGTTTTTTTATATATCATAATACAGTTGTAGAACAGGGGAAAGCCATGTGAGTCATCAAGTGAATGTATATTATGTATTGAATTGTATTATGTTAATAAAATTTGTTATTTGTTTTAAATAAAATTTGCTACATCTCAATGTTTTGTGGGTTATTGTAATCTAGACATCTCAAATCCAATCATACATCAATATATTATTATTAATAGTTGAATCATCATTTTCATAAATAATATCCGATAAAATTTATTTAAAATGGTTAATTTTCTGAGCTTATGTAGCAAGGCAATACTCAAAGTTACCTAATAATTTAATATTGTTGAAATATAAATTATGAATAGGGATGGTTATTGAGTGATAGTGGATGCAGTGGGTGGGCATAAAATCCTTTCCCCATCCGTTGTATTCAAACACCTCTCTAGATGCACTTCTTTATAATTTTACTTTATTTGTGAATATGTTTACAATGTTATTTTCTAAAAGATTTGATAAGCTTAAATTATTTAAGCTTTAATGTAAATAGACATTAAACTACATTAAAGACAGCCAAGATCACCTTGGAGGTGATCATAAGAGGGGTGTTTATTACAAATAATCTATTGCAGTTTGTTTGATCTCCATATCTAATTGTTCTAAAAACGCTGAGAAGACATTGTAATAGGAGAAATGAGCTAGCATAATGGAAAATTTAATAGTAAAAAAGATAATCATGTAATAGACCTATGGATGTGAGGTTGATGGAGGGGTGGATCAGGAAGGTGGAGATGGATACAGAACTATTTCTAATTGGAACAAAATTTTAATTGTAGCTTTAATGATGGTGAATGGAGAGTGTGCTGAGAATAACCAAGAATTTCCAAGAATATTAATATTATTATTTCTAATACATTATCAGTGGTCTCTTAATTGATTGATTATTTATTAACCCACTCATTAAATATTATGGCTGAAAGCTATTGAAATGAGATTTAACCTCAATATTTTATTGAAGTTGCAGTTTGGTGCCCTGGCAAATAAGATTATGGATGTTCTATACCATCATCATCACAGTAAGCTTTAGAAGTAGTGTTGGCTGGGAATGATGAAGCATCCATCAATCCATTTTTAAAACGTTATAATTGGCATGCAACTTAGTCACAAGTGTTTGAATGCCAGATAGATCCAATATAGGTTATAATTAATGCATAATGTGGTCGCCCAAGCTGAAATAAATAAATATTGCAATTGATTCATAATGAAGATATGTAACCATTTGAATAAAGTTATAATTTGCAAACTGTCTGATAATATATGTTAAATCTATTAGCTTAATAAATGTCAGAATTAAGGAACATAGAAATGCTTTTAATCAAAAAATTAGCAGATCAGTTTTTACTTCCTATTTTTTAGAAACTGGTCACAAACCTGATTTTGACAATACAAAAATACTTGCTAATTTGAAAAGATATAATTTAGGAACCATGAGAGAGTCAATTGAAATATTAAAAAGATGTACTGGTTTAAATAGGACTGATAAAGCACAACATATTCCAGCTATGTGGAAACCTCTCATTTTATCTAATATTAACTTAAAATTAATAGGTGAAAAAACTGAGGGAAATAAACATTTTGATAAGCCTCATATTGTGAATGCTGAACTACTTCAAGTTGAATCTCATTTCTCATCTCACATTGAGTCATGTTATTGTTTGAGATCTAACAATTTTTTTTACATAAATTAACCTTGGTAATGGTGGTCACTAGTCCGTTGAAATATCTGGTTGGAATGCAAAATAATACACCATTTATTCCCAAAAATATTAATTTATCTACATCATACAAATGTGAAAACATTAAATATTATATATATATATTGTACTCTTTGAAAACATTAAATATTATATATATATATTGTACTCTTTTCTATAGGTCAGAATTAGCTCATCACAGCAAATTATTAAAAAATTTAAATTTAGAATATGTTCTCTTGATGTGTTAATTATATTGTATTAATAATATCTTAAAGATACAATTTGAAGCTAAATGAAATTACATAATGCATAAAATTATAATAAATCACGTAAGAATAGTTAAGTAAAGCTAAAAATATTATTACATATGGTTGCAAAAGCTAGCCATAATAAATAACGCAGCTATAAATATTTAAAAGTATGTTTAAAAGTTCAATTTTAATAGTTTAAACTTATAGTTAAATAAATGTTATATTTAAAATTATAAATTATATTTAATAATTATAATTAATATCATATATTTTAAAAGTAAGTTTTATGGTAGTGAAAGTTCTATTTAATTCTATATTTCCAAATTATTCTTTCAAATTTTGTATTAGTGTATTATTTTATTTAATACAACAAGTGTAGCAATTTATTATTATTCCCAGACAGAAAATCGGATAATCTGTCTAGGTTATATTAGGCATGTGACTTGTATAATAATATGGTTATACACACATGCTTGCTAGTGTTTAGATTAGTAAAGTTCAAAATATTTTAAAATTGCATTATAGAATTGGATATAATTATTACCTATCATAAAAGCAAATATTAAGTTAACTATACTATAAAATGTTTCAAAATAGTGTTATAAAACGAAGACAGCTAGTTAATAAAAATTAAATATTTTGTTTTAAAATAAAATAGATAAATTAAATATTAAAGGTGGGATAAATTATTAAATATTATTTTTATAAGTTTTTTTAAATATTTAATTAATTTAGTAAAGTAATAATTGATTTAAAAGTAATATTTTAAATAATATTTTTAAAGTTATAATACATCATATTTTTTATTTTGAAATTTAATTGTGTAAGTTTGTAATATTATGCAAATTTGGTATCAAATGAAAAGTAAGAATCAACCAATAGAATGACGTATTTTTTAGGATATAAATACTGATTGCATGGGGAGTATCAGTGGTGATTAAAAATGTGTTAAGGGTGTCAGAGATCATATCAGTAGCTATCGAGGTGATAGTAATTTTAAATTTTTATTATTTAGTCAATTTTTAGTGCTCTCATACAATTTATTTGCAAAGCTAATAGGATATTTATTTATAGTATTTGCAAAGAGAGCATCATAATAAATATATTTAATAACTTCATTATAATATGCATTGCTAATTTTAAAGTCTTTTTACCAGGAGTATTCATCGGAAACTTAATCTACTTCGCAATAAAAATATAAAAATGCCGATAATTCAAATGTATATAATGGAAATTTTAATGAGAAATATAATAATTGTGAATATAATACTAATAATATTCACCAAGAGGACTATTCCAGTGAATAAATTATTTTATGGACATTGTACAGGAAGCTTAATAGGAAAGCTATTTGCTGACTGAAAGTAAAGTACGCATTGTTTTATATAACAGCAATATAGCCTTGTCCAAGATTAATATGTAAAAATGACAAGTGTATTATATAATTTTATGGAAAACAATGCTAAAGAAATAAATGTTATATCCTTTTTGAAGGAAACATTTAAAATATTTGCAAGAAATTATTTTAAGTAAAGACTGAGGAAATATTTAGAAAAGTGTATGCATAAAACCTGAATGATAGAGGGTTATACGCAATTTCTTTTTTGCTAAAAATTATTTAAAAACTGATACTTTTAAAATAATAATAAAACCACTATAAATGGATAATTAACAGTAAAATTATCCTAAGGAGTAAACCTATTAAGATGTATTATAAACCAGCAATTAGTGAACATATGGATATGGAAATATTTTAATATATTGCACAAAAAGTTTATCCAGATTGCCCATAGTTAAAAGTATACCAGATATAATGCATCATTATGCTGATACGAAATATTCCAGAATAGTAACTTCACTGAATTATTTTTAAATATTATGATTTTATTATTTTTTTAATAATCATCATTCTGGACTATAGAAGTCATAAACTATTATTCTATAACTTTTCCAGGACAGATCAATGATTGTTTTATTTAATTTTTCAAGATTTTCCAGACATCTTATTATTATTTTTTATTATTCGTTTTTTTTATATCTGAGGTTTTCATACCAGAAGGAGTACCCCACTCACCACAGGAAACATTTTGTCTTGTTCATCATCATAGCAATGGGGGAATTGTAGAATTACTCTTGAAGAGAACTTTTTTTTTTCAAAAAAAAAACTTTCAAGAAAATAAAAAACATTTTGAACTTTATAAAGAAAATTTCATCTCAGCTGAAGACTAAGTAAATATAGTTTTGACTCATTTACTTTTAAAATGTAATTTTTTGGGGTTTATAAGAGTAGGAACATGAATATTAATTTATTGATAATATTAGAATCTTATAGTAGAATAATTTAATAATTTAAATAAGAACATTTAAGTAAAAGTATGGATTGTGTTTTCATGTATGCAATGTTGTATCTAATTGATGAAAAAAGAAGACTGCAAAAGTGATGACAAGTCAATATCACTTGGTAATAGTTAATGAATATTGATATATTTTATGATGTATATTTTTTTTCTTTTTTTTTTTGCAGATTGCCTATGAATTATAATGTATGGAAGTATAAATGTTTAATTAAATGCAAACACATTTTGTACAACTCTTTTAAATTATGAGATTATTATTTATTTTCAGAATATGCATACTATAATTTTATACTAGTAATATAACACAACATGATAAATATTATGTGATTCTTTTAAAAAACTTTCATATTATTGGATGTTCAAAGTATTTATCAGACTAGTTTATATGTGTTTAGAATATAAAATAAGAAAGTAAAGCAGACTTTTTTTGTGGATCAGTGAGATCATTCTAATTATAAATGAATTTTGTTTATTATTTTCAATATGCAAGTTCATTATTTGTCGATATAAGATGTGATAAATCTTTAGGAAATAATGATAAGATAATGGCTTGGTTGTAATATTATGAACATGAACCCAGAAGATGATATTAAGGTAGGATGTAATTAGGAAATATGAATAGTATTTTATAATCTTAGTGGATATGCAATACAGTTAACAAATCCATGTAATTGTATATTTATTTGTGGACAGTGTCTATTTTCATTAAGTATTGATGTTTCAATAAAGCTAAATGAATAGCTTTGACATCATTGATATTATTGGAGGACATTAGACAGAATAGGTCATGCCTCTATTTCTTATAGATACACTGTACCATGGTATTTTCTTTGATATGTGCTATGAGTTATACTCTAGTTTTTCTTCCCTAGACCCTATACATCTATTCGCTATCTAGATTTCCAAAGTAACTACATCGTACAGTATGGTATATTTCAAAAGAAATAATAGATAATTTAGAGTTTAAGATATGCTATTGTCTAAATGAGATAAGTTCATTTACTTGTAAGAAGAAATATAACTGGTATAAATTGGAATTGAAAATCTAATGGCTTCAAAAGGAAAAAGAATCATAAAATATGTTGTTAGATTTTATTTTGGAAATAAAATAAACTTCAGGAGTAAATATGTAAAGCAAAGTTGCTTTTGAAATATTAAATAACTTTTAAATATTTTATTTCAATTTTAAATGAGTACTGCATATTTTTAAAATACAATGTTATAAAGTAAAATGATATAAACAATAAGGATAGATACAATTTTATATTTATTAAATAATAGGGAATATATCAATGATTATGATTATATAGTATTAGAGTAATATTAAATAGGATATATTATATTTAATAGTCATTGTGTAGTGAACAACAATATCCACACAATTTAGTAATAAATTATCATTAGATATTTTTAATTGATATCTTTTAATATTGCAAAAACAAAATTGTCTAGTGAAAAATATCCATGCTCACGATTGTTATTATTTTGTTTTTCTGTACTATGTTTCAATAGATGTTTAATAAAAAGAAGCATAGTTAAATAATAGTTAAAGATATGATATGTTTTAAATAGGTATTAAATAAATGTCATTTTATCGTAAGATTGATCTCAAGAGATAAATAAAATTGTATTGTTTTTATTATTACTACTTTAAGTCATAATGAAGATTTAATTAGGTTCAAATAAAAAAATTGTATAACGATGCAAATTTAAGATATCCAGTGTAAATATTGTAAATAAATTATTTTATTTTAGTGTTATAATAAACTTTGTTAAAATTTGTTTTTCAAAATTTGTGTTCTGACTGTTTCATTTTTCATTACACTGCATGAGATACACAGAGTCACTAAATCAAACATAATATTTTTTTGCACAGTGATAAATAAAGAATATTTTTAAAAATTTGAATATTTTCTTGGTATTTATTTATTTAAGTAATCACATTTTATATTATCTTATGGTCATAAATTAATTATCATAATTGTACATCAAATTATATGCTATTAGTTGCCACACATATATTTTTTAGATTATCTAATACTACCACATATTTATTACATTATTATACAAAGATAAAAGATTATATTATATTATTTTATTATTTTATTATAGTAATAAAAATTATAGTGAAAAAAAAATATACAGAATTAGTTCATACAATGAAAAATATTATTATTATTTGTTATTATTAGTTTAAGTGTAGTAGAGTATGACATAAAAATCCCTTATCATATTTTGCTACAGTGATTTTTAATTAACTTAGAATAATTTTATGAACCTGAGATTTTATTGAGCTAAATTATAGTAGATAAAAAATTAAGATTTAATTATTAGCATTAATCTTAATGAGTAGGATTTATTAAAGTCGTAAGAATACTATAAGTTTATTATTTAAGATAGTAATAGGGGGGATAGTGTTCTTATGCCATTGAGATAGTATCCTGTGGGATATTGGCTCAATGTAATCTTTCTTGTCATCTGTATTTTCACTTCCAAGTCTCATAAAATAATTAAATTTTATTGATTTATTTTATAAACTGAACCTTATTCTTATTTTTGAATTTGAGCTAGTGGAACATTTAATATTAATGCAGAATATTTTATTTATTAATTATTTGCATTTAACCAAAGGTAATCATTAACTGAGCTAACCCATTTTTTATTTAATAATATATTGCCCGGAAGTGAGAATGCAAACAGCAAGGTTAGAATGTATTATGTATATATATATTGTGCCAAGACCAAATTGGCACATATATAAAATAATTTTATCTAAAAAAATTATTAAAGTAAGGAATCAACAAATCAATAAATAAATTACAAAAATCTCAAGTTTCTTTATTAAACGAAATGTAGTTTGTTTTCGTAAACATAAAGTTAAAAGTCTAAGTAGTTTTTGAAATAAAAGTTACAATTAATTAAGTAAAAGAGGGGAAGGGGAGTTTTCCTATAAAAAAAAAACAACAACTAAGAGTTCTTAAAGGAAGTTAAAGGGTTTCTATTATAAATTAAAAGTTAAGATATAAATCTCTTTTCATTCACGATTGTAGAATAAAATATATATGTGCGTAAATGTAAGTTTGGTAATAAAATATATAATAAATGTGTGTATATGTGCGTGTTAAAATCATATTGAGAAAAACACATGAAAACAAATATTGAAATGTATTTAAAAACACAATGGTGAGCTACTAATTAAAAATATAAAAACAACATGTTTATGAAAGCTACTACTAATTAAACAATCTGCAAAAACACGTTGTTATAGGATTAATTGCTAAAGGAATTTTGACAACACCTATTGCACATTTGCCGGAGGATATTAAAACAAAAACACTTTGCAGATATAAATAGCCAGATTTTATCATTTTTCAGTTTTATTCAGTCTAGTTTCCAGTGACAGTCTTGTTCAGTTGAGATAACAGTGCATTTCTATTATGTATTTAGAAACATAATTAAAATAAAATGTCTTTAAAATTAAATATATATATAGATATTAGTGTAATGATGAATCATAGTAAAGTAAGTTGTTTTTGAATATACGCAAGTTAATAAAAGTTGAGTAAATAATGAATCATAATAAAGTAAAATAGTTTTTCTGAATACACACACATAGATAAAAAAGTTGAGTAAGGGTTGAAAATAATATTCGAGATTAGATTAATATAAATAAATATGAAAACTGATGTCCGTGGTAGTTTAGAATAATATTGTGAAATTAGATTAATACAAATGTTAGAATAATGTTCATATGAATTTAAAAATAATGTAAGATTAGTAATAAAAATATAAAGTAAATCTAAGGTGTATTAAGAGAGTGTAAGTATACATGTGTATATACGTGCACATACACTGGTAATATTCGGTAAATATGATATCTTATGATGAGTATCTTAAATGTATTTATCCAGATATCCTTTTAGGTTACTTTCTTGGTACTGCTGCACCTTATGATGCATGCAAAAAGGGATTTATTTATTATAGATTCTCTGTAAGCAAGTCCAGTAATAACTCGATATCTAGAATATTAGTAGGTGTAGAATTATGCTGCACGTAAACACATGTGTAGGAAGTTATCTATAGTAAAAGGGAATGAGGGTAGTATAGAAATAAGTTTAGTTAAGGATAAATTTAAAACTGCTGACTGGATAAATTTTAGTACCTGTAACGGACTTGTCAGGGATCATGCCTCTTTCCAAAGTGTAAGTCGAAAATGGACAGCTGAAAATTCCTGCATTTTGCAGTGACCCTTTCTTTTTCCAAGTCCAATCAAGAGAATTGGCAAATGAAGTTTCGATTTTATACATGTGTAAGTTGGTGTAAATCAGCAAATCTGTTTCCGCATCATTTCCAAAAGATCCTTGTGCCACAAAATTAGTTTGTCCCGGTGGTTGTTATCCATGATTTAGATCATTGTGAGCAATGTATTTGGCATAGATAGAAGAAAAGAATAGTCAAAACAGATTGCCCTTTGTATGTTAAGTAAAAGATATTAAAAAGCTAACTTAGAAAAATAATAAATTAATAAATCTTTAGAGTCAAGAATTAAAATTGCAAGAGATAAAATGGTCAAAAATGACACATTTTACTCTAAAATGGAAAGGGGTGTAATGTGCCAAGGCCAAATTGGCACATATATAAAATAATTTTATCTAAAAAAATTATTAAAGTAAGAAATCAACAAATTAATAAATAAATACAAAAATCTCAAGTTTCTTTATTAAACGAAATGTAGTTTGTTTTTGTAAACATAAAGTTAAATGTCTAAGTAGTTTTTGAAATAAAAGTTACAATTAATTAAGTAAAAGAGGGGAGGGGGAGTTTTCCTATAAAAAAACAACAACTAATAGTTCTTAAAGGAAGTTAAAGGGTTTCTATTAAAAATTAAAAGTTAAGATATAAATCTCTTTTCATTTGCGATTGTAGAATAAAATATATATGTGCGTAAATGTAAGTTTGGTAATAAAATATATAATAAATGTGTGTATATGTGCGTGTTAAAATCATATTGAGAAAAACACATGAAAACAAATATTGAAATGAAATGTATTTAAAAACACAGTGGTGAGCTACTAATTAAAAATATAAAAACAACATGTTTATGAAAGCTACTACTAATTAAACAATCTGCAAAAACATGTTGTTATAGGATTAATTACTAAAAGAATTTCAACAATACCTATTACACATTTGCTGGAGAATATTAAAACAAAAACACTTTGCAGATATAAATAGCCAGATTTTCTCGTTTTTCAGTTTTTATTCAGTCTAGTTTGCAGTGACAGTCTTGTGCAATTTCTATTATGTATCAAGAAACAAAAATGCATTGTTGAGCAGCTTTTGGAAATATATGCTCGTACTTCAGCCTTTTTAGTCCAACAAGATCATCAAAACCTGCCTGAGAAATAATGTCTACATAACAACTCAGAAATCCTCCGTCAAACATTCAACTGTCTTCAAGAATAAAACCAATGGTTTTGCATAAAATCTCTTCAAGAAATGTCCAAATCTAACCGGTTAGATATAATCCATCAGAAGCAGCAGAAGCAGCCAACAACAAGCAATATCCACATTCCCAAAAATCCTAGGTAAACATTTATTTATTATCATTTATATGTAGTAGCCACCGCTGTAATTCGTAAATATTCAAGATTTAAATTATATGAACTCTATCATACATAAAATGAACTATTGATATGTGTGTTTAAGTTTCAAATACTATTAATGCTTTATTATTATATTTGTGAATGCTATATGAGTTAATATGTGCGTGATCATTATGTCAGTGTTATAAGTTAAATTAGATAAATACCAGTGTTCTACTATTAAAATCTACAAGAATATTTAAACTAGTTTAGAAATGTTACTTTAAAAATGTGTGTGTGTTAAATCAGATTTATAAAGATGTTTTCAATTAATGTTTGGTAATAAATTATCTTTAAACTTAATTAATGTTAATTAAAATAAAATGTCTTTAAAATTAAACTTTATTCGTCGGTCAATTCTTTTTATCAATTCTTTTTCTATATTTTAGACTGGGCTAGTTTATGGGATGGTTTTGAATGCTGGATTATGAACCTACTGCCCGAATACATTAGTCTTCAGACTAGCTGGCGCCCCAGGGTTTACCCCGAAACAAATAAAGTATTTGGATAGTAGGGGTTTGAATCTAGCAGCCGAGATGGGCCATTGTTGATAGTGAAAGCTATCAATAAGATCTCCCATTTTGCTCAAACGTGCCAGTTCATTCACGTAACCTTTATAAGATTATAAATGTATTATGAAGGAGTTTGAAACCAGTCAAAACTTATATATATATATGTGTAAGTAGATGGTTTCAGCGGTTCGTCCTGGTACAATATATATATTGTAATGGAATGTGTATATGCCATTACATTTCTTTCAAATAAAAATGGAAAAAATATATAAAATCACCCTCATATAGAAATGTATATATAAAAAGAGAATTTAATAATTTTATTTAAATTAATATATATAATGCACAGATGGCAAACTAATTATACAATTCTTTAAAGTTTAAAATCTAAAAACAAGATTGCTTTAATATAAAATAATTTTTTTAAAAAAATACTGTTAATTAGTTATTTTAATATTAGAATGGAAATGATTTTCTATATTGACATAGTTGCAAACAGGCCCTTGGACATAAAGTCAGATAAAATATAAATTAAAAAAATACTAGTGATAAAAAAAATTTGAGTTCCTGCTCTAAACAAAGCTGACCAATAACAATGGAAATAAGCACACAGTCCATAGAGAAAAGTCAAGCCAAGTAAGATCAATCCTGGAATTTGCTGATAAGAATTTACAAAGATATAAAAAGAAAACTTTAAAGTTGAGTGGAGATTTGGATTGCTCTTGCTGATTGTGTGTTATTTAAATATATTAGAAGTGGATTGTGGATCTTCAAAATGTAGGTGTTAGCAATAGTTTACATTTCTTGTGTTTTCTGCAACTGAGACAGGCTTCAGAGAATGATGGCTCCCATAAACTGGCCAGTAACAGACTTGTCTCCACCTAGAACAGTATAAAATGGAAAGAACTTTGAATTGTTTGATGTATCAAGGACTATCAAGATGGACTTCAATAAATCTACAGCATTGGAAAGTATGAACTTTTGCTTTAAATGAACTTTACTTTTATAAAACAAACTTTTCCAAGTAGTAATTTTAAACATCACTTAATTTTTAAAAGAAATCTTCTATCTGATTAAAATTTAAATTATTTGTTATATTTTCTTTTAATATGTTTAATATCATTTCCATTCTCATAATTTCTTTTAAATTAATAATTTAAAATAGGCATAACTGCCTACATAGATTTGTAAGATTGTTAGTTTAAGGTGTGTTAATATTGGGTTAATTGTTTCATAGTTAAATCAGTGCCAGTGTTAAGGTGTGTTAATTTTGGGTTAATTGTTTTGTAGTTAAATCAGTGCTGGTGGATAGATGTACAGATGTTTTATGTCAATGTAATTTAAGTAGTGCATTAGATACTCATTCTCTTGTACTGCATTAGCATACAGAGCATAATACTTACCTGAACATATGGCCAAAAGTGTAGCCATCATGTTGGTCAATGATCATAGTGTATTTTCTATACTAATGGTTTTCTTACACTCTGATTGGGACAGTAAGCCAGAAAAGACTGCTATCTCCATTTACAGGGCTTCTTGTATATATATTTCAAATAATTTCATTTTTGTATCATCAAGTGCTTTAAAAAATTCACTTCTGTATCTGCTATCTTGCTTTTCTGCAGATTAATCCTAATGTTTTTATCCTGACATTCATGTAGGAATAATTGCAGATGTTGTATATGTTCATGTATATTTTTGATGCAATTATAACATCATCCCTATACATGGTTACCAAGTACTTTATTTCTTTAATTCAATACCTGGTCCAAACATTTTAATACTTTTGCTCTACTATTCTTCAACTCAATGGAACTTTCCATTGTATCTAAAGGTTGTATATTTATGATCTGCTGGATGAAGCCTTATCTGCCAATAGCTGGCAGTCAGACCCAACATTGAGAACATTTTCTTGCCTTGGAATTTTGTTAACAGATCATTAACCAGTGGAGGTACATTTTGGTCAGGCATATGATTTTATTTAATTACCTAGCATCTAAACATAGTCTTATTGAGTTATCTTTTTTTACTATTACCAAAGGGTTATTATATGGGGATGATGCTTTTGATATAATCCTCCAGTCATCCATTTGATCAAATTGTTTTTCTACCTCAATGCTATATTGATGGATCATTGAGTAAGTCCATTACTTTGATACAGTGTTCATAATCTTTTATTACCTCCAGTTTCTCTGAGACAACATTCTTATATGTTCCCAGATCTTAGAGATCCTGTTTCTGTTTCAACACCTTTATTTATTTTGTGATTG
This sequence comes from Epiperipatus broadwayi, assembly GCA_028023455.1. Taxonomy (NCBI): domain Eukaryota; kingdom Metazoa; phylum Onychophora; class Udeonychophora; order Euonychophora; family Peripatidae; genus Epiperipatus; species Epiperipatus broadwayi. The sequence continues at coordinate 4,604,331 of JAQFVV010006293.1, read as the reverse complement.
GGTTCTTCTCTTTCTCTAATTGTGTATTACATACCTCCTTTTTTATTTTCACCTTTTAATCCAAAAATGTACTATTTGACCATCACATATACTTTCCTGTATTTATAATCTATTATACACTTTGTGCATGAATTTTGAATTCAAAAGTGGCATGATGTACTAAACCTTTTAAAATCAATATGGTATGATATACACTTCTCTGCCCTATTTTTAATGCTGCCCATATGTTTTTGGTCTCTAACTGTGCTCTTCTCTCATTCCCATCATGATCTGTGCTGCCTTTACTGGCAAAGTTTTGACATTTGTTTATTGTTGAATCATCTTCTCAAATACCTTTTCCAATATGACCAACACTTGATTGCCAGAATCAAATTGCGCCTGCACTTTCACATCATTTATGTACATGCCAATCTTAGGGCATTCCTGTGATATGAAATTAATAGTTCCCCCAACATATTCATAGATGAGGTTATCTATTCTCTTTTTTCATGCATGGTTTGATATTGCTTTATATATGTATGTATATATATATATATGATACCAACTTATTAAACAATCATTTAATATTATTTTCTTAAACTGCTCTATAAAAACTATATATGTATTCCCTTCTTTTACAAACTCTTTTAATCCTATTAATTTTTACCTATATCTTATTTTACTCATTAACATATATACGCCAATCTCCCATCCTTTCCCCCATCATCACATTGCAAATTTCCCCAATAGAGATAGACAAAAATAACTTGTGTTGTATTTGTTTATAGTTATGATGGTCTGTTTTCCAACCCTATTCTTATTTAACAAAACAATAAAAAACAAAGAAGAAAACTTCAATACCTGCCCTCCTCCCTCCATTACTTTATTCAAAAGAACTTTTATATTTTCTTTCAACTGACTAATATATTACTAAATGTATTAAGCAATCATATTTTTCTTGTTTGCCACTCTAGGAAAAAAAAAACTTGTCACTTACATGTTATCGCAATGTATTACATTCGCAATCCAAATTGTATATACTTTTATAACATCAATTTTTCCCACTGATTACTCCTATCTCAGCTCACATTTTCTTTGAGACCCATCATTTGGGAAGCTATTGTACCATTTTTACTTAACCTAATTTATTAGATTGAATGGTCATATGTAATTAGGTTTGTCTATCTGTTAAGAATATATCTGTTACCTACCATGCACCTATCTAATCTATGTTATTACATATAACCATTTGAAATTTAGCATAAGGGTTTATATTCTCAGGTAATATGATCCTAATTATAATGCACTAACTCATACATGTTTGTAAAACCCTCCACCAATTATATGTGGTGATTGGCATTATCTATCTACTTCTTAACATAAATAAGAGCAATTTGAATTACTAAAAATAGATGCTCACTTTCATTCACATTGTCCCCTTTAATAATTTAAATTTATATTTTTTTATTAGGCACCAGGATTCTACTTAAACACCCCTATTAAATTGACAATGGGAGGGTGATATATATATATATACATATATCTTAATACTCTGACTAATGAAGCTGAAATAGTTGAATTTTCAAAGAAGATCATTGAAAGAATATATTTATGAGACTTAAACAAATGACACATTGTAATTCTTTTTTATTTATTATTAAGACCATATTCATTTCAATTTAATAACCAAAAAATGTAATATAATAATCACAATGATCCATTGACCATATTTATAGTTCATTATAATCTATTAATCAATTCTCTTTTTTATATAGTTTACATGACATAGGTAATAGTTATTTCAATAAATATTATGAGCTCAAAGTTGAATTTTTTACCAGTAAAATAGTTCCTTGGTAATAAATATAATCCTCGGCTTTACTGTGCAATCCATATATTATGTTCCAGTTTTGATATGATGCTTCTATTTCAGGCAGATAATGACATCATTTTTCTAAGTCATTATAATGATATCCAAGGGAAAGGAAAACCAGTGATGCACAGGCATTCTGGCCACCCATATGAATATCGGCAACTATCATGGAATAATTCTGCATCTTGTGGTATATCAAAAAAAAAGGGGGGAAGGCCTCTTTATTCATATCCATTCCTTTTATATCCCCAAAAAAATTCACCATGCTTCAAACTTTTATCTTTCATTAGATTTTTGTTTTTAAAATTCTCTTTTTTGTAACAATTGTGACCATGTTTAATTACCCATGTCACGCTTTGCAGAACTTTTATCAATATTTCAAATCAGTAGTCACTTTTATTATTTAAATTTGCTCTTTTCCTTTTTTATTGAAAGTAAAAAAAACAGTCTGTATTGTCTCAAGGAAAAGAAATTTTCTAAGTTTAATTCAATAAAAGATTTATTTTATATATATACAAAATTCACCTAACGTATATTATTTCATTCTCAGCAAAAGCTTCGAAATCAGCTGCCAACACACCTTGCATAGTGGCAATATATAGTTAAGGGTGCTATAATAATTCTTAAGTGTTTTATTTATTTATTTACTTATTGATTTATTTTGAGGGGAAATTGTCTTGAATCCAAAATTTTTTGTGAACAATTTTTTCTGTTGTGTCTATATATATTTGTTTATGTATCTAATTTTTTTAAATTCTGCTGATGCTTATTTATGACTAATACTTCAATACTTAATAAAAAGATAATATAAAAACAGCAGATCAGACAACATTGTATAAAGACATGTATGTTAAAATTAAAAATAGAATTTAAAAGCATCACTGTGTGAAAAGATATATAAATTAAATATATGAGATACTTAGTAAGATCAGTACAAATTGTGTGCAGTAAATTTTGAACTAAAACCTATCATTTAACAATCTTCTTTAAATTAAAGCATTATAAAATGTCCAGATATTAAGGGAAGTTATAAAAAAAAAAGTTTAAGTTGTCTTGGATTGGATTGTAAATTATAAAAAAGCATTTCTATCAGCACTTCTGGGGTGATTAGAGTTTAGAACATCTTGACAAAACCTCAAGATATTGTCAAATTCTGAGACATTTATTAAAATACTGGCAATGACTAAAGTATCCAGTAACATGGGAATATTTTTACAGCAGTTTTTCTAAAAATACTTCCCAGAGTAAAATTGAAATCAAGTGAAACAAAAATAAATAAAGAGGTTAAATTCATTTAGATTTTAATGATGATGTGATTATTTTTACAATTAATGGAATCAGGATGCACAAATAAAATAATAAAATAACATTAATATTCAACAATATATAAATAAGGCTTGATAATAATGAATTAGAAGTAAACAACTGTAAATATTTAGATTAACTTATTAATATAAGCAAAAACTTGATGGAAGATATAAATCATACAATTAAATTTAATATAATACTTTTAGTTAATTATTTAAAAATATGCTTATCTACTTGAGAAAACATATGTTTTTAATAAATTTGTTTTACTAGTATTTAGATTGGTATCTCAGACTTGACATTTGATATTGAATAAGATGGACTGTGATCAGTAAAAAGAAATCAAATATGAAATATCTGGGATGGTAAGCAAGTGTCAATTGTATTATTATTAGAAAAAAATAGAAGCTTGAAATAAAACTAAAATATGGTTTTAAAAAACATCCTGATAAACTTGCTTACAGCATTTTATGCATTTGTGGCAACTGATTCACTGACATTTTGTTTTCTTTTTTTAATTGCATAAAAACTATAAGCATGACATTAACAGAAATTCCAGAATTTGTTGCCACTTAATCCATCTTTAAAATGATGTATCACAATTTGAAATTGGATAAAATTTGAATTTTTATAGGTGAATTTATTTTTTGTCTTTTCTGGTCAGTTTACTAATTTACATGGGGAAAAGAAAGGCAGAAAATCTTTATCAGCCTTATATTATAATAAAATGAATTAAAAATATACTGATGATTCACATTTTAAGGTCTTCCACATGATATAAATGTAATCACATAATAGGAATATTGGTCATAAGTATTCAATTTTTTAATTATTTGAATAATATTTTTTTAATTATTTAATGAATGGTTGGTATAACTAATTAATTTATTTGTATTGGTGTGTATTTGTAATATATATTCTATAATATTAAATCATTTATACTCTTTATTATATAGTATATAAATTTGTATTCAAATATATCAAAAGTGGTTTTTGTACAGCCCAAGTTTGAGGCAACCTTATTTTAAAGACATAATGATTCTCAAAAGGTTTAATAATTTATGAATGTGTTTATATTTGTACTTAATTTTGTCTTGTATGTTTGTGTTTGTATGAAAAACAAGTATTGATTTACATATATAGAGCAGTGCAATGTGAATTTTCAGACTGATTATCAAATGTACAGAAAGATTTCAGTTGATAAAGCAATCACAAAATTTACTGGGCATAGTTCCATATGAAAATACAAACACTTGAAACCAATAAAGGGAGATTTCAAATGGTGTGTGTCTAGTGGTAACCACAATAGTTATGCATATACCACATGGAATTTATGCAGGCAAAGAATTAAATTCTGATTCTTGCCTATGCCTTGATACTCATGCTGTGGAGTCAGTAGTTTGGCCACATCTTGCATCACATTACTTTCAAGTCTATAGCTAGGAAATAAGCTATATGCAAATAAATTATATCTCTATGGGACAATAAATATAATAAGATAGCATCACTGGTGTCCTTAAGAATATAAACATCATTGATGTACATAAAAAATATAAAATGAAGCAATGAAATTCATTTTATCAGTGATACAGATAGTAGTCTACAATTTCTAGTTTTAGATAGACAAGAAGACAATTGCTATGATGACAAATGCATATCCATTTTTTGGAAATGATTTTTTTTTGTATCTTTTATTAGAATGAATCTTTTTCTTATAGATACCTTTGAGATTTATTAACTTTTTGGGTACAAGATACAAATGAATTATTCCTATGCAAATAATTTTGGAGATTCTGAAGCTGTGAATTATCTAGATAAAAAGTATTATATATGATTTGAAAGATAAGAATACAAAGAAATTATCAATGAAGATGTAATTTAAACTTAGTTAATGATAAATTAGAAATTATAAACAAACAATAAAGTAATAATTATGTTGGATGTTGATTTATTTTTCCTTATTTTTAAAATGGTAATCATTATTTGTCTAAGCCTTATTATTTTCCTTAGTTATTCTAGTTTCTATCAATGTAATGTTTTGCTCTAACATTATTAAAACTGAGTTATTATGAAAATTGTGACTCAAGTCAGATTATTTTAAAAATTTAATATGGTGCCTGGAGAATCAACAAGTTTTTAAACTGGATCTCAATAGATAGTAAGAGATCATATACTGTGAAGAACAGAAACTATGCATTTAAAAAAAAATTGATTAAACTCTAAAGTTTTCACACTCAAGTGAACCAGTAATATTGAAAAATAATGACTATTTGCATTAAATAGTATAGATTTAACTTTTTAAGAATATCCTTTTTTTTTTCCATTTAATTTTGGAATAGGATGAAAGCAGACAAATATTAGAAAATTAATTAAATGTTCTTCTCTTATTGGCTTTCAGATATTGAGTAATAAGATTCTTACTATTTAAATGTAACAATATTTTTAATGTAATTTTTTATCTTAATAAATTCAGATTAATTACATAAATAATGGATTATTATTTCTATAACAAGTTATATGCTAATTTGTGTATTTATATAATAATAAAAACATTTTTTTCAGAGAAATTTCATAATAGTATAATACTTCCTTGAAGTCACCTTTGATTTTTTTTAACATGATTCCAATAATTTAAATATATATACATATTTCTAGATATTAATCAACTTTAATATCTGTTCAAAATCTGGAATCAAATTCAAACAAACTGGTTATATTTCTTTTTATATAATATTATTAACATAAAGATAGCTTATAAATAAATTATGGTTATTACGTTTTAAAAAATAAGTTCGCACTTTTATTCGGTTGAAAAATATCCCCAAGGTAATGATAACAAATACAGGATATTTACTAATCAGGTCAGTTATTTAACGTGTCAAAAATATGAAGTTAATTTAAATAATATTTAAAACAATTCTCGGAATTATCTTTAAATATTATGAGAAAATACAATTGTTCTTTTAGCTAAATATATTATTTTGTCATCATCACTTTTATTTTTAACTGGAAAATCTCTGCTAGATATTGTTTTGTTTTGTTTTTTTGTTTTGTTTAATGATCAAACATTTATAATGACATCATTTTTTAAAACTGTTTTCTTTTTCTTTATTTTTTAGTTTTGCTTTTTATCTTTTATATAGCAATTGAATTTAACTATGTAATAAACAATAAAGTAAAATTACAAACATATTAGATTAAAAAAAACTAAATGTGATAATATAATTATAAAACTAATGCTTTCAGCTATTTAGGAAGGTGCTTTGGCTGGAATTAAAGCAGTTAAAAATAAAGAGCTTGAGGTACTATGCAGTAGTGGAAACACATCTAAGAGAAGAAGAACCTACACTGGAAAACTTGGTATGGCAGAGTATAAATAGAAAAAAAACAGGGGTGGTAGCATAGGAGTTATGTCAAAAAATATTTAATTACTGTTAAATGTCAAAAATATTTGTGATTTGAGATAAGATTAGGAAGACAATAATGAATGGTGGCTGTGGTGTATATAGCCACTGAACATAGTCAAACTATAATGGAGTAAAACAGTAGCATATATGAATGCCTAGTTAAGAAAAAAAAGGAAAGAGAATTGTGGTTATAGAAGATATAAATAGGTATATTGAACAGTTTGATGGTGTAGATAATAAGAATGGACAGCTTTTGAAAAATTTTTGTCAGAGAGTGAATATGAGCATTGGGAATTTATCAAATATTTATTAGAGACAATACACATGGTCTAGAAATAATATATCTCACATAATACATTATGTATTAGTAAAGAAACATGGAATGAATAAAGCACGGAAAATTAAAGTGTTTGATAATGAAGAGAGAATATGTAATAGTGATCATAATTTCTTTATAAGAGAAATGGTTAGTAATGTGATGGAAAATAGTAATAAACATAGAAAGGATAATGAAAGATGTAAATAAAAATGAATGATAAGAATAAATTAGAAGAATATAAAAGTTTGAGAAATTATGGAAGAGTTGGTTGCAAATAAATATAAGGATTGGTGTGACGAAGTAGAAAAAGTGGCAAATGGGGTTTAAGGTGAGAATATTCAAAAGAATAAAAGGAATAGACAAGTGAAAGTTATTAAAAGAGTAAAAGATAAGAAAAAGGCATACAGAGAATATAAGTATACTATTAAGAACAAAGAAAGTGGAAAAGATGTCAATGGTAAATGGGAAAAGTATTTTTAAAAAAAGGTGGCTAAAATAGATAATTATAGAGAATGAAATTTAATAATAAATTGTTGTAGGATATTAATAAATGTGGAACGTGAGATGGGAGTAAAAAAATTGGAAATACATTAAAATGAATGTAGGGGAGAGAGAAATATTATTACTAGATGATGAGGGAATAGAGTGTGGTTTTAGAAAAAAATTAGAAACAATCTTAAATGTAATGGACATAGAAAATATGTTAGATGTGAAGGACAGAGTGAAAACAAACATAAATGCATATAATAATGGAAATATTAAGTTTACAGAAAATGAATTGAATGAGGCATAGAATAAATTGAAAAGTGGAAAGGCAAAAGGTTTAGATGGATGAACTCCAGAGAAAGTAATGAATTTAGTATATAGGGCAAAATTAATTCTATTATCATGTTTTAATAAAATGGCACAGAAGAGAGATTTTCTGAATAGTTGTGGTAATACATGAGTAAGGATACTATTTAAAGGAAAGGGTATGTATCCTAGAAAGTTAAGCAATTATAAATCAATAGTGGTAACATCAGAATCATATAAAGTTTTTAGATATACAGTGGCTGAAGAAGTCACAAAATAGATGGAAGAAAATAATATAGTGAGAAAAATGCAAGTTTTTTGAATGGATAATCATATAGGAGATAGTTTATTTGTAGTTACACAACTTATAGATGAGTAGAAATACAGATAGAAAGTTATGCTTTTTATAGATACAGAGAAGGCATATGATATAGTAAATAGAAATAGATTATGGGTAAGTTTAGTAAATAGAAATAGATGGAATTTTAGTGGATTTTATTAAGAGATTATATGAAAATAATTAATTAAGAAATATAGAATCAGTTGAAGTTAAAAATGGGGTGGGACTAAGACAAAGATGCCCTATGTCATTAACTTTGTTTTGTTGTATTTGAGAGAAATGAAGAAAACAAAAGAAAGAATAGGAAGAGGGGTAGAGATACCATTAATATGTTGTAAGGGAGTATATACATTATCGTGTCTTTTATTTTCCAATGATGTCTTCTTGGACACAGAAAGTATGGAAGATATGGACATTATGCTGAAGACATGGGCAAGGTAAAAAAAAATCAAAAGTAATTATGATTAATACTGGGGAAAGAGAAGAGAAAAAAATTTGGGGGGGGGGGGGAATATAAAGTTAAGTGTGGTGAATATGCATAACTATTTGAGAATCATTTTAAGTAATCAAAGAAATTGCTTGGATGAATGGGAGAAAAAAATTATTAATGAAGAGATAAGAAGGATAACAGTGTTTTCATATAATAAATATGATGTAGCTAGAATTGTATGAAAGAGAGTGGCAATAGCAGGGTTAACATATGGTAATGAAGCATTGTGTGTTAGTAAAGGGGTGTTAGATTACTCAAAAAAGTCCAAAAAGAAGTATGAAGATATGCATTAGATGCAGATGTGTGGACGGAAAAGGAGGAAATTCAAAGAGATATGAAATGGACATGTTTTTTATATGAGAGGTGCAAAAAGCAAAATGAAAATGTTTGGTAGATTGCAATTTATCAATAATAAAAGAATAGCCAAAATTATATTTAATTTGTATATAAGTAAAGGGAAGACAACAAGATGGGTGAGAAAGGTAGTATGGTATGCAAAAGATTTTGATAAAGAATTTATGTCAGTATACTTATACAAAAGGTAGCCTGGTTGTGTTAGAAAAATTGTTGAGTGTTATAGTGACAAAAAATGAGATAGAAGAATACATGCATTAATAATAAATAGTGGATTGGAGATATGGAAACCTAGTATGGAGAGCAAAAATAGTTTAAATATTTATAGAAGTAAACAGAATATTGGATGCAAGTTAATTTATGATAATAGCAAGGAAAATAGTTTACTGTTTAAGGCTCAAACAGAATCATTAGTGTCAAAGGAATATATACATAAATGGAAAAATATGAGTGATTTAGTCTGCAAGTTGTGTAAAGAAGTGATAGAAAATATTAAGAATCTGTTAATTGGATGTAAATGCCTGCATGCAGAAAGGGTGCACATAATGAAGTTATGGAAGAATAAATATAAACAAAGTGATTATACAGAAAGTGGGTTCTTGGTTTTTATGCTAGGTTTGGGAAAAATAAAGGGGATTTAAATGTTAAGGCCATGGAGTTGACAAAGATTATGTTGTGAAAATGAAATGGAGCAGGATAGAGAAGAATATGGGAAAAACATGGAGTGGGGAATAAAAAGGTAAAGCGGCTAACATGTTTCTCTGGCATAATGGCTGAGATATTCCTGACTGAATAAGGAGAAGTCATAGTGCATCGCATTGCATAGCAAAGAAATAAAACAATGAGAAACTTCTTTAGAAAAACATTCAAAGTTTTTGATTTTTAATGTTATGACCAATCCAATCCTTTATTTATTTTTTTATTTTATTTTTGAAAACTAATTTTTGTAGAATTTATATATTTTCTGTTATATATATATGTTGATAGGAAGATTTTCACGGGTTGCATATATAAAAGACATATTTTTCAGGTTCATCCATGTCAAAAAATTTAAATATTGATATACCAACATTTTGACTTGATCACATAAGTCATCCACTGGGTGATAAAAGGTGAAGCTGTATAAAAATTTTCTTCCCATAGAGGTTAATAATGTTGATACGAAGATTTTCACAGGTTGCATATATAATTAAATGACATATTTTGCAGGTTCATCCATGTTAAAAAATTTAAATATTGATATACCGACATTTTGAAACGTCAGTATATCAATATTTAAATTTTTTAACATGGATAAATCTGCAAAATATGTCTTTTATATATATATCCCAATGACTTTATAAGACATAAATCTTAAATTTATCTTAATTATCATACTTTCTAATCTATACCAAAAACCATACTTACATAGACGATTCAATATGTTTTTTTTTTTCAAATTTAAAGATTGTTTAGCTATTGCAAATGTTTTGCAGAATTTCCAAATGAATTAATGGCCTCTCCATTTTTTAAAAACAATGAACGTTTTTAAGAATATAGTGTTCAATTATTATTCAAAATTTTTAATCTGTTTCTAATGTTTACTTTTGTTTGCAAATAATCTAAAATGGTATGTTGTTTTTTTTTTTTAGTGTTAAATTTATCTTCATTATTTTCCAGCATTACAAACTTATGATAAAATATGAGACAATAAAATTTACTTGTTCTTGCATTAAGTTTACTTTTTGGAAATAAAATAAATATTTATTTATCAACTCACGTAAATAAATATTTAAAAAATAGATTGTCGTCTTTTTTAATATATATCCATCTATTTTTATTATTTAGCAAATTAACTATGCAATCTATTTTTTTTCCTCATAGTTTTTGGGGCAAATTTTTTTATCAGTAATTTTTTAAACCTGTGGTTTTTTTTGAATTAGTTCTCAAAATTATTCTCATAAATTTTGTATTTTTCTTCAATATCTGAATAGTATTAAAAATAAAAACTTATTTAAGTTACTAAATACTTATTTTTATCTGAACTCTCGACAACTTAATCCAAGCTTAAATTTAATTATAATTACTTTTTTTTTCATTTTATAATCTTAAGTTTTTTCTCCACCATTTTATAAATATTAAAATAAAATCCACATATGCCTCCCAACTCCTATAAATAGGATCTAGTTTTTTTTAACTTTTTGCATGGATAACTGCCAACTAATCAAACAGAAACAATATTTTCTTACAAGTCTGTTTTTATTTTTAATTTATAATACACTGTTTAAAAAATGTCTTTCTTTTTTTTTTTGCAATTAATGATTTTAATAAATGCTATTAATTTCTACATGATAACTCAACTAATTCCAAAACTATCATTTTGCCACTTTACTGTTTTGTTGAGAACTACATAAGTATGTAAAAATTATTTATTGACTTATCTATATATAGTTTCATCATATAGTAGGATCATATCTACCTGGCTTGACTATGACCTAAATTTGGGATGATTAAAAATTGAAAAGTTTCAATTAGAATTTTTAAGAAAGTAAAATAATGATTGGAAAAATTGCCAAAACTCTTACTGACTATATGATTTTTTTTTGTAATTTATATAAACAAACACAATTACTTCTCTAAACAGTAAACCAAGGCATTATCATTTGGTACTTTTTCTTTACATGCCACTTTTTGTTATATTCATAAAAGATTTTATTTATAAAAGATTTCACAATATTGCTATTTCTTTATTTTTCAGAAAACAATTTGACAACCCACTCTAAATTCAAACTCTTAACAAATTACAACTACAAATTTAAAAATTATTACCTATTGACTTTTTTTAATCTAACACCAATATACATAAAAATAGCTGATACTAATTGTGATCATTAATCAAATATTTTAATTCTATCTATTTATTATTATACAACTTTAAATCTTTCATGGATCATGGATAAATTCTCAAACCCTTGATGGGCAGTCAAATTGAGAAGGAAACTGTTTTTTTTACAACATGAACAATGCTAAGGAAGCAATACTATTTCATGAATACCAACATTATCTTGTTGGATGATCCAAATGTAAAGGAAAACTAATAAAGGCTGCCAAAATATAAAATTAAAGTAAGTGCTGTTAACTGAATATATAGCATATTTGGATAATCATGAATTAATAGAAAATATTATAACTGAGCATGGATAGTTGGTCTGCAAGTGCCTCATAGATTTGAACAACCACATATAATAAATAAAATTATAAACCAAGTGGTTTTCTCCACTTATGGACTAAATATTTGGGCAATCTAAAATATAATACATAAATTTTATACTTAAGCAATTAAAATATGTAACTAAAATAGATAGATAAATAAATATTTTGATTCACAAATGTCTCTATGGCAGTTTAAATTTATATTTACAAGGGACTCATAAATTTTGTAAGATGCTAATGGTCCAGAGAATGAATATTTTTCTTGACAAAGAGTATACAATTCAATAAATGATGATTTATTTCATGATAAATTATAGTATGAGATATACAATAAATTATCTTAATTGTAAAATAAATTGTGTAATAAAATAATTTTATAATGATTGATGCATTTTTATTAGCAGATCAAAGGATTTAGATTAATAGTAATAATAATATATATTTATTGAAATAAGCATTAACTTATTGAGGTGGTTAAATAAAGATTCTAATTTTAATTTACCAACAGCAATCTAATATCTTATCATATATTTTTATAATTTATCTCACTTCATTTTTTTAAGATTGCAATTAATAGATATGATATACATTTAAATTATAAATCATATAGTCATGAAGGATTAAAGATAATTTTTTTAAATAAAGCAATAAAAGTTTTAATATTGTTACTTTTTTAATATATATATATATATAATTAAAATGATAAATAATGCCAAGTAAGTTATATTAATGGAAATTATTAATAAAAAAAAACCTTAATGTGTGTTTATCATTAAAATTATCATTACACTGGTATTTTTTAACTATTTTTTTAAGATGCAACTTTTCTGGTAGTGTTAATTTAAAAGGTTTTTATTAATGTCTGTTATCACAGTTTGCATATATATGACTTCAACTGATATCCTATTATTCAATATTTCCTTTGGTACCCTTTTTCTAGAAAAAACACAAATATATGGATCCATAAGCAATTTAAATCATTAGATGATAGCCAATTATTATTCCAGTGGATGTTACAATCCAAGGTAAATTCAATTATTCTGGCTGTATGGTGGTCAGCATAGCATTTGTGATATTCATTTTGCTTTAATCATAAAGATACTAAATGAAAAAGAAGTTCATGTCCTTCTCTCTACATTGTCTTACCCACGGTGCATATTTCTTTAGTATGTGTTCTGAATATATTTATAAAAGTAAGATAAACTAAACATAAATTTCTGATCAAAAGAAAGTATATGACTTTTTACTAAAATTGTTAATATACATGGTAATACAAAATGCAGTATTTTTCTTTTTTTTAAACACTGGCTTCAAATCATGTGTCTTTTTTTCTAATTTTAATAAAGCATTGTATCATTCAATAATAATTTAAACAAAAATATTTTATTTTAAAATTTAATAAATAATCACTTATTCCAGATTCATTTAAAACAATAAATATTTTTTATTAAATAGATGATCCTTAATTCTTTTCTTTTCTTAGTTATTTATACATTACAAAAAAACTATAGATGGCAACATGTGTACATTACAATATATACATACATTTGTAGACATATGTCATGGTTTTTTTGTCATTTAGTTTAATTCAAACTTAATTTATACTTTTTTAAATCATTCAATTGTTAATAATAACATAAAAATTAGTGTCCAATACAAGGTTTCAATGCATATTATTTTCATCATATTTTCAGATGTTTCTGGCTAATTAATGTATAAATAGTATAATAATTGAATTAAGAGCATTTAAATTTGGACGTACTGAATTTAAGTCGATGTTCTAACCAATTAGATTATTTTGTCAAAGATAGCTATCAGTTAAAAAATTCTATATTTATCTTTGAAGGTTCTATTTTTTTTTTTTTTTTAAATTACAAGTTTGATTAATTATGTGCTACTTCATACAAATCTGTTTTTTTTCTTTACTAATCATTACTTAGGACTCTTTTAATTATTGTTTGATGAGGTGGCTAGTTTCATTAATATATATCCTTCCACATTCATATTGTATCTCATAGATTTACTTTGTTTTTGATTTGTTAAAACAGATAGAATATTTCATCCATAGACTGGATAAATTTATAGATAATTTTAAGTATATATATGAAAAGTGTTAATATATATATATATATATATATACATCCATGCATACACTCTAACAAATATTATATAAATCTTCAACACTTAATTAAAATAATATATTTAGTATATGTTTTATGTGGCCTAGAGCTGTATAAATATTAAAAGTAAAAAACTTATATATATATATATTATTTGTTTGCCTTATATGAAAATGTAAAAACATATGTTAACATGTTTGATAGCATGAGAAAAAACATTATTAGACCATATCTTACAACATTTCTATAATAGTAATCTGATAAAAACTGTAGATATTGGTGAACTTAAATCAGGAAAAGTTTTAGAAGCAGATAAAATACTTTCATAGTTTATAAAAAATTTGGCTCTTAAAGTTAAAGCATGATTGAAAGAATTATTTAGTAATATCATTTACACAGAAAATATTCCTAAAATTTGGCATAAAACTATAGCAGTTCTAAACCCCAATAAAACCAACAACGATCAAAAAATTTATGTTTTATGAAAAAGTCATATTGATATGAATTTTATCTATAGCTCAGAGTCTGCTTCCTATTGATGCCAGGAAGATATTGCTATGGACAAGTTTTATCATTAAAAACTCTTATTGAAAAACACTTTCAAAATAACTTACAACTAGTGCTACTTTTATTGATTTAATCCCAGCTTATGCTTTTATTTGGAAAAATGGCCATTTTTTAAAAGTTTCTAAAATTCTTAAAAGAAAGAAAACCATTAATTTTCTTAACAAAATGTTCTCCAGAGAAAATTTCACCTGACACTGAATGATTATTGTAGTATATACAAAATTTTATAAAATAGCTTGCAACAGAATTCAGTTCATCTACTAAATTATTTAATATATTCACTAGTGATTTCTCGGGTACAAAAGACAGGGAATTTTTACACACTGATAATATAGTTTTGTCTTTCCAAGAGAATTCCTTTCCTGAATTAGAAAAGTCTGCCAATAAAGATTTTAAAAAAGTGGAAATGTTTTTAAAATACTGTGGCCTTATTCCTAATCCAATGAAGAAATTATATTCAATTTTTTATTTAAACCAAGAAATCACCTAATCTGAATATAATATTTTGTTATAATAGTTTAAAACATGATTCTACCATATACTATTTAGGGATGATCTTGGATTATATCCTAACTTATTTTCATCATTTGTTTAAGTTTAGATCAAAATTAATTTTTAGAAATAATTTCCTTGGAAAGCTGGCTAACTTTATTTAGGGTGTGATGTAAATATGTTATGGACAGCTTTTTTAGTATTAGAGTAATATACTGGTGAATATTCTGCTCCTGCTTGGAGAAAAAGTTTTTACACTAAATCTCTAAATATTCAATTAAATAGTTCTAGGGGAAATATTACTGGTTCACTCAAGTCTACTTCTTTGCAGAGGCTTTTTGCATTTTCACATTTTTATTCACTAGATATCAAAAGAGAAATTATCTCACAGAAAATGTATAAAAAACTATTAACCAGTCAAGACTTACCAATAACTCAAGATATAATTTCACCATATAATATTCAACATAAATCAAGATCTCTTTTTGTATGTTCAATCAAGAATCTACAATTAAAAAACTATGGCATAAAAACTGGAATTCATATGATATTCCATTTTTTTTTCTAATTCAACAATAAAGCTAGTTGGATTTGCCTTCTTTGATGTAATTGGAGCCTCATCAATAGATTCAGAACAATACACAACCAATATGCTCATTTGAATCATATATGAAATTTATCAGTCACTGATCTTTGCAAAGATGGGAAAATACATACTATGAATGGCTACAGTGTCAGAATTAAAGGACTTAATAAAGTTACTAGTGATTATAGGTTCTGGTTGAAATCTCTTCAGATTTCTTTATGATATTTTGTTAAAGCTAAACTGTCTAAATTTATATATTAAATAAATAAATGGCATTTATAAATTTATCCAAACAATAACTAAAATATTCTATTATTTCCTTCACAATTACAAATGTTAATAATTTACTTGCCATCTCTCGAAAGTAAAAAAACTATGTCATTATTGCAGAAAAACTTCATTTCAACTAATAATATAATTATTGAATATATTATTAGTTTTTATTTATTGTCTTTAGTTTTATTTTAATATAGGTTGTTTATCTATGTTATGGATTAATACATAAAAGCAATTTATAATGATGATCTTGTGCAATTTGCAAGTTTATATGTATATGTGTATATTAAATCCCTCCACATGGTTAAGAATTTCAGAACAGTCCTCTGTGAAATAAATGTATAAATACGGTCTGTAATATATTTACATATCTTTTTCACAGATGGCGATTCTGAATTTCTTAACCATGTGGGGTGATTTAATATTTGGATATTTATTTCGGGTTAGCGTTATGCACTGGGATTATGTATATATATATAGTAAAAAAAATTAATAAATGGAATTTCATTCCTAAAATCTTGTTAAAATTTCAAACCATAATGTTTTCAAGATAATAACCAATTAAAACATGTTGTGCAGGCGGCAAAATAATAGTGCATTGTACAAAATACTTTTAATATCAAGATGGCATCAAAAAGTAGATTAGACAATGTACCTTGGTAATATTTTGGCTTGAAATTTTAAGTAGGTTTTAAATTTATTAAAAGTGTTTTACTACCTATTAGTCCATTAAAAATTAAATTAATATAATATTAGTGTATTTTTATTAGGTTATTAATACATTTTATTAATTAATACTATACAATCAACAATGCCCAAAACTTATTTCAAAATTCACACACACACAAACAATATGGATTACATTTTTTAGGTAGCTATTTTGACAAAATCCTGTTTACTTAAAAATTTAATTTAACATTTTGAAGCAATGTGTGTGTGGGTTGTACATCTGATTGGTAGCTTTGAAACTTCACGAAACTTACATAATTTTTTATATAGTTGATATTTTTTAAGTATTTTCTCCCAGATAATCAACATGCAGCTTTATATATAGTTATCGTAAATTAACCAATTTTAACTAAAAGCATAAAAATCCTCACAATTGGTAGCTAACTTATTTAATGAAGAATATTTTCTTATTCATTATTACTCAGTAAAGAAGCGCTGAAGAAGGTTGCGTTAAACAAAAAATTGTATGAGTATTTTATTATTATATATAATTATAAGCATGAGATTTATTAATAAAATCACAATCTTATAATTATTATGGAGTTTAATAGTTAGTAAAGGACATTTATTTTCACTCATCTTTATATAAATTAATATATATATATATATTTAAAAAAAATTATATAGCTTTCAAAATTAATTTTAAAAAACCCATAAAAAATACTTACGTATAGCAAGATAAAAAGCAAACAAACAGACTTCTGTTATATATTTTAGCATTTTTAAACAGACAAATACAATTAATTCAAATTTCCGCAATCAAGCCTTTTATATCTTCATTTAAAAGAAAAAAATTGAAGAATCTAATTTGTTAAAGCTGCTTATAAAAATGTATTCAAATTGAAAAAAAAAAAAAGTGTAATTAGGACAAAAAAAAAACAACAACAACATTAATTGCATAGTAGTTAGAAGTGCGTGTATGCATATTACTTTAAAACTGAAAATATATATATATTAAAAAAAAACATAAATATTAAACATCGAGAACTTTATTTTTTTGATTAGATTCTACGCTAATGACCGCTATATTTCTTATGCAATTACGTTTTGTTTAAAAATAATTTCATTTAAATTATTTGATTATTAATTATTATAACAACTAATGTTATAAAGTAATATTTATTATATAAAGTGAATAGTATTAAAATAGATGTAATTAGGATAACTTTAATCCGACATTAATTTAACGGGTAGATTTAATCATAACGTAATAATTCAGCATAAGATAAAGAATCAGAATGCCCTTTAGAAGACATGGATATTTCATTCCTAGACCAGAATTTATTAATTATACTCGCATTACTTATGACGGTCTGCACATATTGCAAAGAATTAAAAATGTTTTTTCTTTCTGAAAATAAGCAGAATAACTTGATAATCTCTACAAATAGATTTTATTAAATAATGCTTACCTAATACATTTTTTTTTTGTTTTGCATCTTAATTTTACAACTATATTGTAAACTTAATGAGATTTTGCATATCTAAAACACAAAAATTGATTTTACTTTTTTAAAATTTAATACAGTAGCAGAATAACACTCAAGAGCTAAAGATTTTTGGATTAATTTCCAGCTGAGGAAATTTTAAAAAAAACTTCTTTAGTCAAATGAATGGAAACTACTGGATTCGTGGACAATTTGCTATCTGAATGGTCAAAATCATAAAATTAAATTATTATTATTATTATTATTATTATTATTATTATTATTATCATCATCATCATCATCATCATTATCACGAATAATAATGATTATATCTTATGTTGCAATGAGATAATCATTTAGCATGAATATAGTTACCCACTATTTTGTAGCAAGCAGAGATAAAAGAGTACAACACAGCATAGGACATCTACTTTTTAGAGACAAACAAAGCAAAGCAAGAAAACAAAATAGTAGTAAAAACACATTTTAGAAAGCAAACAACTAATAACACTAATAATAACCATGCATGTATGTGTGCAAATAATATTTTCTATTTATTTATACATTAATAATAGAGTATATATATGGTAAGGGCTCTTTAAAATTTTCTGGAAGATAATTTTAATATTGTGTAATTTTATGTTTAATTATAAAAACAGTTAGTAATAATACTGCATGGTTAATGTTTAAAACTGATTAAACACTTAATAAAAAAATTGTCAGTTCCTAAATAGACATAACCATGTATTAAAATTGACATTATTTTTTTAAAAAAAACATCTGTAAGGAATTTTTATCATCTGCTATATTCTATAGTAGTCTGCAAATTTTGAAATCACTCTATAGCTGAAACTTAAACTATAACAATTATCTATTACAAAATTATCTTTATTACCATTGCTAAAATCTAGGGAAAGATAAATTATCAAGATCTTTTTAGATATAGAAAATAACTTCATACAAAAAGTCTTCAAAATGTTTTAGTGAAACATCATGGATTGCCTTACTCTCCACAACAACTTAATAAATAAAGCAAAGGATTAAATTCAAAAGCGATCTTAATATTAAATGCCATATATAAAATTTACAAAAACTATAAAATTATAAATGATTGACAATCAACAGCTGGGATATCTATATCAGAGTTCTGAAAATAATAACCAAAGATATTTCATGTATATGACTATTAATTTGTCTGATTTTAAAATAAATTAGACACTGCAACAACCTTTTTTTTTAAATATTAATTTTTTTTCTACAGTACAGATTTTTTTATACCTGCACTTATATATGTAATATATAGGAGGTTGAACTCAGACTTTCAAATGATCCTCAACTATCCATGCTATCTTGTATTGCTGATACACTTGATCACACACATGTTGAAAAGATAACCAATCACCAATATACACATTTTGTGCTAAACCAGTGCTCATCAGCTGGTCCAGCTTGTCATCTCCATACATATATACAATCAAAGCTCATCTTATATTGAGATAGTGAATCTTCATACTTTAATAGATAGGCTTCAAACCACTCCCTCCCACAATTCTTCAGCCATCCATTTCATTGAAAATCTGGTGATGGAATGTTCAAAGCCCACCTTAGTGTCAACTTTCTCATCCTACCCATGTTGACCACAAGTCATTCTGACCCCTCATGTACAGGACATAATCCATTTACATACATATATGAAGGGTGGTCAGACCTTACAGCACTTTATTTTGAAATATGAATTTTTTTTTCAGTACAGGTTTATTCATATTTGCACTTATATATGCCATATATAGGGGGTTTGAACTCAGACTTTTGAACAACTCTCAACTATCCATGCTATGTTATACTGCTGATACACTTGATCATACACATGTCAAAAAGATAAATAATCACCAATATATGCATTTTATGCTAAACCAGCCGTCATCAGCTGATTCAGATTATCATCTCCACACATATATAAGATCAAAGCTCAGCTTATATTAAGATAGTGAATTTTCATACTTTAATGGACAAAACCACTCTCTCCCACAACTCTTCAGCCATCCATTTCATTGAAAATCTGATGATGGTGTGTGATCAAGTGTATCAGCAGTATGAGATAACATGGATAGTTGAGGGTCGTTTGAAAGTCTGAGTTCAAACAACATTTTTGTAAGTCATTTTTAAATTATAATATACTTATAAAACTAGGGATAAATTTTACAGAAAATTTAATATATTGGTTATTGTTACTTTATACATTTTTAAAGTGTTTTATAGGTGATGTATATTTGTAGTAATAATTTTATAATTAATATTATAAATATTTAAGATTTAAATATTTTTATTTTATTTTGAAATAATGAAAACTTCACATAGGTTTATTTATGGATGACATTATTAAAAGAATAAATATTTATTTATTAGTAGAAATTTATTTTAGAGCTTTAAAACATATTTAATATAAACAATTTTAGTTTGAATGACATAATAATCTTACATAATTTCACAATAAATTATATAAATATAGACTGAGATTGGAAAAAGATTAATAGACAGAATGAATGACCTGAATTTAAATAATTCTTTAACATTCATTTTTTACACATGTTGAATGGTTAAATGTTAAATGAGTGCTACAATTTTCTGGAATTTATTACAAAATAATAATGTAACTTAAATAATTCAAGGGTGTGTGTGTGTGTGGATTTATTTGTTGTTTATTTATAGAACTATTAAGCTTTAGATGTGTGTATATTTAATATTATTTTCATATATAATCAATATTAGTAACAGACATAAAAAAATGTGAAATAATGATACTGCTGATAAGTATGTTTGTATTTTTCTGTGATGAGTATATAAAAGCAAATGTGGTATTCCTGCTCATGTTATATAAATTATAGTAGGAAATGATATATATTGAATGTATGTATTTAATATATTTTGTGCATTGCAGAGAAAATCTGGTATATGATGATTCTACATGTTAGTTCATATTGATCTATAATGTATTTATGCATACTTTTGAATTGCAGGCTGATTTATTGAGAGATACATATCATGATTGTAACGTACTGATGACAAAAATGTCAATCACATCCACCTGATCATATTTTTAATGGTATTATCTATTGTCAAATAGCATTGTTTCAGCAATAAAAAGAAAATATAGAACTATTACTAAAAATACACATAAAGTCATGAAATGAATTACGTATTATATCTTCTGAATTGCTAAGTATTTTAAAGGAAAAATTAAAACTTGCAATCAAATTTATAAAAAATAAAAAGATGCAGAAAATAATAGAATTATTATTAAAAGAAATAGCTGAAGGAATAGAAAACTTGTTGGCAAAGTTGTATATCAAATGTCTAAATGATAAAGATTTATCAGATTATAAAAGAATGCAATAGTAATATTAATCTTTAAGAAAGGTGATAAAGAAGGTTTCAGAAATTACAAATATATTAGTTAACTTTCTGACAGTTCTATATAAAAATGTATCAAGAAAGTTAAAATTTATCTACAGCTAAATTTATATTTTAACTGACCAAAAGAACAAACTATTTTCTGATAAATAATTACTTTCAAGTATTGAAAAAAATTATAAAAAAAAAGGAATAGTAAATATGAGTTGCCATTAAGCTTTAGATTGGATATTACAAAAATGCATTTGGTTCTATGAGCATTTCTCTAGGAATTAAAGTTTTGGATTATTATTCCTGTTGTTGTTGTTGTTGCTGTTGTTGTTGTTGTTATTATTATTATTATTATTATTATTATTATTATTATTATTATTATTATTATTATTATTATTATTATTATTATTATTATTATTATTATTATTATTATTGTTGTTGTTGTTGTTGTTGTTAGTAGTAGTATTATAATTATAATAATAATAATAATAATAATAATATATTTTTTGTCAGTATAAATGGTTCAATTTTCACCTTTATTACTTTTTCTAGCAGTTTAATTCCTAAAGGCTTCATTGAGATAGATGTTAAGTTGGCGATCTTGGTAATAGGTTCTTGTTTTTTCATAAATGGTGCCATTGATATATTGTATAATTCCTGTATGCTATAAATTTTTTGTGATATTTGATTTGCCAATTGACACAGGTATGTATTTGTAATTTGGATAAGATGTTCAAGCACAAACTGTGGAATGCCTGGAGGTCCTGGATGACATGTGGCAGGGATTGATTCTAATACTATCTTAAAATCCTCAATTTTAAATAGCATCTCATCTTCAGTTGTTCCAAAAGAATCTTCTGTGGGTGTGAATTGTTCATGCTTAGTTAGCTTTGTTTTGAAATGGTTATATATAGGTGCAATCATGTTTAATCCTGCTGTAATTATTTATGGATGGATATCCCAAAGCCCACCTTATATATCCGCATGTCTAAGTGTGTGGCTATGATTTCATAATTAAAATCAATTTGAAAGCATTACCTACAAGTCATTTTATAAGATACAGAAGATTCTACATAAATATAGATCCATTATGTATGCTGTGTCACAGGGATGAAGAAACACAGGACCATTTCATACATAACTGTTCAGGACTTGAAAAAGTAAGACAGATGATGGTTGGTGGATATAGAAAAAATGGAACCACAATAGATGAAATGCTACAAACATTCAAAAATAATGGAATACAAATCATAAGGGCAGCCACTTTCAGCCTATATGCATTCTGGTGTACTAGATGCACTTTTACACTGGGGAACAACACGAGAAGGCACCCTAACACATATAAAAACTAATTGCAAAAAATAAAGAAGAGACTGCATTATTGCACCGCCTGATATCTTTGCAGCAACCTGGTCTCTTTTTAAAATTCAGGCCACTTTATAATAAAAGATATACTAAAAAAGGGCAAAGGCAAACCCAGGGAAATCTGAAGTGCAAAGAGACTCTAATCAAACATACAGACTGTAATGTAATAACTGTGTAAACCTATGTATAACACTGTGTATAATCAACAACCAATGTAACCACCTATTTTTTGAATAAAGTTACCTTTGAAACTTAATAATAATAATAATAATAATAATAATAATAATAATAATAATAATAATAATAATAATAATAATAATAATAATAATAATAATAATAATAATAATAATAATAATAATAATAATAATAATAATAATAATAATAATAATAATAATAATAATAATAATAATAATAATAATAATAATAATAATAATAATAATAATAATAATAATAATAATAATAATAATAATAATAATAATAATAATAATAATAATAATAATAATAATAATAATAATAATAATAATACAAGAAGCAATCCTTAAGCTCTCCAATGTAAGTATTTAAATTTTTCTTTTGTTTCAACTTGTTATTCACAAAACAAACATAATACAGGACAAATTGAATCATATAATAGATTAATAGAATATTTTTTAAAAAATATCAGTGTGTGTATTCATATCTTTTTTAAAAAAAACTGACTTGAGTCAGAATAATAAATCATGGCTACTGCCCAGTCAAGCATGAGCAAGCTAAGCACAAATACAAAATTAACAACATCATTAGTTTTAACACCGCCTATTTTTTATGCAAAAATACTTAAAAGTAACAGCAATATTACAACACCAACCCAAATACCGTGTTTCTGAGGAACAAATACAAATGATATAAAAAATCTTGATCTACACACTCAAGAAGAACATCAACCTCCAGCAGCAATCTGGACAAAAGAAACACTTGAAAATGTGATGGACTGTTTTAACAATACAATGCCTCATATGTTATTTGAAACATTTTGCAGGTTTTTTTCACCAACATTGCTAGTACTTGCAGTAACTGATAATCAATGCTCATTATATCATTTCCCAAGAGCTTTATTATATGAAGCAATTATGCAAAATGCACTATAACAATCTCTTGTATCGCAGACCATCCAAATTCGTGATATATAACCATTGATTTTTATACTCAGCAGGAAAAAGAATGTTTTCAATCCACTATTTTAGCACTCGATAATTACGCACTCATAATTATAGATGAAAACCAGGAAAATATTATTAGGGGAGTGCTAAAAAATACTTATCTTAAATACAACTTACAAGATTTTCAAAAAATGATAAACCCATTTGGAAAAGTAATTGCCCTACAGCTAATATATTTAAAATACACACCTATATCGATATGTAGTAATCATTTTGAATTTAAAATAAAACTCCATAAAAATGTAGATGCTGCCATGATCCCAACACAAATTACAAATCAAGAAGCAACACTCTCTCTTCACATAAGAGGTATAAACCACATTTTTTTGGCTGTGGAAAGAGAGGCCACCTAGCAACTCAATGCAATAACACAAAAGGCAATCACTGTGAGCAAACCAAAATCCTCTCCCCAGAACAACCCATTGATGATGAAAATAAAATTTCTAATAACACTACAACCATTGACAACCCAATAATAGAAACCGGAAAAAACAGGTTCAAACACCCATAAACAAAAATAATAATGGAGCAGAATTTCCAATTCCAGACACCCAAGATTCAAACGAAAATAACTCTCAAAAAACCACAACACA
This sequence comes from Epiperipatus broadwayi, assembly GCA_028023455.1. NCBI lineage: Eukaryota > Metazoa > Onychophora > Udeonychophora > Euonychophora > Peripatidae > Epiperipatus > Epiperipatus broadwayi. Next base: position 4,579,521 of record JAQFVV010006293.1, on the reverse strand, counting down.
AAATGCAGCAACTACATCACAGGATCCGCATCTCAATAAACCAAAAGGTGTATGAAGTAAAAATCAACAAACAGAAAATAAACACACCCAGCTATATAAAAAATATAAATCTAGATAATATAAAGACATCAATAATAAAACAAACTACCATAATAAACAAAACTGCATCAAACATAATGGATGCAATAGAACCCCCTCTTTCACCCATTCAAGAGAATACACCAGAGGGGAAAAGAAAGCCAGGTAGACCACCGAAAAACCATGAATCCAAAAAGGCAAAAAAAACACCAAAATCACAACTCATCAAACATATACTACCTAGAAAATGATGAAATAGAAATGGATTTAAGCCAACAACAAATGTACAACTGTTCAGTTTCAACCCAAATTGCCTGTATAGAGTCTGAACCAATATTAAATGAGAAGAAAACTGATAATAAACCCTACAAAGTCTTACATATGTATCAGCATCCATCTACTGCAATATAAACAAAAATTTAGAATTAAAAAATCAATATGTATCAATACCCTGTTATAAAATTATCCTGTAACATGAAGATAAAAATTGGATCTCTAAACATTAGTGGCTTAAATGCCATCAAAAAACTTTTTGAACTCAAGAAATGGTTACATACAACACAACCACACATACTGGGGCTATTGGAAACAAAATTATACAGCAGCTCTCAAATTGATCCTTCAAAATATTTAGTCAGCCAAGGGTTTTGTGCCTGCTCAAGGCAATCATCATCACCATCAAGTGGCACAGGTATAATTATATTCCACAACTGCCCTTTTGATTCTTTTAAAATTATATATATTGACTCTAATCTTATCATAATAACACTCCATCATAAAAATATCACACTTAACATAGTATTTGTCTATATACCACCAGGCCCTGTCATCATCTCCAGAATAATAGCAACAATAAATTTAATGCTAACAACAACACCAAATCCCATAATACTTCTGGGAGATTTCAACATAACCTACCAAACTTTTTGTCACCAAATGGATCCATTAAATAACAATCTCACTTATGAGTGCTGAAGGTTTTCTTCCATCAAACTCAATATTTTTTAATAACAATAGATATAAGTCACTTATTGATTTGTGTTTCTACTCATCAATGTTTCATCATTATTTTAATCTTGAACTCTGACTATCTATAATCTCAGATCATGCTGCCCAGTTCATCACCCTCGACCTAACAAAAATACAGAATACAACAATAGTCCTTCAAAAAGACTATGTGAATACTTCTTCCAGCACAAACAATTGAATTCCTATCTTCAGAAACATATATAATGCTCCCAAAGCATCAAAACATGTCACTCAATCCAATACACAAGTATATAGCATTCATCAATATACTTTCTTTCAACATCAATCATATTGCTTGCAATTCAACATCCCCCACCAGATTATTAGCTTTGGCAGATGAACTACATAAAAGAATAATCATTTCCAAACCAACTACAGATAATCAAACACAAATTAAAAAACTTACAGAAATGTACAACAATACATGCAACACACTAAAGCAATATGTAGCAATAAATAAATATATAAATATATACCTTACACAACACCACCAGAGCATACATACGGTGGGCACTGGGATACCCCATCCACAGTCAGAGTGCCTATGGCACTTAAAATAGATGACTCTATAACAGCTGGACATAACAAGGTAAATGCAATATATCAACACTTTAAAAAAAACTGCAAAAACAAAGAGTGTACATACAAATGAAGACATATTTGAAGACCCTGAAACAGACACACCAATAAAAACAACTGACATTGTATTTCAACTTGCAACAATAACAAACACATGTCACCCAGGACCACAAGGAATTCCAAAATTTGTGTTCAAATATCTTAGTCACTTCACAGCCAAATACCTGTGCGATCTAGCCAATTACATATCCAAAGAAATTTACAACATATAAAGTCTATACCCAATTACCATGGTTCCATTTAACAAAAAACCAACAGCAATATCATCTTTATCTAATCTATGACCAATTTCAATGGGACCTTTAGGAATAAAAATTCTTGAAAGAGTAATAAAGGAGAAAATAGAACAACACATACTTCCTGTGTTATCATCAGCACAATATGCCAAAAAAGGATCATCCATTGGCCATGATGCCTTAATGTACAAAACAATAATCGAAGTAGTAAAAAAAAGAAAGAAATATGCACCAATTATAGTTCAACTAGATATTGAAGCAGCATTTGACTCAGTGCCTATAGCCAAATTATTAGATGTACTGAAAAAAACAACAATACCTCCATCCCTACTATATATATAATAGCCAATCTGCTACTCAGCCATGAAATTCACATCACATTGAATGGGAAAAATTCACCATCCTTCAGACCGAGTCAATCCATCCCACAAGAATTCCCCCTCAGAACCTTGCTCTTTACAATATATATAAATCCTCTATTAATAGAGATACAGAAAAAAATAAAAGGCATTCAAATCCCAAACACTGCTTTAAATATATCATGCATAGCCTATATGGATGATGTAACCGTTTTCCTCCCCTCTAAAAAGAATCTCCCCATATTACAAGAGATAATCAAGAATTATACCTCAAATTTTAATTTAAAAATTAACACAAATAAAACTGCTGCATGGTCAATATACACAGGCAAGCACTGTATAGAGATGTTTAATGGTAAACCATCTGCTTTCCTTGGTTTCCCATTCTACCTTGGAACCAATGGAATGAGGCAAAAAATTCAAAATAAATTAAAAAAAGATGCTGAAAAAATCACAGCCTCACTTGAAAAGTCATACCTGTCAATATATACAAAAGTAGCACTATTTAATCAACTTATAATTACACAAATTACCTACTACACACCTATAATCAAATTTGCAAAAACATTCATATCTAAAATCTCATCAATCTGTAACAAACTAATATGTAAGAGAAAGACAGTGGCAATCTCTTTAAAAAATCTGAGCAGACATAGAAATGGACTTGGACTCCATACAATCAATGTTTTTTTACACACAGAAATCAGTAAATCTAATAACAGCAACCATAAAAAAATTTCCAGACCTGGAGTGTGTAATCAGTATAATAGCCACAGACAGACTACCCCCTTTATATGGATATCTATCCACACTGATTGAAGAACTCAAGCCAATATACAACAAAATATCACTAAATAATGACAACAAGTATACTCTGGGACATTTATAATATACTATACCCAAACCAGACACCTAATCTACATCCATCAGTTCTTGGAATAGACAACAGGCAACTACTGCAACAATTCAGAAAATGGTCATTAGAACCAAAATTATTTGACTTTCAACTTAAGCTTAATTTTAATGCTCTACACACAACATATTTCCTTAGATTTCATAGATTCTATAAAATTATAGACCCCATGTATGGGCTATGTCATAGAGAAGAAGAGACACAAGATCATTTTCTTTATTTCTGCAGTGCCCTAGAAACAATATGTCACCAATGTTTACCACATACAGAAAGGCTATCATTTCAATTGATGTAATAATAAATACATTTAAAAAAGGCAACATCCCTACTATTCATGCAGCAACATACAGCCTTTATGCCTACTGGTGTACCAGATGCACTTTTGCGCTTGCTAATAACCCTCGATGCCACCCAGCAACATATTCAATAAAACTAGAACTGTTCAGAAAAAGAGACAGCATCCTAGCTCAGCCAGATGTGTTTGCAGCCACATGATCACACTTGAAACAAAGATCCAGTCTATAAAATATAAAGTCCAATATGATAGATGATGACATTTTCAACATCAGCATTTTTTCCAACTTCAAAGAGATGCAAGCATAAACTGAACTAAATAGAAGACCAAATTTAAAACAAGAAAGAAAGTATGCCGAAATGATAAAGACTTATATACTGAAAGTTGTTGTAATTTGTTTTGCATTTGTAATAAATCAATATAGTACTAGATGTGACTCTTTAACTTTTTAGACTCAATAAAGTTTTGCTTTGAAACATCATAATAATAATAATAATAATGATGATGATGATGATGACGACGACGACGATGATGATGATAATAATAATAATAATAATAATAATAATAACAACAACAACTACTGTTCTACTTTTGCAATGACTACTTTGTCTGTTTTATAGAATTATACAATGCATTTCATTTTTGGTGGATCAGGTAGCACATCTGTTAAGAGATATTTATGGGACTTATAATATTTTAGATGTTTTTCATTTGTATCAGTATAGAGTAATTCTTGACATTTATTATTCATTTGGATATTACATCTTATGTTGTAAATACTTATTTATCTATTAAATATCAGGTGGCCTTACCTAATTCTCCTAAAACTTCCAGTAAAAAGCAATTTAGTTATAATTGTCTCAAATTGGTTAATATATTTGTATGAGATTGTTCTGTGAATTTAATGAACACTAGTTGTTTGATTTTTAAAAAGCATTTATGGCATTGGTTCTATTATATTAAATATTAGTTTTATTTATTGTTTATATTGTACATGGTAGTTATTTATTATTGTAGATGAATTGCCAAATGTAATATCTGTGTGTTTTTAATATTTTTTGCTATATTTATACTTTTTCTATTTTAATAATGTTTGTTAATTGTTATATTTAAATTCCTCAATTTATCTCACTATACATTTCATATTCAACTCTTTTCCACACCATTTTACAAAATTTGAGATATTCAATCCTTTTTAATGCATCATTGTTGTATATCCTCATATTCCTTCTTTTTTCATAAATTCTCTAGTCTCAGTAGAAATTTTACTGGTCAATTGCTGCTTTTTCCTACCAGCTATCTTTGTTGCAGTTTTTAAAAGTGTATCAGTTATTTTCATATTAATTTCATTCAAATCTGAATCACGTTCAAAATCTACTAATACTTGAAACCGATTTGTCAGTTCTAATTTAAATTCATTAGAATATTTCTGAAGATTAGGAATGTCAACTGTAAATATTTTTTTCCTTAATAATTTTTGTCTCTCTAGTTTTGCATTAACACATCTTACATCTTACTAATCGATGATCACTTCCTGTGTTAAATTTATTAAGAACATTACAATTTTGAAATATGTATTTTCTGTTAATCAAAATATAATCCAATTCTGCTGTACTTTCATTTGAATGCATTCATAATATTCAGTTTTTCTTTTTCTGAAAACTCCACAAGTCTACATCCTCTCTCATTTTTATTACCATAACCAAAATTACAGCATTTTCATTTTTCATTTGTTTACCAATTGTAGCATTAAAATCTCCCATAACAATTTTATAATGTTGTTTACTCTGATCAAAAGCCTTTTGTACATCCATATAAAAATTTTCTGCTATTTCATCATGATGAGAACTTGTTGGGGCATAAACCTGAATTATCTGCATTTGGTATCTGCTATTAAGTTGTATAACTAATCTTCCCACTCTGTCGAATAAACCATTAATCTTGACAATGTTGTTTTTCCACTTTTTATTTATAATGAATTCTACTCCACTTATATTTCCAATATCTGTATCTTTATAATATAGTACATGTCCACTTTTTAAATCAATTGTCTCTTCACCTTTTCTTCTAAGTTCACAAAGTCCAATAATGTCTTATTTAATATAAGACAGTTCTTCTTATAATTCTTGTGATCTTCCTTCACTTGCAAGTGATCTGCAGTTGTAAGTACCTAAATAATAAGTCATCAACAAATGGCAGCCTGGTTCTGCAATCAAGTGATTCATAGCACCCTCCACCTTCGACCACCAACCATTCCCTTGGTTAGTGACTGTACAGCCTCCTGAAAATAAGGGCCATGATTTGAATATGAAATAAGAAAGTATACCTGAGAACTAGCAAGAAAAGCTGTAAAAGAGAACAAAAGCTCAAGAGTGTAAAACAACATTTTAGTATTGGTATGAAATTTATATCTGCAATAAGTAAAAAGATGGAATTATTACTAAAAAGAGAGATGACATCATAAAATGGGTAGAAGATTTTAATCAAGAATTATATAATAATAAAAAAACAAGTACTTTCTATATCTATTACATCTTCCAAATTGCCCAGAATTTTAAATGAAAAAGTGAGACGTGCAATTAAATGTATGGAAAAAGGAAAGGCTCCAGGTGATGATGGAATTATAATGGATATATTAAAAGAAGAAGGTGAAGAAATAGAAATTTTTTTAGCAAAGTTATATACAAAATGTCTAAATAATAAAGATGTACCAGATGATTGAAGAATGCAGTATTAAATATTAATATTTAAAAAAGTTGATAAACAAGATATTAGAAATTACAGACCTAGCAGCCTTTTATCAGTTTTGTACAAAATTTTTACCAAGATCATTACAACTCTTCTACAGAAAACATTGGATTTCGACTGACCAAGAGAACAAGCCTGATTTAAAAGTGGTTTTAGTACAGTAGATCATATTCAAGTATTAAGAGAAGTTATAGAAAGGACAAATGAATATCAATTGCCATTATGCTTTGTATTTGTAGATTATAAAAAGACATTTGATTCTATAAACATTTCTTCAGTGATTAAAGCATTGGATCATCAAGATATAGATCCAGGATATTGTCATATTTTAAAGAATATTTATAAAAATACATCAGCAACAATTAGATTATATAATGATACTAGAAAAGTCAACATTGAGAAGGGTGTGAGATGGGGTGACTCCATATCTCCAAAACTTTTTACAGCAGTGCTGCAAAAAGTATTATGTGAATTAAAATGGGAATCTAAAGGAGTGGAAGTAAATGGAGATTATTTAAGTCATTTAGATTTCATATATGATGAAGTTGTTTTTGCAAATAATGCTTTAGAGCTTCAGGAAATGTTGCAGGAGTTATCAGATGAAAATAGAAAAATATGACTAAAGATAAATATTAAAAAGACTAAAGTAATGTTCAATGGATTTTCTCAAAATATGAAAATGAATACTGATTATGATGAGTTAGAAGTTAACAGCTACATATATCTTGGTCAGATTATTAATACAGATGGAAACATAATGGATGAAATTAATCATAGAATTAAACTTGGTTGAAGTGCTTTTGGTAGAAATAACTTGAAACTAAAAGGAAATATCTCATGACTTTGAAAAGGAATGATTTAAGTAAATGTGTTTTACCAATTCTTACTTACAGATCTGAGACTTGGACACTTAATAGAAAAGCAATACAGAGATTTCAGACTATTCAAAAAAATATTGGAAGATGCATGTTGGGAGTAACAAGAAGACATCGAAAATGCAATGTATGAGTAAGAGAACAAGCAGGTGTTATTGACCTCAATGAAAAAATTAAAAGACTAAAGTGGTGATGGGCTGGACATATTTCTAGAAGAGATGATAATAGATGGACAATTCAAATCTTAAATTGGATTCCAAGAGATTGTAAAAGACCCAGAAAAAGATCACATGTGAGATGTATGGATGAAATAAGAAAGTGTGCAGGGGTGATGTGGAGAAGAGAAGGTGAATTGAACTTGGAGAGACTCATTCTGCAGTGGATTGATAATGGTTGTTGATGATGATGATGATGATGATGATGATTATACATTTCCTGTTTGTTTTGTAATAAATAAATAAAATTATTATTATTATTATTATATGATGATGATGATGATGATGATGTTTCAAAGAAAAAACTTTATTGATGACCATGAGATTACATTTTCTATAAGCCACTCCGTATACATATGTTTACATTGCTAGTGAATGGAGCAAGTTTAAGTGTGTATATGTGATGGAACAAAAAAAACCTAAATGTGGAGGGGGTATTTAAAGAGTGTTGGGTTTGTTGAATATGTTTTTTTTAGAATTATAAATTTTGGAGTAGGCATGATAGTTAGTCTATTCATTTACTAATTTCTCTTTGGATATGTTTTTTGCAAATGCCTTTAAGGGAGGTACAAATACATATGTATACTTTAAATTTGTGAGCATTACTTTCTGTTTTATGAGTTCTCAAAAGACTTGTGCTTATCATTGTTCAATTGCAAACATAAACTTATATATCTATTGCAGTGCTGGATTTTGTTTGTTTTCCAGGATTTGTGTCTTGATTTTGTTGTTCCAGTCCTCTATATCAATAGTATGCAATCAAAAACAATATTTTCTGTATTTTTATTTGTAGATACATGTCACATCTTTTGGACAAAAATATTTGGTTGATGGCACAGATTGGCAGTTATATGGAGCCACCTTAGACATTTGATTGTTGTGTTATCAATGACCAGATTGCTGCAAAAAGGTCTGGATGTGCAATTTTATTGTCTCTAGCTCATGATTTTGCCAGTTTGAAATTGAATGTTGATGGATGTCACCTTTTGTTGTTACCTAAGATGAATGTGCACCTAGTGCATCAGTATGCATAAAGCAGAAAAGTGGCTGCATAGACTGATGGGATAGAGCTTTTGTAATATGAGTTAAAGATTGTCTGAAGATAATGTTACATTGTCTATAGGCTCTTGTCATGATATAGTGATTTCTGTTTAGTGCTGGACAAAGATAGAAAAGTTGTTGCTGTGTTTCTTCAGCCCTGTGGCGTAGAGGACAAAAATGATCTATGTTAGTGTACAGTCTCTGGTATCTCAGAAAATATTTCATGGGCAGTGCATGCAGGTTTAATCTCAACAAAAAATTAAAATATTTTGGATCCAGAGATGATTTTTTAAACTTATTGAGTAATTGCTTATTGTTGATTCTATGCATTGTCAGATTGGTGTCATGGTTTGGATTTAGTTGGATTAATGAGTAAATTTGCCAGTATGAGTATTTGTATATTGTTTGAAGAGATATCTGTGGGGACATAGTTTTTATATAATTGATGATTGATGATAGTTGGTCATAGATGGGGGGCCTATCTGTTGTTGGGCATTCAAGCATTGGAAAGTGTTTGACTGTGGCTACTATTAGGTTTGTGGCCTTCTGTAGATGAAAGTATAAATGCTATGAAGTCCCAGCCCATTGTGATGGATGGTCTGATAAGCTGTTTTGCATATTCTGACACTGTTTTCTTCTGCCTCAAAAGCTTACCATAAAGAGAAGATATTTTGTTTATAAAACATTTAAAAAAATTGACAGTGGGTGAGTAATAGGTGATTTTTGTTGTGATTAGCTAATTAATCAACTGGATTTTGGAGGGTATTGAGAGATATACCTTTGAGAGTTTAGTAGTGATTTGCTCTATTTCTTCTTTGAATTTGTTTTGGATTTTTATTCTCATTGCACTTGCACTCATATAAAAAGGAAATCCCAGAAAGGCAAATGGTTTCCTCCGTATATGCCTGTGTATTGTTTTGTTTTATAAAGATACCAAACTGCAGCCTTATTTAGATTGATCCTGAGTTTATGTGTAGCTGCAAATTCTTGTAGTATTGTATGCAAGGCCACTAGGAGTTTTTTTTGATGGGAGGAAGACATTTTATGTCATCCATATAAGTGATACATGTTACCTGCTGAGATGTGTTTGGTATTTGTATGCCAATGAATGTTTCCTGGATTTTCTCTAATAGAGGGTTGATATAGAAAGTGAAAAGTAAAGAGCTCAGGGGGGGATCCTTTTGAGATTGATTGTGTTGGAGTGAAAGATACAGAATTTTGCTGCTGAGTGTAATACGTATTTCTCAATTCAGCAGCAAATTGGTTATAAACATATAGAAGAATATGAGGTATTGTGGTGGCAGCCAACACTTCAATTATTATCTCAATTTTCATAGAATCAAAAGCTGACTCAATTTCTGTTTGAACTGCAACTGGGCTATATTTTTTTGGCCCCACACTGAGCTCAACACAGCTTTGAAAAGGAGGGTTGTCCTGTTGATGATTGCTTTCTTGCAAACTGGAATAGTAAAATCAAAGGAAACAAATTTGGCTCAATCTTGTCTTTAATGAATTACTCAATGATCTTGATGGCTATTGGGCCTGTTGAGATAGGCTGAATGTTATTAAGGGTGGTTACTGGAGCTGGTTTCTTATTAAATGTACTATCTCAATTAAATAAAAATTTTCAATGTTGTATATTTTCTGTGAGAGATAGTTTGCAAGATTACATAACACTTGAGTAGTTGTATGGCTAAGGTGCTCATACACAAATTTTGGTATACCATGAGTTCTTGGATGATGTGCATTTGGCAGAATGGCAAATCTTGAAGCAAATTCATTAGTGGTAAATGGTGTATTTGTTTCAGGTGGTCCAAAATAATTGGGAGGTGGGTTGAAGAGTTGATGTGTTTGAAGCTTCTGTTTTAAATGCTTGTAAATAGGTTTAATCATGTTATGCAATGCATGTATTATTATTATTCTCTTTTTTTTTAAATAAACATTCATGCACACACATTTTCTTATTAATATCATAAATACTTTAACTTCCAATAATACTAAATCTATTATTTCAATTATTTTATTATTATTTTTTGGTTCTTATTAAATAGCCACTGTATATCACTTGGCGATGCTGTTTCTGTGCAAAAATGTTTTAATATAACATTTCCGGGCTGGGACAAAACAAAACACTTTTCTTTTTATTTAAAAATATACTTTATTCTTCTAATAGTAAATGAAACGTTTAAACAAAAATTTTAAAAAAAACACTTGATTAACAAACTAATCAGCCCAAATTAAATGAAATTCCATTCAATTAAATTGCAGTGCATAGCACTGGAATGTGAAGGAGGGGACCAATAGTTTTTCCAATCCGAAGGATCATCCAAAAGATGCATTACTCTGATCAAACCAAGCTTATAATTTCCAAAACAATGTGCAATCTCAGACAAGTTTGCATCATTCTTAGCATTCTACATTAATTGCTAAAAACAAAACACTTTTCTTTTGATTTAAAAATGTACATTATTCTTCTAATAGTAAATTAAATGTTTAAACAAAATTTAAAAAAAAAATACTTGATTAACAAATTAATCATCCCACATTAAATTAAATTCCATAAAATTAAATTTCAGCTTGCAGTCTTGGAATGTGCAGGAGGAGAACGATGATTTTATTGATCCAAAGGATCATCCAAAAGATGCATTACTCTGATCAAACCAAGCTTATAATTTGTCTCATAGTTCTTCTCGCGAAAACGTGCCTATTCACATGAATTCTGAGAAATGATGTTTGGCCTTACCCTTTTCTAATTTTTTTCACCTTCCAAGCTGTATAGGGAAATGTGAGGACAGGTTCACAATTATTAGTATGTAATAGTACGTCAGCTGGGGTCTAAGATTATTACTTCAAATGCACATTAAAAGAGCTACAGCCAGTTAAATTACATACACTCTCACATCATACACTAGTGATTTGTGAAGTGTGCACTATTTGCATAGTGTCACAAAGCATATTAGTGAACTGTAATATTTGTGTGCAATGCCATTTAAGCTTGCTAATGGCTAATATGAACAGAACCGTTCTATACGCCATATGTTCACCATGTAAGAAGCATATTTCTGTGTTTTTGCACAGCAACAATGCCGCCAAGCAATGTACAGTGGCTCTTTAACAAGTACCTTTTTTTATTTATTTAAAATAACTTTACACTTAAATAAAAATAAAAGATTATAACTTCAACAACTTTTTAAAATTAAAGTTTTAAAATGGTAAAAACCATCTAAATTTAAACATGGAAACAAAAATTAATACTACAATTCTATTTTTTAAAATTTAAATCTATGATGGCAACTACATATATGTGATTAATAAAATCTTTATTTTTAAAGATTGTGCTTTATATAATTCATAGTTAGGACTAACTACGACAATATATATTATCATATATTTGAATTTGTTAATATTATTAAACATGTAAAAATTAGAGAATATTATATTATAGTATCATTTGATTTTAAAAATTATATATTTCATTTGATAATCAAAAATCAATAAAGATTATTGAGAAATATTAATTTTAAAAAAATATTTTTATTAGAAAGTTTATAATAGAAGCTTCAACGTTTACAGATGAAAATATTGTTGCTAATTATAAAGGTGATCTTTATAAAATGGAATATGAATTGCTGATGAATTTTCTATATGAACCTCAAATATGTAACTATATATAGATAGTTTATAAAAAAAAATTGTGAATAAAATGGAAAAAAAATATTACAGTACATACTAGAATATAGACAATTATAAACAATGAGGATTGCCAATTTATTTATATATAGAAAATAAGAGGATAAATTAAAGAGAAAGCTTAAGTAAATTAAATAATTTGAATTGGACGATGAAAATAACAAAACAATAAAATAAATTTGAAGAAGATCTGAAGAACATATTGATTATAACTTGTGCATAAAGCCTATTGAGCAAAGAAGATGTGTATATAAACAAGGCAAAACTCTCCATACAGTAGTGCCACCCTGTGCTAATCAGAGTAATCAATAAATGCCAGAAGGCTTGGACATAAAATCCCTATCTAATGCCTACTCATCCAATATCCCCAGACTAGTTTCTGGCTTGTGACCTTTGTCAGTGAGGAGCTTTGGATCTGAGAGCACTGCACCTAGATCTTAGGATCTAATGCAACCCTCCAGCAACCACCTTTTATCTCTACTTGACTATAAAACTATGAGAATGAAATGGAAAACACAATAATATTTTCAATCTAAGCTCAATAGCTTATATAGTCATATGGGGTCTGAACTCAGTTTAGCACCCATGCATTTTGGTGTCTTTGGCTCTTTAACAACCATAGCCACCACTATCCTATTAGACAGGATTGGTGTTAATCCATTAAGCATCACATGATCACCATCACTTATACTAGCACATAATTGTTTATAAACAAGGCAAAACTCTCCATACAGTAGTGCTACTCTATGCCAACCAGAGTAATCAATGGTGGCACTACTCTATGGAGAGTTTTGCCTTGTTTATAAACAATTATGTGCTAGTATAAGAGATGTTGATTATGTGATGCTTAATGGTTTAACACCAATCCTACCTAATAGGATAGTGGTGGCTATGGTTGTTAAAGAGCCAAAGATACCAAAATGTATGGGTGCTGAATTGAGTTCAGACCCATATGACTATGGTTGCTGGAGGGTTGCATTAGATCCTAAGATCTATGTGCAGTGCTCTCAAATCCAAAGCTCCTACTGACGAAGGCCATAAGCCAGAAACTAGTCTGGGGATATTGGATGAGTAGGCATTAGATAGGGATTTTATGCACAAGCCTTCTGGCATCCATTGATTACTCTGGTTGGCACAGGGTGGCACTACTGTATGGTTAATTTTGCATTGTTTATAAACAATTATGTGCTAGTATAAGAGATGGTGATCATGTGATGCTTAAAGTATGTATATATCTGATTTTAAGGTATCTTTGATATAAAAAATAACTGGCTTAAGACATTTTTAAACTAAAAATAATAAATTATGTAAGTATACAAGTTATGCAAATGAAAATATTAGCCGTTATGCACAAGAAATGGTGTCAATACGATATAATATTGGATGCATTAGACCAATGATTAAGAATTTCCGAAGAAAGTTAAAAAATGTCAATAGTAATAAAAAAAGATCGAATTTATTACATTTTCATATAAAAGAATATGCGTTCTGAGTATTATAATGTTATATATAGTGAAGCAACTAATGTAAATAAGTTTTTTAATAATTCAAAAAATAGTATTGGTAAAGAATATAAAAGTAATGTAATATATAAATTGGCTCTTTGTTGTATTTCATACATTAGTAAATCTCAGTATTCATTGAAAAAAATATTTAAGGAATAGCAATTATTTAAAAAAAGATCTTTTGCATACAATATTAACAGTGTTCAAATATCTTCTATATTTAATAATCATCAATCAATATAAGGAACCATCTGAATTTGATATAGATATGGTAAACGTATTACATGAAGAAAGCAATAATAGAACAGGATAAAAGTGAATAGTTTTATTAATAGAAGAAATAAAATTACTTAAAAGATAAAATTATAATATAAAAGTCATAAATGTGTGTGGATGTGTAGAGTGGGTAACAAGAAATAGGACGTCATGCAATTTATTGTAATGATTTTATAAGTAAAAGCAGTTGATAAAATTAGGGTTAGTAATTGAAATGCTTTAGTAATTTGTTTACTATTTAATGATTTTTTAAACTTTTAACTTACTATGATTTATTTATTTATCTATTATACATATATATATATTCTCTTCCTCTCGAAATAAATTTTTACTCATCTATTTATTTATTTTCAAACATGTAATCGTATCTTCAAATTAATATTACATTTTTAAATAGCATTTGTGAATAGTTTTTAACTATATATATATATATAACTGATTATTGTTAAATTTAAAATAAAAAATTTAAATTATATAAAAAGTAAGGAATTTCCAAACTAGTGAACATTTTCATTTCAATATTATTAATTATACCTTTGTATAGTTCTTGGAATAAGTAATATTAAAATTTTTTCTGACAAGTATTTACGCCCTTTTCGCAAAAATCATTTGTTTAAAAGTGGAAAAACCAGTAGTGAAAATAAGAAATATTTAAAAGAATAGTATAAAAGCTTTCATGCTGTCATTTTTAAACATTATTATAGCAATTTTCTCAAAATGATAGAAGGTTTTCAGCAATTAATTGCTTTGATTTTGGCTTTTCTTTTAATGGGTAAGTTTTGTGCAAAAATTTAAAGAAATATAATTTATTTTAATATTCTATCTTTTTCAGAGTATAATAATTTTTAATCAAAGTAGTTAGATTGATGTAATATATTCATTTCAGAAAAGTATCTGTTAAATTGATGCTTTCTATTTTTACAAATCAGATTTCTGTCTGTGTGTAGTTTTATTTCAGTCGTGTGAAGAGAATGGTGTTCCTTATACAAAAATGTTGGCAGACTTGCTATTTAATATTTCATTTGCTAAATAACTATTTTTAATGACTTGGCCGATTTTATTATTTTATTTTATTTGTTATCTTAGCCAAATAATTACTTTGTGTAATTAGCACTTTTGATAAATAATTGTAACTGACAATAATATGATCATTTTCCTGTAAAAATGTATAGTTCACTTATTACTATCATCCATTTTTATTCTATCTTTATTTGAAATATTTAGTACTAAAATCCAATTCTGATCTTTCAAGAGTAGAGAAAAATGGAAAAGATATATATATATTTCCATATGTCATAGCAAGGCGGTTGCGATGACATCTCGGCTAACAACCCTTGACTGGAAAGATAAAAATTAAAATTACATGACGAATATTTTGTAGCAGTACAACTAACATATTAAACAAAAGATAGTCAAATGTTTATCATTCATGGAAGTAATTTATCTACTAATGAATCAATTTCTAAAATCAGTTGATCAATGATTTGCATATTTCTCCTGTTAATCTAACATGTACATAGTTTAATTGAATAATTTATCTGCTTTATGTTGCTAGCAAGTCTTATTTGATTCGAAATCATTAAAATTGTATATGTAAGCAAGTATTTAAAAAAAATATTCTATTTTTTAAACTCATCTTATTCAATTGCAACATCATGTACTTTTTGAAAATTATTTGAAGAAAAATATGAGATTCGAGAGTCAATTGTAATAATAAGGTTGGATGCAATTATGGAAAAATCAGCATTAAGTTGAGTTTTATTTAAAAATGCAGTCATAGTTGAATTATAAAGAAAAAAAATCTATCATAAAATAATTATTTGATGGTCTTTAAAAAATGACATTAAAAACTCTTGTCAAAAGATAAATGGACTTTGAGCTAATATAATTATCAAAGAAAATTGTAATTGAACATTTATAAAAATAATAAGTAATAATAACAGATTATAAAATAATTTTTAATATCTTATGTTTTTCATATATACATTCAGCACCATCCATTAACATTTAAGACCATTATCAATCTAATAGAGAATCTTCAATCTTTCACTTTTCTTCTCCATATCACATCAGAAAATTTTCTTTTTTAACTTATCCATCATAAATATATTCTCTTTATATGCCTTTTTCAATATCTTAGGATTCAATTATCATTTCTTCTAGTAACATGACTAGACTGAATTCATTTCAGTCTTTTAATTTTTGCAATGATGTTAATAATACCTGTTTGGTCTCTTATCCATATATTTTGAATTTGATCCTCTCTTGTTATTTCTAACATACATCTCTCTATACTTCTTTGAATGCTCTAAAGTTTTTGCATTGATCTTCTATTAAATTCCCAAATCTCAGATCCATAAGTAAAAACCGTAAAACAAATTTATTAAAAATCTTTCATTTCAAACACAGAGACATATTTTCTTTTAATATTTTAATAGTTATTGAGCAAAAGCACTCCATCCAAATTTAATTCTATTATTAATTTCATGTATTTTGTTTCCTTCTGTATTAATAATCTAATCAAGAATTTATAGCTATAACTTTTTTTAATTTATCATTATCAATATTTATTTATTTGGAAAAGCTTATTAAACATTACTTTCATCTCTTTAGTATTTATCTTTAGTCCTACTTTCTTAATTTCATATGATAATTCTTGCATCATTTATTGAATCTCTAAAAAATTATCTGCAAAAATAATTACATCATCTATAAAAATCTAACTGATAATAATCTCCATTTACTTTGAATCCCTTAGCTTCCCATTTTAATTCATTAAAATATTTCTTATAAAATTGCAATAAAAACTTTTGAGGATTCTTTTCAATGTTAATCTTCTTAATAGCACTATGTAATTTAATCATTATTGTTACATTTTTATAAATATTTTTCTATGACAAAATCCTGATTCTATATCTTGTTGATCTAATCAATGCTTTAATTATTGAAAAAATGCTTATAGAATCAAATGCTTTTTTTACAATTTACATATCCAAAGCATAATATCAACCTGTATTCATTAATCTTTTCTATAACTTCTCTCAATACTTAAATATGATCAATTCTGCTAAAACCATTTTTAAATTCATCTTGTTAATTTGGTTGGTTAAGATTCAGAGTTTATTTTAGAGAAGTTGTAGTAATTTTGGTAGAAATTTTATATAAAACTGATATGTCTGTAATTTGTAATATTTTTTATCTCCACTTTGAATTATCAATATTACTGTTACATTCTTAAAATATCATCTACACAATTTTTTTTTCAAGATAGTTCATAATTTTTCATATATATAAATGAATACACCAAACTTCTTTTTAAAACTTAGTTTATTATATGACTATTTTTGTCTATTTTATAATATAGTATTTTTCAAGGAATACTAAAAAAATAAAAATATATAATAATAAGTATAAAATATCACATATTCAAAACAACTCCAAAAACATTTAAAAAATTCTCTTTACCTCAACACTTTTTTTTATTACAAACAATCTTAAAACTTTATCATTATTTTTACATTTATATACCCATTTAAAAATACTCCAAAAACATTTAATTAACAAATCTATTATTTTATTTTCTCTTTTTAATAGTTTTTTAAATTAAATGTTTTTAAAATATTTTTGGATGGGTATATAAATGGAAAAAAATTGTTAAGTTTTGAGATTGTTTGTAATAAAAAAAAAAAAAAGTGTTGAGGTAAAGAGAATTTTTTAATGTTTTTGGATTTCTCTGGAATATGTGATATTTTATATTTATTATTATATATTTGTATTTTTATTTTTTAGTGTTCCTTGAAAAAGACTATATTATAAAATAGTCAAAAATAGTCATGTAATAAACTAAGTTTTAAAAAGAAGTTTAGTTTACTCATATATATATATATTGAACTGGATTGATTTCCGATTCAATGGTTTTATTAC
The DNA here is from genome assembly GCA_028023455.1 of Epiperipatus broadwayi. Classification (NCBI taxonomy): domain Eukaryota; kingdom Metazoa; phylum Onychophora; class Udeonychophora; order Euonychophora; family Peripatidae; genus Epiperipatus; species Epiperipatus broadwayi. The sequence continues at coordinate 4,561,698 of JAQFVV010006293.1, read as the reverse complement.
TAAAATTAAAAAAGGGAAAAACAACTTAATTTTCATTAAATGTCTAATGCTAAATTATTTTTATTATTATTTAAAACATATACTCGGTTATATTTAAATAGGGCATTTTAATTTTTGTTTATAGAATTGATTTATTTAAAATAGTTTACCCTCACTGCTTGTTTTAATCAATTTGATTAAAAACAGGCAAGCTTGCTAATTATATATTCCTGTTGCTTTTATTTTAATCATTTTGAAAGTTAATTCTAAAAAGCAGAGATTTAATTGTGTTGTCATTTTTGTTTCAATAATCCCTGATTGGAATTCTTAAATTAGATTGAGTGGGAATTTAATATTTGTCCTGCCTGAGATATAGAATTAGAGACTAATGAAAATTTTTCGTGGGAAATGTAGCGAGGCAAGGATAGTCTGCCAATTTTTAGATAGGAGAGAGATTCAGTATTAGTGAGAGACTTGGATTATCACCTGCTGAGAGTTATACCATTTTGGGTAGCAGTTCGGACATTTAATTCCTGCTAAAAACTTAAACAATTATTGATAAACTTCCTTTCTGTGCAAGATGTCAAAATCTACCACTATGAGTTTTGCCATCATCAGGATGTCTTGCTAACTTAAACAAAAAATGGACCCATGCCTGCCATCTCTCCTTCAGTCATACCATGAGCCTCTGAAATAAACACTGCCTCTACCTTGCCATTGTCAAAGGACCTGAAAATGGACTAAAGATAAATGTGCACACTCTATGCAAACTGTGCTTTACCGTAAGATGAAATATTCTTTTATTCTTTCCAGGGTAAATTTTTTTAGTTAAATCTCCACTCAATCTCATAAATCTGTAATCTAAATTAATATTTAACCTCATATTAATTAGCTATATTTATTCTCTTTTATTGTACTTTGCTGTGTGTCTTGGAATCTTAGTTTTAAGATTCCAAGTTTGCTTTCAGTTTTTGTTTATTGGAGAGTGATGTGTGAGTTTTTCTATTTTTATGCCTAACTTTTACTAAATGCTTTGGCAGTCATGTATATTTTGAATGCTTACCTGTAATTATTTTAGTAGCTCGAATTAATTTTAAATACTATGTTTGTGCTTTTGCAAACCACCAAATCTTTTGGCTGGTGACTTTATTTTTATAGTCTTCATTTCTTATATCTCTGAAAGTGGAAACTATAATTGTTTTTGCTTTGTAATTTTATAAGTTGCCAGCAGAAAGACAATATTTATGCCTTTCAATAAATTACAGGTGAGAGAGACTTTCGCTGCTAAAGTATTTATGACTTTCATATTTTCATACTCATGAGCACTCTCAGATAGATTTATTTTGTATTTACTTGTATAGCTTAAAATTTATCAGGGTGTGTACTCAGAACTTGCATCATAAATTTATTTTTTAATTATAGTTATTTGTAATTCATTTTCTTTAAATTCTGGGGCAGACGTAACTGATTTTCTAATGATTTACTTGTCTCCTATTGAGACCTTTAATTCTTATTAGATTAGTTTTTGCCAATCATTTGGTTGGGGATTCGCCAGTCTTAATTGTTTGTTTTCCTTTCATTTTCAATCATATTTTTCAGTTGTTCTTGAGGTGAATCAATCACCTTTATTTTAAATGTAATAATAGGTGCAGCTTCTACTGACAGATGACATTCATCATCCGATACCTTTTCGGACCTCAGAAAGCTCGCCGGCACTGGTTTCATTGATTTTTTTCAAGAATGTATTGTTTAAGTATCTGAAAGTGAAAGCCAATGTTTGGGTGAATCTTCTGCTGAATGAAATTGCTTCCTTCCTGTAGAATTTGTTATTAGAGAGTCAGTAAGTCTGCCAGAGTATTGCGTTTTCGTCTTTCTGACACACACCTGAGATAAACCTATTGATTTTCATGTAAACTTTTTCTTACAAGTTCTTTTGCTCTTAAATAAAAGTTTGTCTTTGTGCTTTGATTTCTCAATTGTCTAAACAATATTTAAGATATCTTGTTTCTTCCTGAGTTTAGTCTGGCATATTTTGGTTCGCATATCCTGTCCACTCTTAAAATAAATGTCTAGTTCTGATTTTCAGACTAATGGCACCCTCATGGTCAGTATATGCAAATCAAAGATCCTTCATCCATTACAATATATATATATGCTGCATTTTCCCATCATTTGGTACATCTTTCTTTTTTAAGACATTTGGTATAAAACTTTGGCATCAGTTCTTTTTTATTTCATCTGCTTTTTTTAAGACATCAATTATAATTCCATTATTCCCTATATTGCATATATTTATGTTTATATACACAAATATAAAATAACAATTTATATATTTAAACATCTTTTCCAGGTGTTGTTCAAGCTGCTACCATTATTGAGGAAAGTGTGAAAGGTAATTTCATTTACATAAGTTATATATATATATAAATAATTAGTTTAACTTTTGCTATTTATAATTAAAAAAATGCAATCTTTCAAGCTGCAATGTTTGATGAAAAATTGCAAAAAATTTCTATAGATTGTCTCAAGTTAAATTAATATTATTTAAAGTTATTATATATTTATATCATTTTTAAAGTTTTATTTAAATATATTTATAAATCTATGCATGTGTGAGCATAAACATTATAATGTTAAGTGTGGAGTTATATCCATGTAATAACTAGGTACTGGTTTTTGCTAAGAAATAATAATATTAATAATAGTAACTTTTTTGCATTAAGTTTAATTATATATTTTATGTGTGTGTGTGTATAAGCAGAAATAGTAACTGAAATAGATTGATAAATAAATAGATAAATAAACAGATACATTCATATATGAATAAATAAATAAATAAATATATAATAAATACGTAGATTCATCAAATATTATTATTGACACTGTGATTTAGATTCCTAAACACAAAGAATTGATAATTGTTTTTTAACAGATTCTATTAGAAAACATTTTTAAAATAATTTCACTGGATCTTATTGTTAGATTGGGTTTTTTTTCCATATGTCATAGCATCAGCCAGGAGGTGAACCCACAACAACTGTCTGCAAGCAACTACTTGCTTGCAAGGCAGCTGGGATAACCTCTCAGCTTTGTATCTTAAATATAGATTTTACACCTGTTGGTCAGCTGATATCTGAATTATAACATATGCCTTGGGTTTCTTGACTTTCTGGGAAAATTTGGAAAAGTTGTCAAAATTATTTTAAAATGCAGAATATAAACACTATAATTATTGAATCAATGTGGTAAATGTTTACTAACTCCATTCATAAATGAAAAGAAAGCAAATAATAATTTTAAGATTTTTCAATTACTTTATTTTTACTTCCAAGATTAAAAGAATATTATAATCATTTATTTAAAATAAATAAATAATAAAACTATAAAGTTCTCAGATATTTACTTCAATTAATTTTTAATTGATCTTTTAATAAATATTATTATTTAATAAATATTCTAGCAAACTAAATCAATTCAATTTAATTTTACTAAATCTAAATTTAAACATGTAAGCTCTTACACAAGCACATCAAATATAAAATGTAAGAACTGTTTATTCTACATTTAAATAAAAATGCAATCTGAAATATAATTGCTTTACTTTAAAAATATTTTAGTATGGTAATATTAGATTTATAACTGTATTCTATATTACTAGATTAAATTATTTGTTTTATGTGTGGGGGCAACACTGTTTATACAATTTGGCAGCTTTATTTCTTAAGAAGAATAATGACAAAAATATAAGTGAACATATTTTATACAAGCATTGATTAGAAAATTTGCTTGGAAAGTCATTTTCAAATGCTTTATAAAATCATATTTTTTAAGCAATAGTATGAGAGACTTTTGTACTTTATGTTGATTATATTATGTGCTATTCAACCAATGACAGTGATGAATATATTTGCTTAACTATAAAAAAAAAATAAAGCCAATAAAATATATAGTTTTTTTTATTTATACAATTGCAGTGATACTGTAAGGTTACAATATATATCCAATTCTTAAGTTTATAACAGTGCAACTCTCACTTTAAAAACACCACATCAGAACTATCCACCAATGTGAAAGTCAGATCAACCTCTCTCATTTTGCATGCATCTTACAAAAAACCTTTACTTCTGACATGAGTGAAGGTATTCAAACAACTAAATCTTCATGTCCATTTAGGCAGATTAATACTTGTCATTGTATCACTTATAACTGGGTGTATGTCTGTGTATTTTCTTTTTCATATACTTGTTAATAAATTTTTCTTTCAATCTATATTTAAATTTTTTTTTTTTTCAAAATTAATATTCTTTATATACTATATTAGCAATTCTCAAAATATTTAACTGAATTTATTATTTATTATGTTATAAATTTTTTTAAAGTTTTTTGCTTAAATTTGATTAACATGCTTTGCAACAAGATATTAAAAGTGATAATAGTAAGATACTAAAAATCGTATAACATATGATAAGCAACAAATTTTGATCAGAGTAAAAAAAAATTTAAATGAAATAAATCTCTTAACTAAAGATTGATTAATACTTTAATATAAATTAATATCTTTCTTTTTATTTACTTATTTCCATATATAATTTTTGCACACATATTTATTAGATTGAAGCGGATCCTGACCAAATTAATTTGGTGTTATAAAACACCAGGATTCAGTCTTTGACAGGTAAATATTAATGTATATATATATGCATGTCTATAAGTATGTTTTTTTTTTTACATTTTTATGTATTAACTTACATGTAATAAGTTATTTTTTTAATGAATATGAATTTAATAAAATATTCTTCATAGTTTACTTTCAGTTTTTGAAACTTTTAATGCCTTTTCAACTGTGAGATAAAAGTGTATTTTTAATAAAACAAAAATGCAATTCTCAGAAATCAATGAATAAATTCTTTAATCATCTAAAGGGGTTTCAAAAGTTTGTTTTCGTTCCGGTTACTTAATTTCAGTTCTTTGTTTTGATGCTTATATAAACGTGTTACCTCATAGAGTTTTTTTTCTTATATATATATTAAGCAATTAGGCCCATCATAAGTCTTCTTGATTGGAGCATGTAAATCTGAAATATAGTTTCATTAATACTTTTACTAAACAGTCATTTATTAACTATACAATGCTTGTAATATTAAAAATAAAGTTGCCATTAAACTTAATAACCTATTCCTGCACATTTAAAATGGAAAGTCAATTTTATACAATCTTTGCTAGTTTTCTTTTTGTTATTGCTGATGATTATTTTGTAACAATGTTCATCCAGATATCATAATTTAATATACTGATCTGATACAAATTGTGAATAAAGAGATTTAACCATTTTGATGAACGCCATAAAAGAAATTTTTCTAAGTAATCAAGAAAGATTTTGATGTTTTTACAGTTTCATTATTGTATACATTAGATATACTTTACAAAATATATCTGCTGAGATATTTTATTCGTTTTATCATATCTAAATCTTTTATCTTCTCCCTCATCATTTAATCATATAGTAAACTGCATTATCTTTTTTTATTCGATTTTAGAACAAAATTAATATCAAACACCTTCAAGGTTTTCAGAATTGTACTGACTATTAAAATTTTGTATAGTTTGCTTTCTTTTTGCACATTATAAAGATTTTTCTCAATGTGAAATTGAATTTCCATTCTTTTTTTAAATATTATTAATCAAAATTAAAATAGATTTTTTAAAATAATATTTTTTATTACAATCTACTGCTTTTTTTTTTCCAATTTTATCTTTTTTTTATTTATTTACTTTCCTCTTTATCATTTTTTTTATCTGCTTTATCTTTTATGCAGATATTTTGATAAATAATTCTTATTATTTCAGGTTGTGATTATTTCTGAATTTCTACTTTAAAGTAATTAATACTTTTAAGTCTCGAAAACATTGGTAGTTTTTTTATGAATGATTTATTTTCAACTAAATAAATTTCTTCATGTTAATATATAATAAAGAAAACATTTTGCTTTTGAAAAGGTAACATTTTGATCTACATTTAATAGGCTTGATTGTTTATCAATTTATTATTAGGCAGTTATAATTAATTTATTTTAATTATGATTAATTAATAATTTCAACTACTTTATTGACAAAACAGAGTCAAACCTCTTCATCCAATAGTGCCATTCAGTGTGAGCCAGAATGCAAGAAGGTTTGTGTCTAAAATCCCTATCTAGTGCCTACTCATACAGTACCTCCAGACTAGTTTTTATTTTGTGACTTTCATCAATGAGGAGCTTTAGATCTGAGAGCACTGCACTTAGATCTTAGGATCTAATGTGACCCTCCTGCAACCACATTTTACTTTTTTAATTAACTATAAAGCTACAAATCCAAAGTGAAACAACTATAATGTTTTCAATCCAAGCTCATTTATTTGTATAATCATATAAATCTGACACCAGTTTATAATCCATGCATTTTGGTGTCTTTGATTTTTTACTAACCATAGCTTCTGTTTTAAACAGCTTGTGTAAGTATAGTAAATAGTGGTAATGTGATGTTTATTGGTTTAATACTTTATTCATTATATCTATTTTTTTTTAATTTGCAGTTCTAGTCTAACTAAACATACAGATACAATAACCAAAAAATAACATTAGATCATCATTTAGTATAATTATACTAATCTAGAAAAAACTAAGCAGCAATTGAAATAATCTGCATACTTCTCATTCTACCACTGACATACAAGATGAAGACAATTAACTTAATCCATCTCCAAAAATAATATATAATAGTTAACAGGGCTCTATGAAAACAATATAAATGGCAAATTTCAGAAATTTTTGTAAGTAGTCATTTTGTCTTAAAATTCATTGTTATATTGTTCACCAGTCTGCAAAAATTCCAGATCATCCTCTTATTATTTACATATTTTATAAACAACTTTCATTTAGTTAGCTAAAAATTTAAAATACCTGGATCTTCACATCTGAGTTAATAGTTTGAAATTTACAAAAATGTAAAAGTTATCTGTTTAATTTTAAAACTTAAATTTATTTACCATCAAATATCTATGTTTACTGTAGTTAATTCTTCAATACTATATCTACAGAAATGACACACAAAGTAGCAATTTTTTTAAATCACCCAATGAGTGAATGTTGTTTACAAAATACATGGAACAATTAGGGTTGCTTGATTATATACATTCAATGTTGTTAGCTTCAATTATGAAATGTAATTATTACAATTCCATAAATGTTATAAGGCTAATGATAGTCATTTTCATCTTATATTACAACAATGCAATGAAAGATGAGTTGATTATTTTGACTACAGTGCAACTGTTTATTATTACAGACATAAATATTGTATTATTCGCAGCTATATGAAACATAATAAAAATGAAATTGACTAGTAAATATACATTAGGTTGTAATATCATATATAAATCCTGAAATAATTACAGAGTATTATGCTTAATGAATAAGAAACATTGGATTTTTTCTACTAATCTCACAACCATCTTTATTCTATTATACTATCCAAATTAATAATTTGAGATTTAAACATCTAGTGACTATTATAGAAGATTTTGAATTTAACTAAATAGATTCAATTAATCTTGGTTGAATCAAAATAATAGGATTATTTACAGTTTGCATATATGGTTTTGATTATAATATCACCACTATATAAATATGTTAACTTGGATTTATAATATTATTGTATTTAAATACCATGTTATTAACTTAGATAGTTTAAAAAATGAACAGTTGTATACTTGGAATGTAGAGGAAAATGCAACCTTAGTTTACAAAAGCAACAGCTAAACTTATAAATTTGCAAAACATGTTATTTATTTATTTAACATTAGTTAATTGATTTTGCTCTTGTAATATCTCTTTGTATGTCATCAATGTTATTGTAAATACCAACTTATATATATAAAATAGTTTGATAAAAAATTTATGGTAATAAAACAAGAGATCAAACTAGCCCCTATGATTTTTATATTTTCTGAATTACAAAATATTTTTAATAAAGAGATAGGGCATATAATTAAATCTATGAATAAATAAAACTTTCAGGAAGAGATGAAATTATTGTTGATATTTTGAAGATATAGGTGAAGAAATAAAAAACATGTTGATAAAACTCTATACCAAATATCTAAACACTATAGAATCATATGAATGAAAAAGTGCAATGGTAAAATTGGATATTTAAGAAAGTTGATAAAAGAAACATAAAAATTGCAGAAGTGTTGATCTTCTATCAGTTCTATACAGTCTTTATCAATTTTTCTACAGCAGGGATGGGGAACTGTTTTTCTGCCAAGGGCCATTTGGATTTTTATAATAACATTTGTGGTCACTATACAAAATTATGAACTTAAATATTAGCTTGCTATATTTAGTCAAACATTTAATTAATTTACCTCTAATCATTATGGATGGGCAATCTTTTTAGATGACAGACATTTTCAACTTGCTCTTTTTAAATGAAGGCCATAATTTTTTTTGTGAATTAAAAATAAAGTAATATCATTGTTCAGAAATATTACCAAGTTCACCACTTCCTGCAACTTATCCATTATGTTGAACATTTTTTAGTAAAAACCTTTTATTATATTTATATACATACACAATCTTATGTGATGACTGTCCTGCAGTCTTTTTCAAAGTTACGATGTAATGGACAATATAAAATAAAATACATAATTATATACATTATACCATAAAAATGTAAACAATAACATTGTAAAAAAAGAATAACATAAAATATAACAAAATGTAATAAAAGTGAAATAAATATAATCAAACCCAAAAAAAATAATCCAATAAATATAAAATAAAATATTCAATATAAAATAAATATAAATTATACATGTCTATGAATAACTATTAATTTAAATATATTGTTCATATTTATTAATCTCCCAATTACTTCTTTTCCTTATAAACTTAAAATTTAGTTTTATTACTTCCACCTTAATAAAATACTTAATTCTATTTTCATATAATTCTCAGTTCAACCTTAATTCATTTATTAATATTTATTAATTTTAAAATCATATAATATCTATTATTTTTATTCATTCTTTTGTTATTAATATTTTTTCCTTAATATCTAAAAACTATTCATATTATAATTTTTTAACTTATCCAATTTCACTTTAAATTTTTTTAAATGCAAATAAACATTTTATTTCAATTATCTTATAACCTCATTTCCTCTATTATATATTATTTAAACTAATTATATTTATAATCATTAACAACACTTTATTTATATATATTTTTATACAATTTAACTTTTATTATAATTATTATATATAACTTTCTTCTATAAATTTATATTACACTGTTTTATGTGTAAATATTATGCTAAGTTATTTTTCTCCTACAACCCATAATTCATTTATAAGTATTTTTTTCTTTATATATTTTTTCCTCTACATAACTTTTTTAAGAACTATATCTATATCAATGTCATCCTAATCCTGTAATTCCTACTAAATTTTAGTTTTATCTTTCTTATAAACTGGTTATTAATTATATTAATAAGGTGATAGGAAAAATAAAATTGACCATTGAAAAGAAAGAAAGTAATGAAATTTCATATAAGAATAAATGTTTTAAAAGAAACTAATAGAGAAAAAATGGTATATTCAGACAAATATTTATAAGAAAACCAATATTCATAATAATATAACAAGTTGATTCTCCAACATAGATAGGAAATACTATATTAGTTGTATATATTCAAAGAATATACAGAGCTGCAATGTATTGTTCTATTAAACAAAAAAATTAAATAATCATTGAGTTAAGAAAGAATAATTTTCCTGTACATATAATTAAAATAATTGGAAAAATAAAGTATTAAATAACTAAAAATAAAATAAGTGAATGAAAAACCAAAAGTGACAATAATATATAGGAATAAAAACAATTGATAATATAGTGAATAAGTTTAATAAAATTATAAAGATTAATAAAAATGCAAAACAATAATTAATACAAAAATAGTTAATAAAAAAAGAAAACCTATTGAATTTAATTGATAACAAATACATAGGATATAATAAAGATAATAAGGAAATAATTAATGGAGTATATGTGATAAAATGCAAACAATGTTTAGATAGGGTGAATGATTACAAATATGTGGGAGAAACTAAAAATCCTTAAAAACAAGATTAAAACAACATATATCAGATAATAATTCACTAATATATATATATGAAAGAAACAGGACAAGAATGTACACAAAGTTCAATAAAAATGAAATTACATACAGACAATATTAAAGAAGAAAAAATAAAAGAAGCAATATTAATAAAAAAGATAAAACCAAAATTGAATAGGGATTATGGGATTAGAATGACATTTGTATAAATAGTTCTTTAAAAAAATATAGAGAGAAACAATATATAAATAAAAAATTACTTATAAATGAATTTTAAGTTGTAGGGAAGCATAATATTTATATATAAAACAGTATAAAATAAATTTATATGAGAAAATTATATATAATAATTATAATAAAATTTAAAGTGTATATATATATATATAAGTGTTGTTAATGATTATAAATATAATTACTTTAAGTAACATGTAATAGAGGGAGATAAGGTATAAGATAATTTAAATAAAACATTTTTTTACTTTTAAAAAAATTTAAAGTAAATTAGGTAAGTTAAAAGATTATATAATATATATAGTTTTTATATATTAAGGGGAGGGGGAATATTAACAGAAGAATGAATAAAAAATAATAGATATTATGTGATTTAAAAATTAAAAAAATATTAATAAATGAATCAAAATTGAATTAAAAATTATATGAATATAAAATTAAATATTTTATTAAGGTGAACCTAATAAAGCTCAAATTTAAGTTTATAAAAAAATAGAAGTAATTGGGAGATTAAAAAATGAATAATATATTTAAATTAATAATTGTTCATGAATATATATGTATACAGTCAGGAATACATATGTATAATTTATATTTATTTTAAATTTATATTGAATATTTTATTTTATATTTACAGATTATTTTATTTGGCTTTAATTATATTTATTTCAGTTTTATTATTTTTAATTATATTTTAGTTTGTTCTTTTTTCACAATTTTATTGTTTACATTTTTATGGTATTATGTATATAGCTCTGAAGAAGACTACAGGACAAACAAAATGTAAGATTGTGGATGCATATAAATACAATAAAATGGTTTTGCTAAAAAGTGCTCCAAGTAGTGGATAAGTTGCATTTATATAAAATATCATTGTTATTAATGCCTGTTTCACATTTAGTACCAATTTTTTCACTTTGACTTATAGCTATTTTTATGACATATTTATATTTTCTAATTGTTTTTTATTTGTATAGACAGATAAACTTTATGTCAACTAGAGTGCAGTTATTTATAAAATCCTTTTCAAACAATAGTTTAGAAGTTTGTGCTTTTAAAAAAAATAATATAATTTGCCTCTATGGAATTTTCGGATGGACTTTTTATGAGACATGTCAGCCATATGATTAAGTACCTTTTCAACTTTTCTATTTTAGTATTTCTTTCTTTCCCACCATTTTTTTTATAATCAGAACATTTAATAAATAGTATTTTTATTAATTTAAATAATTTCCAGATATATCCAGCATATTGATTTACTCTTTTTTGTATTAACAAAAATAAGCATTGATCCATTTCTATTGATTATGACAATTTTTTTTTACTTTACTCAATATAAATATTAAATTAAGAAATGCAAAATAATAAAAATAAAACAAAGTAAAATTTTAATTTTATTTTTTGTGGATATACAGTTAGTATGCAAAAATCATTATAAAAGCATACAAAATGCCTATAGTGGTCTAGATTAAATATGTAATCAGATAAACCACACAATATAGATAATTTGTTGAAATATTTTACCTGTGGTAGAATGAACTGAAACTATTATTAAAATTGAATGTAATTGAGAAAATAAATGTTCTCATTTACTTAACCCTTATTTATACAAGGACACTTTTATTTGTTTTTGAAATTGTCTGGAGGTCTTATTGAAAACTTTTGAGGATTAGAGATGGCCCCAGTTCTGAAAATTTCTCAACCCTGGTTCACAGTAAACTTTATATTTTAACAAACCAAAAGAATAAGCTGGATTTAAAACTAATTTTTGCTCAGTGGTTAACAAACAAATATTTAGAAAAAATATTCAATAATTATAAGTTACAATTAGTCTTTAGATTTAATGAAAAGACATTTAATTCTATAAGAATTTCCACAGTTATTAAAAATTTATGTTATCAAAATATAGATCCAGACTACTACAGCATTCTGAAGACTATTTTTCAACACACAACAGTAGTAATTAGATTCCATATGATAGTAAAAAGATTAACATTATTTGTTAAAATGATTTTATATCTTCAAAATTGTTTGAAGTCATATTATAAGAAGAATTATGTGGATTAAAATGAAAAGCTTAAAAAGGACAAATAATGGATATTATTTAAGTCTTCTAGATTTTGAAAATTATGAGGTTGTCATGAAAGCCACTTTGTTGTTGTTGTTTTTTTTTTTGTTAAAGCTTTAGAACTTTAGAAAATAGGACAAAATTAAATGCTAAAAAAAAGAATAATGTTTAATGGATTTCTCAAAACGAGAAAATAAAGATTGATAATCATGAATTCAAAAAGTTAAAAAATATAAATATGTTAGCCAAAGATTATTAATAATACATATAGAAATATAATAAATAAAATTAATCATAAATTTAAACATAGTGAGAGTAATTTTGATAGAAATAACTTAGTATTAAAAGGAAATATGTCTATGTGTTTGAAAAAAAAAATTTTAACACATGTTTTACCAGTCCTTAGTAATGAAAATGAAATTCAGAGATTTTAAAACTCTCAATAAAATAAGGGGAGATTATGTTATGAGGAAAAAAAGATCAAAAAAAATATATAGTAGCATGTACAAACTGATATCACTGACATTATTGAAAAAATTTAGAGATTGAAATTAAACTAAGCTAAAAATCTTACTAGAACAGGTAATAATTGATAGACAGTTGAAATTTTAAATTGCATCCACAAGATTGTAAAAGTTACCACTTGTGACATGGGTAGGTGAATTTAAAAAGTTGACTGATATGATATGGAGAAAAGACTCTAGAAATCAAAAAACGGAATTAAATTTGGAAAGATCTTCATCTTGAAGTGCATTGATAATGGCTGAAAATAATGTTCATGTGATGATAGTCACAAAAACTGAAAGAGCAAATTTAAACCATATGGTGTAGACAATGACAATAATGCTTGTTTGGCTACTTTAAGTTTATACCCTAAATTTAATTTATCATGACTCAAGACAATTCTATTTAGTTATTTGATGAATCTTAAAGTTTCAGCTCATCTATTAATTTTTAAGACACTGTTGGTTTGGGTTACAATATAGTAATAAATTATATAGATTGTTCCAGGAAAATAGCATTGTCACTATAATAAAGATCAAAATGATTCAATCATTTGACTGCCTGGTGTGTAGCAAAACTTAAAATGTGTTTTAATTGATTTTAATTCTAACTACAGTATCTAGATTTTAGCATCTATCAATAAAAAATTGATTCAAAGAGATCAATCATTCTAACTTTATGAAAAGATAGCTAATATGTTTGTGCCACTCTGACTTTTGTGAAATATGAAATACAATACATGATTTTTGCATTCAGCTTTTATTTGAATATATTCAGTTTTAACAGTAAATTAATAAAATGAAAGAAGTGCATAGTGGCAAAATAGAAATGTCTACTTTTAAGAATTCCACTATTAATTTTGGTTATATTTTAGTAATTTAAACAGTAAGAATTTTTCATCCTAATATATGTACTGTGCTTTTTATAATATCTCAATGAGTCTTGGTGAGAATTATAAATAAATTTGGTTTAATATTTTTAAAAATTAATTTTATTACCTGAAAGTATTTTTTACCAAAATTTGTTTTACTGATAGAAATTTAGTAAGACTGAATTTTTTTTGTTAAAATATATATTTTTTAAACAGAAGACCAAAGCAAAGTATTCTACTTTATTTATTTTTGCTTTTTTTTTATTTGAAAATTTGATATATTATTTTAAAATTATTTTTTATTTTTGAACATATGTTCTGGTGAATTTTTTCAAAAATGTAAAGATGTAATGGATAATAATTTTTTATTCAAACTAATGAAAAGTAATTATCATATTAAAGCCTTTTAAAAGAGCATGGATAAATGGTTATTACATGGAAATTGTTATCTACATTTAATGTTTACATCTGTAAGTCCACAAAAATCTCTAGAGTTAATAAATATAGTTTCTTGTGATTCATGAGATTTCAGAGAAATTGTTATATTTCAAATTATCACAGACATATAATGTTTATTTTCAATTAATATTTATTCAATTATAAACAGTCTCTCTTTTATGGTGTCCTTATTTTAATTTAAAATAGTTCAGATAAATAGTATTTTTATTTTCTTGGTTTCAGTTTATTTTTTCAGTTTCAAAATGCTGTGATTCTCTTTTATATTTAATGTACATAAAGGGTGTACTTTTTTCTACTAAATTGATGTCTGTTGGATATTTTTATTTTATAATTTTGTGAAATCAATTTTTACCTCTTATTTTAAACATATTTTAGCAAAAAAAAATTTCTAAAATATATTTGGAGTAAGGAATGAAAATTGTATTTATATAAAACATCACAGCAAAACAAGGTAATGGTAGATTTAGTGACATTAGTGAATTTTATATTTTTAAAATGATTGTACCATCTATATTGAATTTAATCAAATATCGCTTAACATTATGATGTAATTTCAAAGCAGAAAAAAAATAATTCACTTCTTTTTGCTTTGCAGTTAGTCTATGGTGTTATGAAATATTTAATTAAATTATGGAGAATTTATCGCTAATTATTGTATATATAATATCTAAATACATGTATATTGTCCATACCATATATAACGTTATTAACTTTATTGTATATATACACATTAATATATATTTTAGAAAATAACACTTTTTATGTACTTTCATATTATTTTTATTGATTTATATATATATTATTTAGGTGTGCAATCGGGTATTTGAGTTTGATATGACGGTTGAAAACGAAAACCAGAAACCTGGACGTTTCGACTTGAAGTAACTCAAGAAAGATTGTACTGAAACAAACATATGTATTTTTTTTTGTACCATTGACGTTTTTTTTTTGTAAATAGCATCTTGCCTTTTTTAATTGCTAAAATTATTTTTTCCAGTTATTAATAATTGCGTTGTTAATTTTTATTTTACAAGGTTTTCAAAATAATTTGTTTTTGTGTACTTTTGTTAATAGTCAAATAATACAATAAAGATATTTTAAAATCAAACTCATTTATTAATAGCAAAATCAATCACAACACATTTATACTATGTGTCTTTTCAGAATCATCATTTGCAAATATCAGAAATAAAACTTGAAAATTTATTATTTCTACAATAAATCAAAATAGTCTCACATTTCTTTCAAGAAATAAATTATTTAAGAAATATATCTTTAGAACCAAAAATGCTGGAAATGTGTAAAATGTAAAATAATAGTCACTCACATTATGATGTCCATTAGAGTTATAAGAGTTGAGATGCAATTTATAGTAACATTTCTTACAATCCAGTTGAAATTAAGACCCTCCCAATAGCACAGTATCTCCAACTACTAGTTCCTATATAACAATATGAGTGATTGATCAAAAATAGTCCTTTTTTGGTCAGTAGTAGCTTGAACAAGTTTTCTATTATTTTCTTTTAAGCCATTAAAACTGATCTGATTGGTTCCTGCCTTTTAATATAGCTTGGATAAATTTTTAACTTTATTTATATAACAGACATTCCATTTATTAATTAATTTACATCTATATGAGGTGGGGCCCAAAATTAAAAAAAAATTGTTCTCTAGTTTGTGTGCCTACTGCAGTACATGTATCTGCTTTATACACTTCTTGCAGAAACCTTTCTGAATCAATCTGCCAAATAACATTGCTGTGTAAAATCATTGTGCTATGTAGGACATTTTTGTACAGTGAAATTCTGTCTTTATTTACATATAATGGCAAGAAAAACAGTTAAAGTGCTTGAAACAGATTACAAGCAAGCTGATTTTGTAAAAGCACAACTTTATGTGTGGATTAATTGAAGTGTTAAATTTATAATGTCCCTAAAAGCATCTCAAGTGAAGTCTAAAGTGAAAACAATGCTGATTTTTTTAAACACAAATAGTACTTTTCTCTTAGATATAACTCATAATGGCCAGGCATTTTATCTGCAAGTTCCGAAACATTTATGTGATACAATAAAAGGTAAATGTTCCATTATGTGGCAAAGAAAAAAGTGCAAGCTTCAACAAAGTGTCATCTCTCAAAAGCTTGAGTGTGAAAGAATTTTTAATTAGATTCAGCATGATCCAGTTTATCACTATGATGGTCAAATATCCAATATAATTCATTTGTCCATAATGTTGTCACAAACACATAAATAAATAATCAATCAAATAAGATTGAAATAAACAATTATTAATAAGTATATTTAAATACTTATCAAACCGGCTTTCATCTCCATTGAGACCTCAATGGAGATGAAAGCCGGTTTGATAACTTTAAATATACTTATTAATAGTTGTTTATTTCAATTTTATTTGATTGATTATTTATTTATCCAGTTTATCATTCATATTTTCTCACTAAATGTGATTTTTTAAATCTCTCCAATCTAAAATGTCTCAGTTTCTGTGAACTTAGAAATGGTGAGAAAAATATTGGAGGTGTTAAAAGGCATCACTTTCCTTTGAAAAATACAAAACATGTTTAGACCTAATAATTTGAAAGAAATTAAAGTTATAATTCTTAAAAATAAACAGTGTTTTATTACAAAATTCTAGTTACCTTTGGTTATCCCCTGTATTAACCCATGAAAAATATTACATTTAAATAGATATATAAATTAAGATTGCTTAATAAAATTTATACAACCAGCCAATCAATTTTAATTGTAACATTTTTTATTATCTTTGACAACATGTTGAAATAATTATTCCATATATTCTTCTGGACAATTGTTTTATAGTATAAACAGTGATCTTCAGCTCATTAAAATATCAATAGTATGGTTTTCAGATAAATATCACACTAGAATAATCAACTAGGTTTTTTCACATAAATATAAATATCATTTTAGATAAGCATTTTCATACTTTCAATTGTTTATAATATTCTCTCACAAAAACATATTAGACTTAAATTTTAAATAAAAGTAATAATGAACACCTAAACCATAAATTAAATTTATCACAATACCAAACTAGTTTCCATTTACAATAGGAATATTTTTATCTTGAAGAGTTTTTATTAAAAAAAAATTGTTTTGAATGACTTTTATTTAGTGATATAATACTATAATGACCAAGAGAATATAATAAAAATATAATTTATTGAATTGTATTTCACTTCCAGTGATATAAGAACTTCTGGGAATTTATATAATTATAGCTTTTGAAGTCAGTAAAGTTTGATGATATTAATGTTTTGATTATTGGAAAAACTTGGATATTTATGGAAACATTATAAAAGTATTTTTAAATAAACAGAAAATGTATAACATCAATACATGAAAATCACAAAGTAGCACTAAAGACAGACAAAAGTTAAAAAAATGTTTGATGTCTTTCCAAATTTGCATAAAATAAGAATGATAATAATTAATTAGAAAACATTTATAACACATGAAGATATTCATAGAATCAAACTTTGTTAATGTGCATTTTGTAGAAATGACAAAATATTAAAAGAAAATTGCTGGAAAATTTTTAGGAATTAAAATTTAAATCCATTATTGGTGAATAAATTAGTATCATTAGCATAATTTTTAAAAAAAAACTAAAATGGATTAAATTAAATATATTGCATTAAAAGATTCTTATTCATTTTACTTTTGAAAATGTTTTAATCTAATTTTTGTTTTTTATTTGACATTATTTTTCAAATTATTAATTAAATATTACAATAAAAACAGATTTGAATATTTTTTTACTACTTCTAAATACTAAGTTCAGTAAATGTGTTTACTTATATTTTAAAATGTTAATATTTCTTTGTTTTTATAGTGCAGAAGGATTTTTTTAATATATATATATATTTTTTTAAAAATATATATATATTTAATAATGTTGGTATATTTACAAAAAAAAAAAAGATTACTTTTTATTTTTTAATATGAAACGTTATTAATGACAAATGCTATTTAATCTAATTTTTGCATTTATTTATGCAATAAATAAATAATACATAAAAACTCTGTCAGATAATGAAAATTATTCATCACGTATAAATCGTGATGAACAGAACAGCCAAAATTCAAAAAATATTAATCACAATGAACAATTTGCCAAGTGCTTTCGGTACAGTATATCAGAATTATGGTGACATGATGAAACTGAGCGGTTAATATTCCAGTGAATGCTCAGTGAAACACTAGTGTTACGCTGACTGATAATGTTTTTAGACATTACAATAAACCCAGCCTCTTTTAATTTCCTCTTTCTATCATTTGATTCATTGCACATAGTAGTAATATTTTGAGGATAAAACTCATGTTCACAACTATTTTCATGACTCGAAAAATCAGAATTAATCTGTAAATCACTTTTAGACTTTTTATACTGATAAATATGCTGTTGTAATAACGTTAAAACATTTGCCTTCGTTTCCCTGTAATAAATAGCACTACAACTAATTTCTTTGTAGGCAATGGAATAAACTACTTCATATCTATTCATTTCTTCCACACCATTCTTTGAATTATCTTTTAGTCTATTTAAACACAAAGGTGAATGGAATCTTATATTATAATCTTTACCAATTATATTTTTCAATTTCTTACTTATAGATAACACATATGCTAAAGAAAACCACTTTTTGACCATTTTATTATTTACATCCAATTTATGTTTAGACTTCACATTATCATAAAACAAACTCAACTATCTGTGTAATATAGTTTGTTTTGTATCCCACACCTATCATGTCATAAATATAATTCTCAATATTTCTTTTTCTATCTGCTTCAAATTTACAAAGATGCAAATTTCAATACAAAAAACACTTGAATTCAGCCATTTTATAATTCAAAGGAACATTCATTAATGGATGTATAAAACCCTTTACATTTAATGGTTTAACAAGCATTTTATACCCAAACATATTACGTCATTTTTATACATTTACATCTAAATATGTTAAGATTATGATGAGTTAGAAGAAGTTAAAAAGTTATAAATACTTTGGTCAGATTATTAATACAAATGAAAACATAATGGATGAAATTAGTCATAGAATTAAACTTGCTTGGAATGCTTTTGGTAGAAATAACTCGATACTAAAAAGAAATATGCCTGTATGTTTGAAAAGGAAGGTTTTTAATAAATGTGTTTTATCAGTTCTTACTTATAGATCTGAGATTTGGTCATTTAATAGAAGAGCAATACAGAAACTTCAGACCACTCAAAGAAGTATAGAGAGATGCATATTGGGAGTAACAAGAAGAAATCAAAAATGCAATATATGGGTAAGAGAACAAACAGGTGTTACTGACCTCATTGAAAAAATTAAAATATTGAAGTAGAGTTGGGCTGGACATATTTTTAGAAGAGATGATAATAGATGAACAATTGAAATCTTAAACTAGATTCCAAGAGGTTGTAAAAGACCCAGAAAGAGACAAACATATGAGATGGATGAATGAAATAAGAACGTGTGCAGGGGTGATGTGGAGAAGAGAAACTAAAGATTGGAGAAGAGAAACTAAAGATTGGAGAAGATGGATTGAACTTGGAGAGACCTTCATCCTGCAGTGGATTGGTAATGGTTGGTGATGACTTTAAAACACCATCACATTCAAACTTAATAGTCCATGACAAATCAGAATTCTGATTAAATACATTAAACATATTCATATATGTCTCCATGATTCTGGTATACTGTACTAGAAAAGCTTGGCAAATTGTTCATTGTGATTAATATTTTTTTAATTTTGGCCGCTCTGTTTATCATAACTTATACATGATGCAATAAGTAAATTTATTTTAGAAAAGGTTCAGGGAATCTATAATTTGAAAGTGTCAGTTATACATCTATGAACAAACTTAAATCTTCAACTCATTTAGCCATAATATAAACATTTGACTCATTCCGAATAATTAAATGACTTTATTGTTAATGTTGTTAGGATTTGTCCCCCAAAATATCCATAATTTTACATTTTGCCTATGTTTAAATATATAAAAAGAAGTGAAAAGGCTTTTTATGATCCACAGTCCCAATCTTGTTTTTGTCTAGAATTATTTTATGTTACATCATATCATATCTTAATTTCTTTAGTTATTTTTAAATAATACATAAGCAATGCTATCTTTAAATGTTTTCTTAACTTTGTTTTGTCCTTTTTTTACTAGAAATTATTTACAGTTTGCTATTTCTGAATTCAAATCATTGTGTTTGCATTTTAATTTCAAACAGTGAATGTTTGGATTATTTATTTGTTTTTTTTTTTATACTTTAAAGTTTGTGTCAAAATTTTTAAAAAGCAGATTTTAGTTTTAACATTAATTATTTGTTGAATGACTTTTCAACATCAATATATATATATTTTTTAATAAAAAGTTTCATTTTATATTAAAAACAAAAACTAGAAAGTGATGTTTTAATTTTTTAATTACTAAAAATTAACTGTTGTTTAATTTGTTTTATTTTTTTATTAGTTGTAACTGCAAAACTAAAATTATATGATTTATTATTTATCATTTAGATAATATATTTGATAAAACAATAAATTTTAGCACAGTGATAAGGTAACTTCCTTGATTAAAGATCAATCTTTAGCATAAATATCACATAATTCTTCCTTCACCCCACCATTCCCCCAGGCAACCAAACATTCAATTATTTTATTTTATTTATTATTCTGCAATAAAAATAAAGCAAACTGTTTAAATCAACATTCCATTCAAAAGCAATAGACACATTTAAATTGTATATATATGAAAAAAAAAAAACAAGTTAAACTTGCTAACACTTGTATTTATGATCAATAGATGGCGTTTTACCAAAAACATTGTCAAGTGTAGGTTTGTTTACATAAATGTCAGAGTAAGCATTCACTATCTCTATCGTTAATTCCATCTTCAGATGATGATTTCATGCTGATTTCCTATCATCAGTGAAGAATAGAATAAGAAACTAGATCTAAACACTAACTCTGAGCATTTATGAAACAATTTCTATTCAGCTTGCAAGCATGAATTTTTTAGACATGTAATGTCTTCAAACTCAGCATAGCAAGCCAGATAGCTATATGGGTCTGATATCAGTTCAGTATCACCACATAGTAGAAGCCTCTGCAATATATATCATTGCAAGAAAACCTCAAAAGGTACATTTATGAAAAACAAAAAAACAAGTTAAACTTGCTAACACTTGTATTTATGATCAATAGATGGTGTTTTACCCAAAACACTGACAAGCGTAGGTTTGTTTACATAAACATCAGAGTAAGCATTCACTATCTCTATCATTAATTCCACCTTCAGATCATGAATTCAAGCTGATTTGCTATCATCAGTGAAGGGTAGGAATAAGAAACTAGATCTAAACACTAACTCTGAGCATTTATGAAACAATTTCTATTCAGCTTGCAAGCGTGAATTTTTTAGACACATAATGTCTTCAAACTCAGCATAGCAAGCCAGATAGCTATATGGGTCTGATATCAGTTCAGTATCACCACATAGTAGAAGCCTCTGCAATATATATCTTTGCAAGAAAACCTCAAAAGGTACATTTATGAAAAACAAAAAAACAAGTTAAACTTGCTAATGCTTGTATTTATGATCAATAGATGGCATTTTACTAAAAACACCATCAAGTGTAGGTTTGTTTACATAAATGTCATAGTAAGCGTTTACTATCTCTATTGTTAATTCCACCTTCAGATCATGAATTCAAGCTGATTTGCTATCATCAGTGAAGGTAGGAATAAGAAACTAGATCTAAACACTAACTCTGAGCATTTATGAAACAATTTTTTGCAATGATATATATTGCAGAGGCTTCTAATATGTGGTGATACTGAACTGATATCAGACCCATATAGCTATCTGGCTTGCTATGCTGAGTTTGAAGACATTACATGTCTAAAAAATTCATGCTTGCAAGCTGAATAGAAATTGTTTAATAAATGCTCAGAGTTAGTGTTTAGATCTAGTTTCTTATTCCTACCCTTCACTGATGATAGCAAATCAGCTTGAAATCATGATCTGAAGGTGGAATTAATGATAGAGATAGTGAATGCTTACTCTGATGTTTATGTAAACAAACCTACGCTTAATGGTGTTTTTGGTAAAACGCCATCTATTGATCATAAATACAAGCATTAGCAAGTTTAACTTGTTTTTGTTTTTCATAAATGTACCTTTTGAGGTTTTCTTGCAATGATATATATTGCAGAGGCTTCTACTATGTGGTGATACTGAACTGATATCAGACCCATATAGCTATCTGGCTTGCTATGCTGAGTTTGAAGACATTACGTGTCTAAAAAATTCACGCTTGCAAGCTGAATAGAAATTGTTTCATAAATGCTCAGAGTTAGTGTTTAGATCTAGTTTCTTATTCCTACCCTTCACTGATGATAGCAAATCAGCTTGAAATCATGATCTGAAGGTGGAATTAACAATAGAAATAGTGAATGCTTACTCTGACATTTATTTAAACAAACCTATGCTTGATGGTATTTTTGGTAAAATGCCATCTATTGATCATATATATATATATATATATATATATATATATATATATATATATATATATATATATATATGCTTTACTAAACTCTTTAATATAGAAAGTGATACAGTGATATAATTGGTAATTTAAAAAAAGCGAACATATTTTATTTTTATACATTGTAACTCTACAGACAGAGAAGAAATGTTATGGTCTCATAGTTGAGTAGCCATTTATACCCATATAGAACATATTAAACCTGAATTACAAGAAGATGAGATCATACCTATGGAATAATCAAGGTGAATAACTGTGAAAAAATGAACATGAGAGATCAGCAAAAAAATAAGACTAACTGCAAGTTCACCCAGAATTAGACAAAAGTAATAATAAAATCATTCATCACTTATGATAAAGCTATAAGAAAAATCAACAGATAACTTTGTGACTGGATTTGGAAAAGATCCATTATAAACAGGTTAATTATCTAGCTACTTCCAAACTTCAGGCACATAAACAACATGAAACATTGGATGCACATACCTAAGTGCTAATCTATCAGAATACAACAATAAAAAATATTGCTGGTATACAGAAACATGCTGATCATCATTAATGCTTTAGCTGTAGAATCTTGTTAATGCAATGTTCAACCATAAACTTAATTTCAATAAAAATAAAATGTAGTGCAATAACTTTAAAAATGATAACATTGAACCATCCAGGATTATTATCTGGTTCCTCAAAACACACCAACATATCCCCAACATCCACATAACCTTTACACCTGAATGTAGCTCAGGAAGCAATAACTTTATAAAATATTACTGTGAGCAGGAGATAAATAAATGAATATAACATCTTAATCTAAATAATTTCAAATAATGTATAGGCTTCATCTACTATATTTAAATAACTCTACTGGGATAATTTAAAAATTGCCAAACTCAAAACATATTGAAAATAAGTCACACACACTACCAATTTATGTAACAGGTAGATGGAGTAATAAAGACATTAACTCTGGCATAACTTTTTAAAACAATTATTTAATAACTAACTGATGAACAATCAACCAAAATAAAAAATGGCATAGTAAATGAAAGTTTTTAAAAAATAAATATTTATAATTGACAAAAATAATCTATAGTGAACAATATAAAAAATGTATTTTTATTATTCAATTACAAATGGCAGCCATTTGTCAATTCATTTGTTGTAAAAGTAAATATTTTCTAATAAAATCTGAATTATTTTTTAAAAATAATTAATATTTTACAAATACTTTGTGAAAAAAAAAATATTTATAAAAAAGTATAGAAAATATATGTTTTTATTTTCAAAATCAAAATAAAATAATAGAACTTCCAAAACTGATAGCAGGCACTCTCCTGTGGAGTGGAAAAAACTACCAATAAGGATCTTCAAAGACAGGCACTTGCATCATTGCAATAATGTTAAATCTAAATATTATTAATTTATTATTTTGAAAAAAATCTAAAGTTGGCAACATTATTCAGGATGGCTTTTCTTGTAAAATGAATGGGAAATCAGCAAAACAATGTTAAACATAGCAGTTAATGAGTGAGTTAAAACCATGAATGTAAAAATACATTCCATGCTATTGAACTGTTAATTAATTTCTGGAATCTCACACTTTTATTTTCAATTAAATTGAAAAACCTCAATTGCGGTTGAAGAAATAATTATTTTCTTTTTGCTTTTCGGTGCATTGTAAATAAAAGGTTTTAATATAAAAATATCTCTATTTTTAACATTTTAGTATAGGTGCAGTTAATAAAAATGTAAAACTATACTGTACTTCAAATCAATTTGATACTTATAGTATATATATATATATATATATATGGCTGCAGAAAGGAGTTTGCTATTAACTGAAAGGAGACCCTTTGATTCCTCTTGGAGGCCTTAAAGGAACCGAGCAGGGCAAATTCCTAATGTCCACTCCATACGTTCTTGTCATTGCAGCTGTTATTACTATATGTTTATTCATATAGTATACGAACATGGATGGGCTGCTCACCAACACGCATTAGCCAGCGTGGTGAGTTTATTGGCTTTTTACCTCTGAGTTTAAGATCAAGAAACACCATGGTCTTTCTTCTCAGTGCCTGATAAGGCAGAATGAATGTTTGTGTAAATGATAAAGATTTTTCCCAATTATACAATTATGACAGACAAAAATAAAGCATGGCCCTTAATCCCAGGAGGCTGTAAAGTCACCAACCAAGGCAGCAATTGGTGGCCGAAGGTGGAGGGTGCTAAGAATTTCCTGGAGGCGGACCCAGGCTGCCATTTGATGACGACTTTTTATTTAGGTACTTACAACTGCAGATCACTTTCAAGTGAAGGAAGATTGCAAGAATTAGAAGAAGAACTCTCTTATATTAAATGGGATATTATTGGACTTTGTGAAGTTAGAAGAAAAGGTGAAGAGACAATTGATTTAAAAAGTGGACATATGCTCTATTATAAAGGCCCAAATATTGGAAATACAAGTGGAGTAGGATTCATTATAAATAAAAAGTGGAAGAACAATATTGTGGAGATTGATGGTGTATCAGACAGAGTGGCAAGATTAGTTATACAACTTAATAGCAGATATCAAATGCAGATAATTCAGGTTTATGCCCCAACAAGTTCTCACAGTGATGAAGTAGTAGAAGATTTTTATATGGATGTACAAAAGGCTTTTGATCAGAGTAAACAACATTTTAAAATTGTTATGGGAGATTTTAATGCTAGAATTGGTAAACAAATGAAAGATGAAAGTGTTGTAGGTAATTTTGGTTATGGTAATAGAAATGAGAGAGGACATAGACTTGTGGAGTTTGCAGAGAAGGAAAAACTTTATATTATGAATTCTTTTTTTGAGAAAAATGTTAGAAGGAAATGGACATGGAAGCATCCAAATGAAGGTACAGCAGAATTGGATTATATTTTGACTAACAGGAAATACATATTTCAAGATTGTAATGTTCTTAATAAATTTAACACAGGAAGTGATCATCGATTAGTAAGGGGTAAGATACATGTTAATGTAAAACTAGAGAGACAAAAATTATTAAGAAAAACTATATTTACAGTTGATATTCCTAATCTTCAGAAACATTCTAATGAATTTAAATTAGAACTTACAAATCGGTTTCAAGTATTAGTAGATTTTGAACATGATTCAGATTTGAATGAAATTAATATGAAAATAACTGATACACTTTTAAAAACTGCAACAAAGATAGCTGGTAGAAAAAAGCAGCAATTGACTAATAAAATTTCTACTGAGACTAGAGAACTTATGAAGAAAAGAAGGAATATGAAGATATACAAGAATGATGCATTAAAAAGAATTGAATATCTCGAATTTTGTAAAATGGTGCGGAAAAGAGTTGAAAATGATATAAGAAAGTATAACTGTGAACTAGCAAGAAAAGCTGTAGAAGAAAATAAAAGTCTTAAGAATGTAAAACAACATTTTGGTATTGGTAGGAAATTTATATCTGCAATAAGGAGAGTCGATGGAATTATTACTAACAAGAGGGATGACATTATGAAATTGGTAGAAGATTTTTATCAAGAATTATATAGTAATAAAGAACAAGTACCTCCTATATCTATTACATCTTCTGAATTGCCCAGAATTTTAAATGAAGAAGTGAGAAATGCAATTAAATGTATGAAAAAAGGAAAGGCTCCAGGTAATGATGGAATTATAATTGATATATTAAAAGAAGCAGGTGAAGAAACAGAAAAAATATTAGCAAAGTTATATACCAAATGTCTAAATGATAAAGATGTACCGGATGATTGGAAGAATGCAATAATAATATTAATATTTAAAAAAGGTGATAAAGAAGATATTAGAAATTACAGACCTATCAGCCTTTTATCAGTTTTATATAAAATTTTTACCAAGATAATTACAACTCGACTACAGAGAACCTTGGATTTTCACCAACCAAGAGAACAAGCTGGATTTAAAAGTGGTTTTAGTACAGTAGATCATATTCAGGTATTGAGAGAAGTTATAGAAAGGACAAATGAATATGAGTTGTCATTATGTTTTGGATTTGTAGATTATGAAAAGGCATTTGATTCTATAAACATTTCTTCAGTGATTAAAGCATTGGATCATCAAGGTATAGATCCAGGATATTGTCATATTTTAAAGAATATTTATAAAAATGCAACAGCAACAATTAGATTACATAATGATACTGGGAAAGTCAACATTGAGAAAGGTGTAAGACAAGGTGACTCCATATCTCCAAAACTTTTTACAGCAGTGCTGCAAGAAGTATTTTGTGGCTTAAAATGGGAAATTAAAGGAGTGAAAGTAAATGGAGATTATTTAAGTCATTTAGATTTCGCAGATGATGTAGTTGTTTTTGCAAATAATGCTTCAGAGCTGCAGGAAATGTTGCAGGAGTTATCAGATGAAAGTAGGAAAGTAGGACTAAAGATAAATGTTAAAAAGACTAAAGTAATGTTTAATCGATTTGCTCAAAATATGAAAATAAAGATTGATTATGGTGAATTAGAAGAGGTTAAGAGTTACAAATACCTTGGTCAGATTATTAATACAGATGGAAACATAATGGAGGAAATTAATCATAGAATTAAACTTGGTTGGAGTGCTTTTGGTAGAAATAACTTGATATTAAAAGGAAATATGCCTATGTGTTTGAAAAGAAAGGTTTTTAACAAATGTGTTTTACCAGTTCTTACTTATGGATCTGAGACTTGGACACTTAATAGAAGATCAATACAGAGACTTCAGACCACTCAAAGAAGTATGGAGAGATGTATGTTGGGAGTAACAAGAAGAGATCGAAAACGCAATGTATGGGTAAGAGAACAAACAGGTGTTACTGACCTCATTGAAAAAATTAAAAGATTGAAGTGGAGTTGGGCTGGACATATTGCTAGAAGAGATGATAATAGATGGACAATTGAAATTTTAAACTGGATTCCAAGAGATTGTAAAAGACCCAGAAGGAGACCACATATAAGATGGATGGATGAAATAAGAAAATGTGTAGGGGTGATGTGGAGAAGAGAAGCTAAAGATCGGAGAAGATGGATTAAACTTGGAGAGACCTTCATCCTGCAGTGGATTGATAATGTTTGATAATGATGATGATGATGATATATATATCCTTATAATTGGTACAGATAGATAAGGTAGGGTTTGAAATGTAATTATTTTTTTAAAAATTTACATTTAGGTGATTTTTTATATGTAATTATGATGTTATAGGTAGTAAGAGTTCAAAGTCTGTAAATAGGAGCTTATAAAGATGTTTAAATAGTTTAATCATTTTAATATAAGTTAAAATAATATAATAAATTGTTCAAAAGATAATATTAATTTTATTTATTATATTTAAAATATACAGTAGTGATATAAATGATAGTTGATTTAATATTAGCCTAAAATATTCTAAAAATATCACATGACTTAAAAGTGTTTGTGTTAATGTAAGCACTTTTAAGAGTTAGGAGAAAACTTTGATTTTTAGTTGGTTAACTAAATTTGATATATAATAAAATGTAGCAAGAATTAAAGATAAAGATGTTTTAAAAGTAATAATTAGAAATTGTTATTATTTTGTTTAAATCTAATATTTTGTTTTAAAAATTAATATTTTAGGCCCATTAAAATATTAAAATTGTTTTATGAAGATATTTAATATTTGGATAAAAATATTTAATATTTAAAGTATTGAATAAATGTAATATTTTAAAAAAATACTGAATTATAGTTTTAAAACTTAATTTTAAAAGTGAAATTGATTTAGTTATGTAAATTAGCAGGTTTTTATAAGCAGAATTAACCAATAAAATCATTAGATTAGACCAGTGTAAAAACAGTGGTTTATCCTGTCTAGACAGTACAAGTGAAAGCAAAAAAGCAACAGTAGTTTGAAATTTATAATCAATATTTTTTTATTGTGACAGTAGTAATTTTTTTTAAATTATTAATATTTTCTCTTAAAAGTGCTTTAAGAGTATAATTTTTATAATTATTTTAATAATGAGAATAAACACAAAAGTCCCCTGTCAGAAGATTCTGCTTGAAACTTAATTTAAAACTACAATAATTTTTATGGAACCCAGTAATAGTCATTTGAATACTGTGATAATGTACATCAAATGCTGAACAATATTCCATAACAAGAGCAGATATTTATATAAGAAATTTAAATTTTTTTATAACATGCTTAGACTGAATGAACATTTAGTTTTGATAACTGAGACTAATTTGTAAAGAAAGATTAAGTTAATGAATAGTAAACAAACATTTATAGAAAAAAATCATTATCATAATATTAAGTTTGAGAAAAAAGAAAAGTTGTTACTCTGCAATTAAGTTATAAAACTAGATTAAAAATATTTTCCTTTATGTTAGCTTGAGCACCTATTTTGTTATATTAATGCTAATAACACATTTTACATTTTAATTTATTTTTAAAGTTTAATGATTGAGAATGATGTGTGAACGAAAAATTGGAAAAATAACTGTTGAATGTGTTTTTATACTTTTAAAAAGACTTATTATTGATAAAATCAATAAATAAACTATATGCTTTGAAATGATTTTATTTGTAATAAATGAGCCATGGTACATTTGTCTTAATATTGATGTTTTTTTCAGTTATTTAATATCTTTGATGGTATAGCTATCATTTTACCTGAAAAATCTCAAGTTGAAATATATATATTTTAAGGATAAAAGTTTTGAATATTTTAAAGAAAGAAATATTTACTTTTAGTTTAGAAAATATGAGTCTGCTGAAAAATATACTAAATAAATAATTTTATATTATATATTTTTACTAATGTTTTGACTGATGGAAATGCAATTATTATATGCGTTATATTTATCATGATATATCTGTGATATACAACAGCTGAAATTAAGAAAAAATGTACATAAGAAATATTTTTACATAAATGGATCTTTGAATTATTACTTTATGAAGATATAGTATGCCTAAATAGATGCTCAGGGAAATAACTAGAATGAGCAATTATCTTTTCCAGATGTTTAATATTTTTTCTAGATTTATCAGATTTTATTTTATTAATACATTTCATTAAATGGTGCTGAGAAAAGAGTATGGTTTTGTTCTGAACTTTCTCTCTGTAACTAGGCAATGTGGAGAAATATCTGACAAACATTCAACTTATGAGTAAATGGAGAAAACGTTTTGTAACTTTAAATTTTCCTCATTATTTTTTTAGTCTAATATTAGTATTTAGAATATTATCGATTTATTAAAAACTAACCTGTTATTATAATCTATTTTTAAAAAGTTTAATCTTAAAATAGATTGGTTTTTTTATTATTATTATGTTAAATAAAGGAAACTGGGTTTTCAGAAATTAGTTTTCTGACCAGGTAATTAGTCATGATAATTTGGTTAAATGCACAATCAAAGAAGTGGATCAACATTACATGATCTTAATAATGGTTGAGATCACAGGTAATATCATTTTATCATTTACTTTCCATTTGCTTGATAATATTTTTAAATGTTATATTTTAAAATTAATACTTTATTTTATAATTTTCATATTGCTTGAATTGCATAATGAACAGCTGAATCAACTGTTGATATAATTATCATTATATGTGTTTTATATATAAAAAAAAAAGAATACAAGTGAACATTTTTTGAAATATCTAAGGAAAATTTTTTTTAAAAAATTTTGTTTATTATAAATGCTTGAATATGCATACATTTATAACATTGTTGAGTTATTAATGTATTATCTTTATAAATGTTATATGTTAAGATACAGAGAAATACAGTAATACTGATCTCTAAATTATATAATGTAACAACAAATAAATAAATGTGTAAGATCAATGTTTGTTTTTTCAAGATTATTTATGCTTGAAAACTTTTAAAACCATCTTGAAACAAATTTAGATCTTTGTTGTTTTAGTAATGTTGTTTGGAAATTATTTCAGAATGAGGCTTTTATATTTTTACAATGTTAATAGTTATTCAGTGTGGAAGATGTAGAATGGTGATCAGGAGAGTAATTGTTATAGACACTCCTAGGTGTTTAGGGATATGTTGAAAACCTGTTATGTGTGAGCTGTATTGTCACACTTTGAATTTATTAAATATACAGGTAATAAAGCACTGTATATTATTTTCCATGGATAGTTGCATTCTCTTACAAGCCATGACATGAATTTTAGGTGCCTGATAAATATGGACTTATTTTGGCACTGTATGCATGATGATATTTTCTTACTCATTTGAGTTATTATTTTTATTATTCCATACCTACACTATAATCGCTATCTATCACCACAAGAATCACATTGTAGATGATACTTTATATAAGATGGTAAAATAATGGCTAAACCATTAGAAATTGATAGTATATGTGTAGGCAAGATTGTGACATATAAAATTTCTATTGCAAATGATATTGAAATATTTGATTCTTGGCATAATATAAAAAATAGAAGAGGAATGATTAATATTCTCATAAATATTAGAGATCATTTAGCTCAAACCAAATGTATATTTGAATTGGAATGAAAGTGAGAATAATGAAAAATGATTTGATTGCCAAGATGAATGTAAAAATATGAAAATAAAGAAAATACAAAATATCAAGCAATATAATTAGTAATAGTTTTTTTATTTGTTTTAAAAAAGAGAAACCTATTTAAAGAGAAAATCTATGAAATTATATTTTAAATTTGTTTTGCATAAGGAGATAATTTAAAGGGAGGTATTCATATTTTCTTTATTTAAACTTTTGATATTAAAATATCAGAATGTATTAAAATATAAAAATGATGTTTTGTTGAACTGCAAAGAAAATATGTTAATAATTTTGAAAATATCTTATTTATTGCATTTAGATAGATGTATTTTAGATGTGAATTTATATTTAAGAACTACAAAATAATAAACATATTTTTTTATGATAGTATAAGTGTATCATTAAGTTTTTATTAGAAATTGGGAGATTTATTTTAAATATTTCCTACTACAAAAACAATAGAATATTATTGTTTAATTAAATAAGGTTAATATATTGTCACTATTGTTGTAAAGTTTAATTTATTTGAAGTGGCCAGAATGAGGGCTATGTTGTTTTATTTTTTATTTACTTGTAAAATTTATAGTATAAATATTTTTACATTTTTTTTTTGTTGTTGTTTTAAATATTTTTTTAATCTTATAACCGTATTGTAATAGCTATAATGTTGTTTAATCATAATAAAATTGTTAATTGTTTTCAAATTAATATCCTAGTTGAGTTTTGATTTGTCTTTGTGTTATTCATTTGATTCTTCATTCCACAAGCATAATCCATAGAAATTAATGATTTCAAACATTATTTATTTTGCACATGATTCATAAATATTACTTTAAAATATTATTTCCATTATATTTGATTGAGTAATAAAGTATATAATTATTATTGTTGTTGTAGAAGATATGATCATTGGTGATTATATAAAATGATCCAACAGCAATTTGAGATAAGAGCTATAGCCACTATATTAAAATATATTATATTTTAAGAATGCCACTTAAATAAAAAATGATTGTATAATGCTTACTTGGAATCTTATCATTTTATTTATGCTTTATTGCTAAACACTGATTATTAAATAGATTTAATATTAAGAGTCATTAAGTTATCTTAGTTGCTCATTATTGTTATAATTTTTGTAAATATAGTTAGATATTACGTAAAATCTCTCATCATATTTAATTACAGGATCTTAATTTATTTATTTTATTACTAGTGTTAGTAATGAACCTGAGATTATTTATAAAAGAATTGTAAAAGTTGTATTAAAAGGTAAGTAAGAATTATCAGTTGATGTTTAATTTTCAATTAGTATTTTATTAAAGGAGTAGTAATCAATTTATTGTTATTTCAATAATAAATTTGCAAATGGTATTTTTAAATTATTATTATATATATATGTTTAAAGACATGAGAGTATTACTAATAGTTTTGTTATGAGAATTTAGTGAAGTAATATTTTTATGTCAAGGAGAATGTATCTTTAGGGATGTATTCTTAATGTTTACCATTGTACCTTGTTGAATATCTCATGTGAAAAGTTTTATAATTGTATTTGTTATTTTTATTCGAACCATATTTATTTGTAAGAATGAGCTAGTTATAAATTAAATTTGTTAGTAAAATGACTGAGTTGTTTATTCCAGTTGGAATCCTAATTATTTATTGTGAATCTAAGTGTTATTATATTTTAATACTATAAGTTTCTTACAGTTAATTATTAGAAACTATTAATTTTATTAGATACTATATGTTAGTAGTGTATCTTGAGCTAGTCTTAATCTTAATTATCTTAATAATCATTGTTTATGTAACTTGACTGTAATTTTGTATAGTTATATTCTAGTTAGCCAGATTCTTTAGATTAGTTTTTCTTCTAAGTAAGGGCACAATGTATATATATATATCCTATGAGGCTAAAAGTTTTTTAAAGTTGTACTTTATATATATTTAGGTTATTTTATTTATTAATAGTCAATTCCAAGATTACTTATATATTTATATCATAATAAAAATAATAAATATAATGATAATAAACTATTATAAACAGTCTTTCAATCCACAGAAGTACTTTCGGTTAATTTCTTAAACCTGTCTCACCTGCCATTAAATTCTATATATATATGAATTTTTTATATTATGGAATCTGTAATAATATACTTTTATATATATTTAACATTTGACTGTCATCAATTAAATGAATTATGTAATAAAAAGCTTTTCTTATATTTACATGTAATTATTGTTTATATTATCATTAATATCTAGCTGTGTCGTTAGTATATATTAGTTTATCAGTAAACATAACCTAGTATAAGATATTAAAATATTTGATAAAGAGTAAATAGGCTTACAAATACTATTTTATTTAATGAAATTAATTTATTCCACCACAGGATGATGATAGTGATGGCTTATATTATTTCATTCACTCTCAAGTATTATATTTATTTTAATCAGATACCAAACTTCTTTAAAAGACATTGATTACTTGGGGTTGGTTAATATAATAAACCTCCACAAATACTAATTTTCTTTTATTTATTTTACTGTAACACTCTGGTATATGATTCAGTGGTTTTCAAGTTCTCAGAACTGTGGATATTTTTTCCTAACTAGCACAGGAATATTAAAGTTATTATTTTATCACATATATAAACCAAATAAACAACTACATTAATCAATAACAAAAATAATTTATTAATGCAACAATGTATAAAAAATTGATTATGGTTATTCTATGTGAATTTCAATGCAAATTTACATCTTTTTTAAGATTATTAAAGTGATTAAAAATGGTACAGAGTTCATATATATTTATTTTTTCTCCATTTCTTTATCTCACATGTAAATATTTTAAAAAAATTAATTGCAGATATTTTTTTCTTCCAAAACAGTTCAACTTTTTCTAGCTTTCCCTTTTATTAACTTCACATGTATAGATAAATATACAATGAATCATAATATATTTTTCAGAATTATTTTCATTCAAGTTTATAAATTCAATTATAAATAAAATTATACTTTTGTGGAATATTTAATTATAATTATTTTTGTCTTCATAAATTTGAAGTCCTTCTCACTTTCTGGAAAGGAACAGATTATATCTCTAACATCTTACCTCTCAGCAGAATTTCACAAATTGCAAATGAATCTTATCTAAATGACATATTTTTTGTATTTGTATATTATGCTTCAGATAAATATAATTATGGGAATTCAACAGCATAGTTCAGTATTTCTTTTTCTTTGCATATTATTACAGTTGGAATTATGACTCTTTATAAACTTCATTTATGAGACAAGACAGTGTGCTTGGGGTATTCAAC
Organism: Epiperipatus broadwayi; assembly: GCA_028023455.1. Classification (NCBI taxonomy): domain Eukaryota; kingdom Metazoa; phylum Onychophora; class Udeonychophora; order Euonychophora; family Peripatidae; genus Epiperipatus; species Epiperipatus broadwayi. The sequence continues at coordinate 4,526,953 of JAQFVV010006293.1, read as the reverse complement.
TGATATGCTATTAGTTTTTATTCAGCCTTGCATAATAGAAGATTTCCCAATATAGTAAGACAGATGTATAACTTATTTTATGAATGCATAATTATAATTGGCAGAAAGACAAATTCTTTTTTTATATTGCATGCTTGAGTTTCTTTTATCCTATATTTTTCGGGATAAAAAACAGTTGATCCTCTTTGGACTACAGTTTTTTGTAGACTGCTTAATTATGCATGACACACAGCATTATGCAAATTACCTTCTTTATTTTGTTCATCAGATTTTTTTTAAAAACAATTTGAAAACTAGTCTAAATAATTTCCAAATATTATTTTTATTTATTAACTACACATTTAATTAATGTCTCTCATGTATACATGTGCACACACACATGTTATTCTGTTAATCTTGTTACTTAGCCTTTAAATTGCTGTCTACTATGGTTACTTATCCTCTCACTTTAAAAGGAGACAATGCCACTGAAACATTCTGTTTCTCATTTAAATATTAATACTTACCTAAATTAAGTCCATTTATTTTCATAGTATAATTCTACATAACTTTTAAAGTCCATAACACTCTTGCTTTCTCATAAGCTAATAAAAAAAATCTTTTGATTAGTATCCATTTTCAAATATCTCTTTTACTTTTTTACAAGCTAGTAATTTCTAATATTATTTACATAATTTTCAAATGTCCCTTTCTGGCTTTAAGTCATTTTCAAGTTTGATTTATTCTTTATTTTTATTTATTTTTACAAAACTCTAGTACTCTTTTCTTTATTGTAATTATTAGTCCTTTCATACAGATTCATTGTCCATAGGGAAAGAGTCATCCTTACTTAAGTTTTCCCTCTCTCCATATATTTATTTATTGGTGGAGATATCCTTCATGATGACTTAACCCATACAATACTTTCTTCAACCTAGATTAGTTACTTTATTTTCACCTTGCTCTTTTGTGAGATGTTTTCTTTGGTTCACCAGCTACTTATTTTATCAATCTGACTTGCAATCCATTGGTTTAAACTCAGGCTATTTTTAGAGCATTATATGCTTTTTGATTGCCTTTTACTGTTTAGTCTTTTTTTTTGTAGGCTTTATAATATTGAATCTATGAAGCATGTAATAAAACTGTTGTCATAAGTTTAATTTAAAGATTTATCTATCAAAATTTATGGTTTATTAATGAAAATTAAGTTCATTAGTATCAATACTACCCAGAAAATTTTTGAATAGATTCTTAGTGATATTTTTAATATGATGCCATGTTTGATTTTTTTGTGCAATTAAATCTTTTTTACAAATATAATTAATATATATGTTACATTATAAATATTTACACCTTTTAATAGTTACAATAAAAAAGATTTTAAATTAATATTTTAAAATTGTAAAAATGAGTATCTAACTGAAAATCTTATTGATAACAAAAAAACACCTCATTATTGGCTTCATGATACTTATTAAAAAGTTTGAAGAACAAAATATTAGATATTAAAACTTTGTTGTAAAAAAATGATATATTTAGAATGAGTTATAATCAAATAAACAAAAGAAATTTTATAAGTTAATAAATTAATTGTTATTAAAATATTTTACTTACAGTTTTTACAAAAACAACTTTCTTTTAACCTATAATGACTGTTTCTATGTCTATTTCTGGTTCTCATAAAATACTTTCTATACTTTCTAAGAATGTTTTTTTTTAAAAAAAAAATGTTTTCAATGTCAATTTTCTTTTAGTGATATAGTTTTTGGTTTAATAATAATTTTTTTACCAAAATATTGCATCATAATTAATAATTACTGAAAATCACATTTTTGTGACATTTAGTCACAGGATAAAACAATCTAAGGCATTATCCAATCACAAATTGTCACTTTTTTTCATAGCTTTGTAAGAATAATAAAAGGTGCTGTCAATCACACCCAAAAGTCTGAAAAGGTATAATCTTGACATCTTTTGGAATTTTTTTAAAATCATAAATTAAAAATGGAAGCCTCATAGAAAGAATCACTGTAACCCATCACATACTGTAATTTAATGTATACAATGCTTTAAAACAATGTAGAAAAGTAGCAATCACAGCATCATCATGCCATGTAAAATGTCAAATATGATAGTGCTATCAGAGCTTACTTTTGTGAAGAAGTTTTTAAATTAAAAACCTTTAAAATGTTTAATTTTTTAAAGTTTATTTTATAATAATTTTTTTTTTTCAGATTTATTGCATTATGTGTTATATGACTTTCATAACAGTATCTAATATATTATATATACAGAATGTAACCTGAAGATAAAAATAACAAAATAAATGTAAAAAAAAAAGAATTTAATATGGTCTCTTTGCAATCAAAGAGTTAGGTCATTTATTTAACAAAACATTAAAAAATAAAAAATTAAAGAAGGAGAAATAAAAATGAAAGAGAAAATGACTATTTTTTAAAATTAAAAATATATTTATGACCTTTAGTTTACAACAATATTTTCAATCAACTCTATTGTTTGCCATTTCCAACAAAATTTTAAAATGACCTTTAGACATGATTTTTGTATTCTAAAATATTTTTGAAATAAATTTTCAGATTTTAACAATATATGTAAAAAGTGTTAGTAATAAATTATATTTTCTTGAATTTAAAAAAAAAATTAATATATTTGAAATATATCCCTCCCTCCCCTTTCATTTCTTTATACAAAGCTACATTTAAATATATATAATTCCTTTAAGAGTGTTAACAATAATGTACACACGTCCTTTTTTCCATGTCTATTGAATTCATTATCATAAATTCTAATCTTCAAATTCCATTCTAATTATTTTATGCAAATGTTTAATTATTTGTTCAATTAAACATGTTCTCATTCATATGTGCATATTGTGCTGGTCGGATTTGTATGTTCACGTAACAAGATCTAGCATCTAGGCAAAAGTACCTCGAATCCAATCGTGCACAAGATACACAGGTCAGGAGCACTCATGAATTCTGCCCTATTTGCCTATTCCCCAAATCTATAACATTATGAGCAACAATCCCGATGACATGGATTAATCCACTTCTCATCCGCTGGCATCGATCATTGGAGACACAAAAGACTCAAGGCTAACTCATGATAGAATAACTTAATAATGAGGATGTTAGTTATGTGTAGAGTGGAGATCATCTAGTCATATTTAAGCTTAAGAAATAACTTAATATTTATCTTAACTAAAGAAAGCATTGATTTGAGTTTGATGTATATATATTTACAATTTATTAATAATAATTATGTCGGGTCATTTAGCCGACATGAGCCTCAGGATTATTATAGATATTTATTTGAATTATTTTATATAATAACATGATAATTGCAGCTATGCCAATAATATATGTGTGTTTGAGTAAATTAGCGCTATTAGAATAGATTATTAGAACGCTATCACACCCCCAGAAATGAAAAGAGCATTTGATTACTTCAAACAATAATTTTAACACAAATAATATTTGATTACATTTAATATGATGGTTAACTGGGAATTTTAAATAATTAATGCGCGGGATGGGTAATGAACAATTTACACAAACGATACTAAATTTATCGTATTAATACTTATATTAAAATAAGGGACAAATGTTGGTTTAAATAAATCATTTCATTACGGCTTATGAATACTTTTGGGCGAATGATAAGATAAGGGAAAAGTGGTGTGTGCATGGTGGCTTATTATCGGTCCTTTTTATGGATCCTGGAGTGTGCTTCACGAATTCTAAGAAGTGACCGATTTCCTCTGAAAACTTTGGCAGGGTCGGGATTGAGACCAAGGGCTACCGGCTATGTCATTATCGGGCTGGTTTTTCCAAAGCGATCCCTGTATAAAGCATGCTCGTAAGACCGTGGATGTCCCCCAGGTGATTTTTACAGCCTGATTTAAGGATAGTGAGAACGACGATGGGGCTCGACTGTGCGATGACCTCCATGTGAGAAAGAAGCACGAACATATATATATAAAAAAACGAAATGGCCTTTATGCACGAAATGCTTAATAATAAACATAAATATACTTCTGAAATTAAAGATTATTGGGACATATTTATTGCCCACGAATGATGAACTATTCAGCGTAATGACATGGCTTCACTTTAAGCAAACAGGGATAATAATTATACATATAAACATAGAATAAAAGGTTAAGGTCCCCCTCCCCCTTACATTATATTACTTAATATTATTCATTCATTTTACACATTAAACCTCAATTTTGGTTTATTTATGCCCTTGTGGAAATACATTAATTGATTGCAAAATAAAAAGGGTGATCGTAATAGCTAAGATGAAATTTACATATATAATATAATTGAAAGATAAAAGATAGTGCATTATTTAGGAAGGAGAATGGGAAAAACAGATGTCAAATCTGTTTTTCTACAGTAAACATGAAAAATATAATTAATTTATTTCTCTAAAACCACGAGCATCTGGGCAAGCCGAATAAGACTTGTTTTTATCAATTATAAATTATTTACCGAGTAAATGATGGGTGGGGAAAACAAAATAAATTATATGCTGGTGATTTTAGAATATTATTGGCATTAACTTTAAAATATAAATACGTAAAAATGTTAATAAAAATTATTGGCCGCTTTTAAATAAAATAAAAGAAAAACATTTTATAAGAGGCTTAGCGTAGATTAGTCATATAGAGTTATATATATTTGAAGACATTTAAAAGATAGAGTTTAAAATATACACATTACATAGAAGGCAGGATTTTAGGAATTATAAGCAGTCTGAGTTCTTTACCTTGATGATTGAGAAGGGCATTTCACTAGGAATCATTCCATCGGTATTGTTACTAGATCTAGGGTAGTGGGATGATTTGAGATAGCACTTCATTTCATTGGAAAGATTTATGTAAAGTTCAGTAGCACGGAGTACAGAAGCTTCATTCATGGTATTAGCATGTTAGAATGAAGGGACAAGGTGAAATTTACTACTCACAACACATTGCATGAAAATTACATCAGGCATGGATTATGTTCGGCAGCATGGCTATTTAATGATCTCTCCTTCTTCGTGGATTCAAATCCAGCAGTATTTATACTTTTAATTTGAATTTGTAACTAGGCAACAACTGCTTGACCTGAGGTGATTTAAGCACTTAGATTTCATTTGGAATCGTTTGGCCGGATATTCTTATCTGGTAAGATGTTTGAAACAATGCAAGTTTGTTATCAGTTTCTTGAACGATTGTTTTAAAATGAATCTTATGATTTTAAAACAAGCTAGCGTGGACAATTTCCACTAATGGGTTTATTTTATTATTACCAATTTGTAATCTTCTATTTTAATCTAAAGGGTCTTCCGGGTTATTGTTTTTCGAGAGACTTACTAACAAGATTGCATCATTTCTGGCTACAAACTTATATATGAAAAATATAATAAGTATCATATATAATATCTTATATATATAATATACTATTAATTCAATCACAATCTCCTATGCTAAAATATACATATATATTTATTATTTACGCCCGCATACACATGAGAATATTATTATTAGATTAAATATTAAATTAAGACACATACGTTTACATTATTTTATACTATTGGGTAAAGAAATATATTATTAGTTATGTGTATACGTGCGTAAGGATGAGTTTGAATATGGTTAGGTGGTAGGAGATTGGATGTGGGCTGTGAAGCAGGATCTGAACATCAGATCATCTGCTTCATTTTCCTGAACTTACCGAAAAAAATGAAAAACCGTTAAAAAGAAAAAAAGCTTTTATTTGATGTACAGGTAACTAAAGAACAACTTTGGATCGGCGATGTATCTAAAGAATTTTTTGCCTTGTACTTGTGGTATACTAACTCTCTGTTATATTGAAATTTTATGATTTTTGTTTAAGGTATAATATCTCTCTGCTATATTGGAAATTTTATGACTTTATTTATGCTAAAATATTCGAACTCTGTCATGTTACTAGAAATTTTATAAATTTTATCTAAGCTACAATGCCCTCTCTACTATATTAGAAACTTTTATGGGTTTTATTAAAATTTTTATGACTTTTGATGAAATACCCTTTGTTATATTAAAATTTTACTGCCTTAAAAAAAACTTGCTTAGTTAATTGGATATAATATGATAATGATATAAGAACTATGCTATACATATACAAATACTTCACTTACATTAAAAAAACTGCTTGGTTAATAGAATAACATATCAAAACTATGGTATAATAGATAAATTATTTACTGCTTGGTTAATAGAGTAACATATCAATAATTAAAAAACTACTAAAGCATATGGAAATTATTAGAATCCTAAGATCATTTACCATTCCATATCCAGGTCATCAGGTTCTATCTGTCCATCTTCTCCTCCCCCCATTCTACACTCTCCCCCTTGCTCTACTCTCTCCCTCCCATGCTCTCAAATTTTATTTCTTAAACTGATTATTGCTATCCTACTTGTTATTTAATATTAATTATTTCTAGATCTAGTTTTTTAACTGCTCTTTAATGCAAAATATATAAAAAATTTATTATAATTTCTACCTGGCCTTCTTTATGTCTTCTTTCATGGTCTGTTTTTGGGAGTTGTTCTTCAGCACCTGAAACATCTTAACAAAATGATTGATTAACGATTGCATTGGTACACTTGATACACATATTTGAGAAGAAAAAACAAACTCTATATAACTTTTATTATGAATCATTGCTTTTAAATTTGATAACTCGATCACCTATTGGCAAATTTATAGTGGTATTAATACCGGGCGCCAGCCAAGGGATAGAGCTATATGTTCTGACCAGATGATCCGCTATTAATGGGTTGTATACTTAAATAGTTATACATTTAGTTTAACAAAAAAATTATTATGGCCTTAGCACATATTTATATAAGAGGATGAAAATGTAACTAAAACTGTCATTATATATTATTAAAACATTTCAAAAAAAAATCTGCACATTTGCGATTATTTAGAATCTTTATTTTATTATTTTTAAGTGTTTTAAAAGCTGTCACTTATTTAACTCTCAGACTTGAACATATTATAAATTTAAAATATTTCTTTAAAAGATATTTTAACAAGGACAAAAAATTATATTTAACATGATTATTTAAAACATTAAAAAAAATATATTATATATTATTTAGCGCACACACTACTTTACTATCTTTTTATCTTTAAATGCGAAAGCCCCTTAAAGGCTGACACTATTTTAATTCTCTCAGGCTTGGAACTATTATTATTTGAAACATAAAAAGAAATTATATAGAACATAGTTATTTAAAGCATTTATGAAAGATTATTATATATTATTATTATTTAGCACGCACTTTAAAACTTGGGCATATTATATTTATTTATAACATTTATTAAAACGGAAAAAAAAATTATTATATATCTCAATACTATTATTCTATATTGTACACATTTCTTTATCATCTTTTTATTTTAAATGTGAAAAACCCCTTAAAAGCTATCACTATTATAAAATAGTTTACATTGTAAACTTGAAAATACTTTGTTATTTAAAATCATTTATGGAAACTTTTATACTGTATATATAAACGCTACTTTATTTTTATTATAAATGTGAAGGCCCCTTAAAAGCTAACACTATTTTATCTTACGGTAAACTTGAAAACACTTTTATGTTGTACAAATCATTCATGGAAAATATTATATAAAGACACTATTTAAAACATACTTTTTATTTTATTATCTGTGGAGGCTCTTTTAAAACTAACATTATTTTATTTATGGGCATCCTGCATGTAATTTCACGTTTATGACCAAGAGAAAAAAAAAACATTATACAACATCTTATTCACTTTTTTGAAAAAAAACACATTTTATTTTATAAGAACGAGAGCCCCTTAAAAGCTGTCACTCTTTTATCATTGGAACCTTACATGTATACGAAAACTAGGAACATTATTTAGGAGAAGCACATCTTTATTTTTAATTAATTTGAAAGTAAGAGGCCCTTAAAAGCTGTTACTTCTTTACTTCTTTTTTAAAAACTCGTGAGAATTATACATGTAATAAACATTTACAGACAAGGAATAAAACATTATATAATATCATCATTATTCAAATCATATACGTGAAAGAAAACAAAACAAAACTGCCACTATTTTATTTTATAGGTTCGTGAAAACGAAAAAACTTTTTAAACTTTTATGTGGGAAAAATATTGAGTATATGACATACTATTTACTTGAAATATATTTTTACATATATACTGAGAGAAAATATTTATATTTATTTTAACAGTGACTCGCAGGGAGTGTGTATCAATATTCAAAAAAAAATTTTAAGCTGGGTGTCCGAAAAAAAATTTTTAAAAAAAATTTTTTTTTTTTTTCAAAACATATGCTATATCTATCACTATCTACTACTATCTCAGGTATATGGGTTTTTGTATTCAAGGCCCTAAGTTGATGCTACAAACCCGGAGAAAAGAAAAAAAATCTGTGCCAGTCAGATTTGTATGTTCACGTAACAAGATCTAGCATCTAGGCAAAAGTACCTCAAATTCAATCATGCACAAGATACACAGGTCAGGAGCACTCATGAATTCTACCCTATTTGCCTATTCCCCAGATCTATAACATTATAAACAACAATCCTGATGACATCGATTAATCCACTTCTCATCCGCCGGGATCGATCATCGGAGACACAAAAGACTCAAGGCTAACTCATGATAGAGTAACTTAATAATGAGCATGTTAATTATGTGTAGAGTGGAGATCATCTAGTCATATTTAAGCTTAAGAAATAACTTAATATTTATCTTAACTAAAGAAAGCACTGATTCGAGTTTGATGTATATATATTTACAATTTATTAATAATAATTATGTCAGGTCATTTAGCTGACATGAGCCTCAGGATTATTATAGATATTTATTTGAATCATTTTATATAATAACATGATAATTGCGGCTATGCCAATAATATATGTGTGTTTGAGTAAATTAGCGCTATTAGAATAGATTATTAGAACGCTATCACACCCCCAGAAATGAAAAGAGCATTTGATTACTTCAAACAATAATTTTACCACAAATAATATTTGATTACATTTAATATGCCGGTTAACTGGGAATTTTAAATAATTAATGCACGGGATGGGTAATGAACAATTTACACAAACCATACTAAATTTATCGTATTAATACTTATATTAAAATAAGGGACATATGTTTGTTTAAATAAATCATTTCATTACGGCTTATGAATACTTCTGGGCAAATGATAAGATAAGGGAAAAGCGGTGCATGCATGGTGGCTTATTATCGGTCCTTTTTATGGGTCCTGGAGTGTGCTTCATGAATTCTAAGAAGTGACCGATTTCCTCTGCAAACTTTGGCAGGGTCAGTATTGAGACAAAAGGCGGCAGGCTATGTCATTATCGGGCTGTTTTTTCCAGAGTGATCCCCGTATAAAGCATGCTCGTAAGACCGTGGATGTCCCCCAGGTGATTTTTACAGCCTGGTTTAAGGACAGTGAGAACGACGATGGGGCTCGACTGGGCGATGACCTCCATGTGAGAAAGAAGCACGAACATATATATATATAAAAATGAAATGGCCTTTATGCACGAAACACTTAATAATAAACATAAATATACTTCTGAAATTAAAGATTATTGGGATGTATTTATTGCCCACGAATGATGAACTATTCAGCGTAATGACATGGCTTCACTTTAAGCAAACAGGGATAATAATTATACATATAAACATAGAATAAAAAGTTAAGGTCCCCCTCCCCCTTACATTATATTATTTAATATTATTCATTACGTTTTACACATTAAACCTCAATTTTGGTTGATTTATGCCCTTGTGGAAATACATTAATTGATTGCAAAATAAAAAGGGTGGTCGTAATAGCTAAGATGAAATTTACATATATAATATAATTGAAAGATAAAAGATATCACATTATTTAGGAAGGAGAATGGGAAAAACAGATGTCAAATCTGTTTTTCAACAGTAAACATGAAAAATATAATTAATTTATTTCTCTAAAACCGCGAGCATCTGGGCAAGCCAAATAAGACTTGTTTTTATCAATTATAAATTATGTACCCAGTAAATGATGGGTGGGGAAAACAAAATAAGTTACATGCTGGTGATTTTAGAATATTATTGGCATTAACTTTAAAATATAAATACATAAAAATGTTAATAAAAATTATTGGCCGCTTTTAAATAAAATAAAAGAAAAACATTTTATAAGAGGCTTAGCATAGATTAGTCATATAGAGTTATATATATTTGAAGACATTTAAAAGATAGAGTTTAAAATATACACATTACATAGAAGGCAGGATTTTAGGAATTATAAGCGGTCTGAGTTCTTTACCTTGATGATTGAGAAGGGCATTTCACTAGGAATTAGTCCATCGGTATTGTCACTAGATCTAGGGTAGTGGGATGATTTGAGATAGCACTTCATTTCATTGGAAAGACATATGTAAAGTTCAGTAGCATGGAGTACAGAAGCTTCGTTCATAGGATTAGCATGTTAGAACGGAGGGACAAGGCGAAATTTACTACTCACAACACATTGTGTGAAAATTACATCGGGCATGGATTATGTTCAGCAGCATGGCTATTTAATGATCTCCCCTTTTTCGTGGATTCAAATCCAGCAGTATTTATACTTTTAATTTGAATTTGTAACTAGGCAACTACTGCTGGACCTGAGGTGGTTTAAGCACTTAGATTTCATTTGGAATCGTTTGGCTGGATACTCTTATCTGGTAAGATGTTTGAAACAATGCAAGTTTGTTATCAGTTTCTGAACGATTGTTTTAAAATGAATCTTATAATTTTAAAACAAGCTAGCATGGACAATTTCCACTAATGGGTTTATTTTATTATTACCAATTTGTAATCTTCTATTTTAATCTAAAGGGTCTTCCGGGTTATTGTTTTTCGAGAGACTTACTAACAAGATTGCATAATTTCTGGCTACAAACTTATATATGAAAAATATAATAAGTATCATATATAATATCTTATATATATAATATACTATTAATTCAATCACAATCTCCTACGCTAAAATATACATATATATTTATTATTTACACCCGCATACACATGAGAATATTATTATTAGATTAAATATTAAATTAAGACACATACATTTACATTATTTTATACTATTGGGTAAAGAAATATATTATTAGTTATGTGTATATGTGCGTAAGGATGAGTTTGAATATGGTTAGGTGGTAGGAGATTGGATGTGGGCTGTGAAGCAGGATCTGAGCATCAGATCATCTGCTTCAATATGTAAAATGTATTTAAATGAAAAGTATTTTAATAAAATATCGTTCTTAGTTGTAATATGTTGGACTATTTCCATTATTTATGAGTGAATGTTGAATGTATAGAAAATTTTAAACTTTATTTAAACTTTCCAAATACAAACAACTTGTTAGTAATAACACACAAATAGACAATATAGGTTAGTAATTACACAATGTTTTGAGTAGTATTACTCTTCACTCTTCTTCATGTGTTGCTGGCCTATATGGACAGTGAAAATATTTGCTCAGAAGTTGAACTCACACCTTTAAATTTTTGAATATCGAATTTAAAGCAAACGCTCTTACATTTTATTTTAGCACATTAATTTCTTGTCTAAAATCAAAATGGACTCAAGTTATCATGATATTATACAATTCTCCAGATGTATATAATGTCTAATTTATGATATCTACAACATTCTAATGTAAAAATTTGTATTTACAATCATCTTTAACTTCTTCAAATTAAACACTTTTTTTATTTATATTAATTCAGACCACAAACCTATGCTCACCATACATATATAAAATAAATTCTACAAGAGTAAGTAGATAATTATCAACTATTACATAATAAATTTTCGTCTAAAACAATTCGTAATAGTTAATAATTATCTACATATTCTTGTATAATTTATTTTATTACATATTATCTACGGTATATATGTATAAATATTATAATATATTCTTACATATATATTTATATAATTGCAAGGAAGAATATTTTTAACATATTCTTATTTTTAAATACAACATTTTATTAGTAAAATTTTAAAATATTATAATAAAATAAAATGTGTAGTAGTAATGAGTTTTAAGTACATTATAAAATTTATTTTTCCAAACATGAATTTATCATTTCATTCTCAATACATATATGTAAAATCTAATAAGTGATTAAATTTTTAAATATATTGAAAGACTTCATGAGTTAGAATTTTCTTTTATAGTTCCCTTGATTCTGACTTATATCATAAGAATGATTTCATTTTCTTGGCTTCTAAGCAGTTTAACAATTATGTTTTAAGTAGTCAATATACAGAATTAGGTTATTAACCAAAAAATATCTAAATTAAGGAATAATATCTGAGTTAATCAGAGTTTATCCGATAAATGTTACAAAAAAAGCATCGCAGTTCTATGAATGCTGATGCTGTGGTTTTATCTTTATTTCAAGATAATATGTTTATATCGATGAAGAAGCTGTTTGCTATTTTATATGTAAAATTTTGTTTTAGAAATTTCTGTAAACAACACAATCTACTTTCATCATCAAATTTCTGGAATAGTCGGGGCTATGAGATGTTACACATGACCTGCTGAAAGAAGATAAAATAACGAAAATATCAGTCTGGATTAAGTATCGTAATGTCATCCTATATTCTGACTCAATACTTAATCTTTAAAATCGGGTTATATAAAATTGATTTTTATTATTGTGTAGTGTGAATATTTATTTATTTGTATATCTGAGTATAAAACAGGCAAAACTCACTATACGTATTGCCACACACAGCAAGCTATAGTAATTAATAGATGCCAGGCTTCTGACATCCATTGATTACTCTAGCTTGCTGTGTGTGGCAATACGTATAGTGAGTTTTGCCTGTTTTAACAACAGTAATACACAAGCATAAGAAGTGGTGGTCATGTGATGTTTATTGGCTTAATATCTGAGTACGTAATGTGTGTGCAATTAATTTCGGGCTTTGTATTAGTTAATAGACGTTATTCGTTTACGTATATATACATATAATTAATATTATGTTATCAAATAGCATTTGTGATCAGTTTTTAATAACATATGCAAAATAGATGACTGTAAAAATTAAAATAATAAATTAAAATTTAATTTCTATAAAAGCTATGGAATTCCCAAATTATTGGAGCATTTTATTCTAAACTTATTAAGTTATATTTTTTTGTTATGGTTGATTTAAATTATAAATTATTTGAATAAATAACTTAAATAGGTTTTACGACCTGTACACTTATTCACGTTTAATCTTTTATTTAACAATGGAAAAACCCGTTTATAGAGAAAAAATAACGACTTAAAAGTACAATATAAAAGCATCCGTAATGTCATTTCCAAACATTATTATAGCAATTTTCTCAAAATGATAGAACATATTCGACAATTAATTGCTTTTAGTTTAACTTTTCTTTTAATGGGTAAGTTTTTTTAAGTATTCAAATAAACGTAATTTATTTTAAAATTATCTGTTTTTTAAAGAGTCATAAATATTCCATCAAAGTGATTGTAGACAATATATTTTTTTATAATGAAAGCGTTCGTTGAAATATTGTTTCCTCCTATTTTTGCAAGTCAGGTCACCATCACTAAAAGTTTTTGATTCTATTTTCTCGCTTTAAGTTTAATACAAGGAAAATGTGTCTTTTACTATATAGAAAAGTTGACTGGCAAGTCAAGCAGTTTTTTAGTTATTGTTTTTTTTAAACAAACTTTTTTAATCATTTAACCATCTTTAGGCTTTTTATTGCTTCACAAAAATAATTGACATAAAAGGAAAGATCTTTAACGCTAAACAAGCAGACCTCTTAATAATATTGAATTTTTTAATCAATTTTTTTTATTATTATTACTATTATTTTATCGCCTTTTCTTATTCTATATTTATTGAAAATAGCTTCGTGATGAGCCATCTTCTTTAATTTATTGTGTGTTGTTTATTTTCTAAAATATATTATTTTAAGAGTGATATCTTGATATTATCTTAATTACATGTTCATGCAATGATTATTTCTACTTCAAAATTAGTACAGTTATGTATATATATCATTAAAAATCAGTCAATACTTAAACAATTCCAATATCAATAACAATCAACAATTTCAAACTGTTGTCAAGGCAGCTTCCTTTTAACAATAAAATTAAATTATTTTGATATCAAATAACCCTTCAACAGACAAGAGGCATAGATATATTAAATTAGCCATATCAATCTTTTTTTATTTTATTAGTGACACTTTCTACTTGGTAATTTTTCTCAAGCCATGTTTTAGTACTTTATATATTTTGTATATATAAATTATAAATAATTTATAATATGTATTAATTAGTTTTAATTCGTCATAATCACTTTAGATCCACTGCATTATGAATGACTTTCTAAGTGTAATCCAGTATTTTCAATCCCTGTCTTCTTTATATCCCACATCAAATGTCATTTCTATCTAAGACTTTTAAAGTCTCTTGGTATACTTTTTAAAACATCAACTAACCATTTATTATCATATCTTCTACTAGTAGTTCAGCTGAGCTCCATTTCAAACTTTTAATTCTTTCAATGATGACAGTGAGATTTATATGTTCTCTCATTCATGTACATCTTTTTGAACTCTTCTTGTTATCCTAATGTACATCTTTTCATACTTTCTTGAATGGTCTGGGGTCTCTTTATTGCTCTTCTGTTAAATATTCAAGTCTCAGATCAATAAACTGATATGGCATTTATTAAAAATCTTCAATTTCAAATACATGGGCATATTTTTTCATATCAAGATATGTCCACCAAAAACACTCTTGCCATGATGAATTTTATCCACTATATTTCCATCTGCATAACTAATATGAAAAAGATAATTGTAGCTTTTTATTTCCTTTGATTCAAGATTATTAATCTTTTATTTTTTAATGAAAAAATTTTTTAAACATTAATTTTTTTAACATTTTCCTTTAGTCCTAATTTCACTTCTTTCATCTGACAATTGTTGCAATATTTCTGAAAGTTCTAAAGCATTATTTGCAAAAATAACTAAATTATCTATAGAATCTAAATGATTTAAAAAATCAATGCTATTGCAATTTAATAAATAGTCTACAATATGGCTATACACTGAGTCTATGTCTTTATAATCCAAAGTTGTAACCACTGTGGAAATGCTTACAAAATTAAATGACTTTTCATAACCTGCAAATCCAAAGGTATGACAATTCATATCAATGATCTCTTTTATAACTTTTCTCAGTACTTGGATATGCCATTTACTGAGCTAAAAGCATTTTTAAGCCCAGTTTTTTTTCTTTTAGTTGATTTAAATTCATAGTCTCTTTTAGATAGCTTATAGTTATCTAGATAAAAATTTTGTATAGAAGGGTTAGAAGATTGAGTCTTCTTTTTCACTTTGCTTAAACATTATTAATAATACACATTTTCTTAATCATTTGATGTCTTTATTATTTAGACATTTCTATATTATTTTGCCAACAATTTTTCTATTTTTTCATCAGCTTTTTTAAGATAGCAATAACAATTTCATCACTTTGTAAAACTTTTTTTCTTTTTAATTGTAAATCTCACTTCATGACTTAATGTGCTTAGCAATTCAGAAGTTGTAATAATTGCAGTGATTATTTTATTTTCTTGTTCTTTATTATTATACAATTCTTTACATAATTCTTTTTCACATTTCATGATATTATCTTGATTTTCTTCTCATTGCAGAAACAACTTTCCTTCCATTACTAAGATATATTTATTCACTACCATTTACTACTGAGGTATTATTTTATATTTTTGAGTCTTTCATTCTCTTCTGCAGGTTTTTGTTCCATATCACAATTATTTTTATAATAATATTAATTTGTTCCCATATTATTTTACAAAACTATCGATATTCAATTCTTTTTAAAGGATAATATACAAAAAAATTTAGATCTATTTTTTCTTCCTACATTGTCTTGTTTCAGTAGAGAGTCTAATAGTAAATTGATGCTTTTTATAGCAATCATTTTTTTGGCAGTTTTTAATCAATTATCAGTTATCTTCTTATTGATTTCAATTAAGTCTGAATCATTTTCAAAGTCTGTTAATATTTTTAAACAATTTGTAAATTGGAATTTGAATTCATTCTTGTTCTGTTAACGTTCTGTTTTTACCCATTTTTACATCTCTAGTTGTGCATTAATTTGTACCTTATATTACACTAGTCATAATTATTTTCTGGGTTAAATCTATTAAAAATATTACAATCTTGAAATATATATATATTTTTAAATCAAAATATAAACCAATTCTGCTCTATTTTTATTTGAATGCTTCCTATAGCTTTTACTATTTTTCAAATAAAAAATTCATAATATACAGTTTTACTTTTTTGCAGACTTTGCAAGTATATATTCTTTATCATTTCTATCATCACAACCAATTTACCCACAACACTTTCATGTGTTAATCATTTACACATTCTAGCATTAAAGTCTCCCATGACAAATTTAAAATGTTGTTTGTTATGATCAAATTCATTTTGTACATCCATTTAAACGTTCTCTAATTCTTCATCACAGTGAGAATTTGTTGGAGTATAAACCTAAATTATTTGCATTTGACATCTTCCATTAATGTAAATAATCAACCTCACCTCATTATATTTCCATATTTGTTCTTCCATATTCTTTTCATAAATCCCATTGGCACTTGTGTTATTAGTATTATGTTTTTATGTAAAATTTATGTCCATTTTTTAAATCAATTGTCTCTTTACTTTTATTCTGAGTCTAACAATGTCCTAATGATTATCAAACAGTTCTTCCAGTTCACACAATCTTTATTTATTTGAAAATGATCAACAGGTTGTAGGTATCTAAATGAAATGGTATAATATAGCAACAATTGGTAGTTTTTTGTATCTTCTGCTTTTAATGATACAATGGGTTGTTAATATTACAGCTTCCTGATAATAAGTGGCATAATTTAGTTTTGTCTGTTATGATTTGTAAATTTTTATTTTTAAAAAGAACCATCTGCACACATATTTATTCTATCTTCAAGAAAATTGATATTAGATAAAAACTATCAGGCAACTGAGAAAATTATGGTAATTCTTAAATCTAAAAATAAAATCCAATAAACTCATGCCATTGGCTAATGTGCATTGTTGAGCAATCTATCAGTGTGTTTATTATATGAATAATCCCATAATAATAACCATTCACAACAAAGAAAAACTCTCCATACAGTAGTGCTATCTTCTGCCAACAAAAGCAGTCAATGGATGCCTGGTGCAGTGCTCTCAGATCCAAGGCTTCTCACTGACGAAGGCCACAAGCCAGAAACTAGTCTGGGGGTATTGAATGAGTAGGCACTAGATAGGGATTTTATGCACAAGCCTTCTGGCATCCATTGATTGCTTTTGTTGGCACAAGATGGCACTACTGTATGGAGAGTTTTGCTTTGTTTTGAATTGTTTAATAACAATTATGTGCTAGTATGAAGTAGTGATCATGTGATGTTTAATAATAACCATTACAATCATAAGAACATATGGATTATATTTTAGGAATATGCTCTATTCTGTTCCTTTAAGATTTCGAAGAGGAATTAAAGGATTCCCTTCCAATTATCAGCATACTCCTTTTTAAATAGTTATTTCAAATTTATTAAATTATTTGTAATCTTAATCACATATTCATTTTTAATAATAATAAAATTATGCATAGCGATATTTAAATCTAATATGCTTTGCATATTTTTTTAATATTGGATGAAATACTGAAATAGTAAAAAGTCGTACTCTAATTTTTTTTTCTTAATTGGTTTTAATCCCTTATCTTTCTTCATTTTAAATAATTGTTAGAGCAGAAATATCTAATTTTCTTTTTAAAAAAAAGTACTAAATTGCTACAATAGGTCTAAAACTTTCTTTGAAATATTCTTCAGCTGGTTTGGTGAAGAATGGGAGGTTTTGGAACTTGAAATCCATTGGTTGTGCACAGATTGCTCATTTCCTGAGGAGCTCAAATTTCTTATGAATTCCAAATAATAAAGTCATTCAATTATGATTATTTTCTAACTTTCCCTATGCTTTTGCTCTATATTTTAATTTTTTTCCATTAAAAAATCCATATAAAGACTAAGTCTTTCTATTTAAATTCATTATTATATAGTTTATTGTCAAAAAATAATAATAACAGTATTAATCGAAACATTTTTATTAAACTTGGTAGCAATAAGCTAAGACTCATGAAACTTCTCTTCATTTTCCCATTATCATATTTTATTATCATGTCTTGATTTCTTCCATACATTTTTAGTTAATATAAATTATTTTACTATATTGGCTTGGGTGTATGCTTTTTATTTTTGAATACTTTAATGTTTAACAGTTTTACTTTATTTTTGAAACTTTTTTAACCCTAAAACAAATATTTACCTCATTGATAAAATTTGTTTAATAATATCTAAATCTAGTGACTGATAATTTAATCAGTTATATGTCCACAAACTAAATGTAAAAGAATAGGTTCAGCTATAATTGTTTATTTAAAACTTGGATGAAGTAGGTTTTTTTTCACAATTAGTTAATTCCACTATAGGAAATGTATATGGTAGCACTAATTATGAATCTACCTACCATTTCTTAAATAACTCTAAATGAAATATTATAACTACAAAATCATTATCTCTGATCTAATTCTAAGATAGTTAATCTTAAATATAAGATCCAACTAAGCTCATTGTTAAATAATCAAACAAATTTATAAGTTCCTTAAATTAAGAGTAATAACTATAACATCAGTTGGGTGTAGGAAATATAATTAAAAAAGTGAATTTTCTCTTATGTGTCTGATATTTAATATATAATTGAGTCGTTTCCAGTATCAAGATATCTCCACACTTGATTATGAATTACAAACTCATTTTCTTAAAAAAGATTTAATATCTCTATATTTGACCACAAATTACAAACTCATTTTTATTCTTTAATAAATTTAATCAAATACAGATAATAATATGAATGTCTAAATATATTTTGTAATGATTTGGAAAATTAAATTTCACTTGCAATAATTATTTTTTAATAAGTACATGAAATTTACATTTAGATTTTAGTTAAAGATATTAGTTTTTTAGCAGAAAATTAATCAACTAAAAATTTATTGATGTCAAAAAATATCTTTAATCAATAGTCTTATTATTTGTATTATTTTATGTAATTAAAGATTGCATTATTTGAATATATACTTTAATAAAATGTACATTAACTATATAGATTTGGTAGATAATTTTTCCTTTAAAATACATTTTTAGCTTGAATTCTAAAACAAAATCTTTTGTTCATTAATCCTTTTTTAACTTGAAAAGTTGATATTTTATTTTTTAAACAAATTTTGTTTATTAAATTTATATTTTTAATTAAGCTGGTAAAAAAATGGAAACATAAAATGGAAGTTTCTTATTAGAAAATATAATTTAAAAAATGGGAAAGTAAAAACATATATAATACAGAAATGTGTTGATAACTAACAATATTATTTCTTGGATATATATATATCCCCCTCTTAAATGTGAATTATCCTGTTAATTACTGATCCATTATATTAACTTTTTTATGCATTTTGTTCAAGATATGTTTTTCATAATAATATGTTATAAAAAATTAAGATGAATTATTATATGTTGTATATGACTAACACACTATGTAAAAAAATAACTTTGGGATAATATCCAATTATCATAAAAAATTTAAAAATTTACATATAACTTATTCATAAATTGTAAATATTAATTCTTATTAAGCGCAATGTCAGCACATAATACTTATATAAGGCTACAACCTTAGTCCATGCACCTTGAGAGCTTAATTTTAGCAAGTCGAATCTTCTGTTATGATTTGTAGAAATCTCTCTTGCTAAAATTAAGCACTCAAAGCGCATGTACTAAGGTTTTAGCCTTATGTAAGTATTATTCATAAATTGTAAATTTTGATATTATTTCTATTTTAAAACTATTCTACATAAAATTTCTATTAAAATGACATATTATAATAATTACTGATCTTTATAAATATGTTTCAGAAATCAGCAAACTTTAGTTTTTTAGTCAAATGCAACTATTAAGTAGTAGGTTTTTTTTTTCTTTTTTGACAAAATGAATTAGATTAACAATAACATTAATAAAGATGAGAAAAAATATTACTAACTGAACTTTTCCAATTTATATACAGATGTGCACATGTACACATTGCATGATAAAACATATATTGTGTACATATATTGTTATGAACAATTCTTTTACAAACTAATATTTAAATATGCAATTAATATTATGGTTTACTTATTTTTGTAATCAAAAATAATTTTCCCTTCTGAAGAACCAATTTGAAATAATTTATCAAAGCAATTCATTTTATTTTAACATAAAAATATAATTATTAATATTGCTGTTATACATTTCCATGCTTTTTTTAATATAAAAAAGACTTTTAAATTATAACTTTTACAAAAAAAAAATTGTAAAAAAGCCATATCATCATTTTGAAAATTTCAATTAGAGAGAGAATTAAATTATCTACAATGTACCATTTTTTACTATATTTATTTATTTGCTTCTGACATACAAATACTAATAAAAGCACCATTGAAAATACATCACTCTCTTCTATAAGATCGCACCTAACTCTTTTGTCATATCTGTTTTGCAAAGATAAAAATAATTTCATTTATATTTGCTTTCCCAGTTTTTATAAGGATGATTGACACATCTAATAATATTAATTAGAGTATACTTTCAGTTAATCTTATTATAATATTTGCCATCTTTATAAAACCTGAAAAGCAAATATAAAAGGATTAATTTTATTTTTTTCAAGGCCAATATGACAAAAAATAAAACTACATTGATATAAATAAAAATCTATTACACAGAATTTATATGCTTTTCTATCCAATTGAAGGCAAAAAAAATTTTTTAAAGGTTCAGTTTGATTCTTTTTCAAATTAGTTGCATTATAAATATGTATGGTCAAGAAAGTTTAATAACAGACTCTGATAGATTGTTAAGTACTTTTTTTTATATTGCGTGTGTGCATGCATATTTACTATATATGTGCAATTTAAGTATCATCTGTGTAAGAAATTACAAAAAAATTGATCTATTTGGGTGTGTATGCATGCATATTTAATATATATGTGCAATTTAAGTGTCACCTGTTTAAGAAATTACCAAAAAAAATTGATCTATATGTTAATCATACTATTAAATAATTGGTAAAAAAAATGTATTTTCCTAAAATTATAATTAGTCAAATAGTAATTCATATAATGAAAGACAAAAAAGAAAATTAGATTGATTTAAGTTTTAGTGCATACAAATAAATTTGAATTGCATAGTTTAAGAAAATTTACCATATTTTATAACCCTTTTAGGTTTTCCTTCTGAATGGGGACTTAAAAAAATAATTTTCCTTTGTGGTGTGTTTTTGATTTTATAGGAGAGGTTGTTAATAAAATTTCTTATACGATTCTTTAAAATTTATATAAATTTAGGTCATTTTTTGTGTCTCTTCTTTTTTTGCTTTTTTGAGGCATTTAATAAATAAATGGATTTGTTTTAGAGGATACTTATGTACTTTATAGTTTAGACATTGAAAATATATATATTAATCAGTTGAAAGAGTAAAAAGTATTAATGTGTTTCTATTTTAGGAAAACACTAATATTTTTCTGCAGATAAGATTAAGGTTCTTCATCATTTGCTCTTATTATTGGACCATTCTATATATTTTATATACAATAATATGTTTCATAAGATTAGAAAAAAATGAATTATTGGTTTTGTTAATTCTCTTTTGATGTGCTCTGTCTATATTGATTTTTTAGACAATAAATCATTTTTTCTGTTTCTTCAAAATTATTTTTTTAGATATGTTGATGATTGTTTGTTTGATATTTAAAAAAAATAATTAGAGGATTTTTTTTATTTGATAGATTGAATGAATTTAATTTAATATTAATTTTACTAAATGAAGAAGAAGTACTTTTGATTTTGTTAAATTAAAATCATTTTATTAAACATAAAAATTTGAAAATACGATAAGACCTAATAGTTATCAACCTTTTACTTGTAGGAAAATTTCTTTATTTAATGTTTGTCATAGAAATATAAGGTGTAATAATTTTGAAAATAATGTTTATATTCAAAGAAGTCAGTTTACTTCTGATTATATTGACTTGGATATAATCATGAATTTATTAGAAATATTATATTTAATATATATATATATATTGGTCTGATACTAAATAAAAATTTAACTGTTATATTAGATAAAGAGTTTATTTCTTTACCATTTAAGTCACTAATTTATAGATTGGTTTATGACAATAATGACTTATGGAGTAATATGAAAGTTGCTTAAAAGAAAAGGTTTGATTTTAATTCATTATTAAATGGTTCAAAAAAGTCAATTGGTAGCAAATCTATTCCTGATATAGTTTACAAAATTCCTTGCAGTCATCATAAAATTTATATAGGGCAAAGTAAATTAGTTTTAATAAAAAAGTTAAAGTTCACAAGAGTAGAGTTAAAAATAAGTGTTATAACTCAGCTTCATATATTGTGAACTGAATACAAGTCATAAAATATTATTTGATAATGGCAGAGGTTATATTTTATGAAAAAAATATATTGAAAAGAAGCATCAAAGAAACTCTGAGAATAAATCTTCTTGAATCTGAAGCCATCATTCTCATGAAGACATCTTTTGATATTAAAGGTGGTTTGTTTTTAAAATGAATTATGAAAATATTGTTGTGTTTATATATATATATATATATATACACACACAAAGAAATCAAGTCATATATCACATGACCTAATTCAACAAGCTTGTATTACAAATGTTAAGAGCTTATTTGCAAGCTCTTTATTTAACATATATATTAACATATTAATTTTGATGCCTGTATTTCTTCAAAATATATGTAAAATTCAACATGATATAGCAAGCATTGGTGGTTGAGTGATCAGCACAACTGCCTTTCAAGCAGTTGTCCCAGGTTAACAAGTTCACTTCCCAGACGATGCTATGGCACATAAAAAAAATGCAGAAATATTCATATAATTCAACTTATTCTGTTAGAAGTACTTTTGACTATTTCTTTTAATCTATTTTTTTTTCAGCATAACGATATATAATGTTGAATAATCAAAATGAGACCTTATTTTATAACTCCCATAATTGCATTCAGTTCTCCCACAATTCTGTTATTTTAATGTTTGTATTTAATATATATCAAGTTGAATTTTACACACACACACACACACACACATATATATATATATATGTGTGTGTGTGTGTGTTAAAATCTTTTTTGTGTTAAAGCGAGTATTATTTTGTTTAAATTCTCTTAATGAAGAACAACTATTAGGTCTTAAGTGATAATATTATTGAGAGTTAAGTAAAGAATAATTATATATATAGTTTATTAGTTAAATAGGTCGATTAACACATTTTTATTACCTTCAATTTTACAATTAATTGATTTTAAATTGATTTTAGAAGAGATAAAATAAATGGTCTCCTAAAGACTAGAATATATTGGGGATTATTAGATTTATTTAAACTTCCTGGTTTTTTTAATATTTAATGGACTCTTTCATAGTTCTCAAATCATACTTTTCCAAATTTGCAAATATTTTAGCATTATCAAAATCAGATATGTGACCAATTTCTAAAAACTGTAGAGTAAAATTTGTTGTATTTTTAACTTTTGCTTGAAGACAATTTTATGCTCCCTAATTCTGGCATTAATTTGTCTATTGGATTGACCTACATAGCTTCTTAAAAACTATAATCATGGAATTTCATAGACACATTGGTATTCCAAAAGTATTTGAACTTTAGGCTTATGGAAAAATTTAATTTTCTTTGGTTAATGAAAAAGATAGCCTTAATCTTGAAATTAGATAATTTTCTACAGACCTTGTCAGTGACTCCTTTAATATAAGCTAAAACAACTCTGTAAGTAGTTGAGTTGTCAATTTTACCATCTTATTTACTCTTAGTATCAAAGCTATGTAAATCTTGACATATAATGTTTTTATTATAACCCATAGAAAATAAAATATTATTAATTAGTTCTATTTCTTGAGAAAGATGATCTTTATTAGATAAATTGTACCCTCTCATCTAAAGATTTTTTGCTGCCAAAATTATATGAGCAAGATGATGATGAAAATTAAAATTGCAATATCAGTTTGTATGATGAATTTTCTATAAACAGATGTTCATTACAAGTCATCATATTTTCTAATAATTAAAATATATAGAAAAAAGTGTTTTGTAATTTTCAACTTCCATAGTAAACAATATTATGACATCATTCATTAAAAAACAACAAAAGAATTTAAGCCATCAATACCCTGAGGCCATAAATTCTCTTACTAGCTACATTTAAATCAACATATTCCAATCATGTGGTGACCACTTTTTTTTTCACAATTAATTTCAAATCAATTAATTGTAAAACTGAAAGAAATAAAAATTTTGTTAATCCAACTTTTCTAAATAATCAACCGTCAAATATATATATATAATTTAACAGTAAATACAATATTATAGTTTAAATTCTTTTGTAGCACTTTCAATTACATGGTAATCCTCGTCAGCTTTAACTGAATTTCAAATTTTCAAACTTAATGTAAGTTTGAAATTTTGAAATTCAGTTAAGGCTGATGAGGATTCTCACGTAATCGAAAGTACTACAAAAGAATTTAAACTATAATATTGTATTTACCTTAAAATTTATATATATATATAATATTTTATAATGGGTACTATATTATATATATATATATATATATGACTGATTGTTCTTTATTTCACATTCAATCTTGTTATAACTTAAGATAACACTTCTTCATTAAGATCTTAACAATTATGATGAATGATATTTTGTCTAAAACATTTTTCAAAAAATTAATACATGGTTTAACCCAAAAGAGACTTTATTTACATCATATAACCATGAATATATATATTAAATAAAGTAGTTTTGGGGTTAAACCATATTATTTTTGATTACTCCCCAATGTTTCAACAAAAGATCATCCACTAGTATCAGATTAACTTTTCAAAAAAAAAATCATTAGATCTCAAAAAATAATGAGATTGAGCATCAAGTACTTGAGCATTCAGAACATATGGAATAACAAAATGTTTATTTTCTTCAGTTCCACCACTAATTGTTTTCAAGTTTACATTAGAAAAAAGAAATAAAAGAAGTGGTTTCCATAAGGTTATAGTATGCTCTATCACAATCTCATTACTATTTGAGATCTAATGCTTTTTTTTTTTAAAAGTTAACCTTGACAACATTCAGAAGTAATCAAAAATAACACAGTTTAACCCAAAAACCACTATATATATATATATATATATAGTGTGTGTGTGTTGTTTGTACCTAGTTGAATTTCACTTGAGATGGTCTATTTGTTAAGAAATGAAACCGTGGTAGGAGAGAATTTTAATAAAATTTTGTTTTTTGGCTAGTATTTTAATGGTATATGATTTTCTATTTTATTAATTTACATATTTTATTTCGATCTGCTATATTTTTAATAATGATTATTAGATAGAGAGTTTATAAAATAATTCATGTCGATATGTTGAAAAGATTTCTAAAAAGAACTGAGACAAGTTTGGTGAGGCAAATAAAGTTTACTTAAACATAAATGGTATATTGTCAATTCAAAATTACAAATATATATATATATATCTTTTTTTTAAATTATTGTAAAAAATTAATACAAAAAATATAATATGTTTTAATTTTAAAAAATAGATTAAAATAAATAGTTGATGCTCTTTAAAAAATAACATTTTTTTTCTAAAATTAATTCAATTTATCTTTATATACAGTACATGCAAATAATTATGGAATAATCTTTTACACATTAAACAACTTTTTAGGTGTTATTCAAGCAGCTACCATCATTGAGGAAACAGCAAAAGGTAAAGTAAATACATGTTATAATTGAACATATATGCAAACAGATTGGGTATGTATATATAGAGAGAGAAATGGCTAAATGCTATGCTTAGGTAGCAGATTTCATAAATGATTAAAAGTGGAATGACCATTATGCTGTGAATAACAAAAGATTGTCCAACCAAGAGTACTTCCTGCTGCATTGTAGAACAGAATATTAATTTCTCAAAGATCAGTCAGTGTTTTTGATTGTAAACTGTCTTTTCCTGCATACCCCTCTTTTCCTTACTGACTTCAGTCGCTTAAGTTAATTTAGTACTTGTCATCATGAACATTTTATAAATCTATCATCTCCTTATAGTAACTATGACAATAATTTTGTGCATTTGTACAACCATATTTTTATCCATTCCACAGCAATTTGACTTAAATTTCTCTTTTATTAGTTCAAGATCTTGAGAATTAAAAAAGCAATAACAGAAATAGGTTTAGTGAATTGGTAGTTAAACCACTAAACATCACATGATCACTATCTCTTATACTAGCACATAATTGTTATTAAACAAGGCGTAACTCTCCATACAGTAATGCCATCCTAGGCACTAGATAGGGATTTTATGCACAAGTCGTCTGGCATCTGTTGATTACTCTGCACAGAGTGGCACTACTTTATGAAGAGTTTTGCCTTGTTTAAATTAGTAGTTCTTAATTGTGATCATTTAACTTGAGGAAGTTCAATCACTAATGAGTTGGGTTAGAAGTGGGTTTGGGATATGATTTTTAGCTTCACAAAATTAATGTTTGGGTAATCTTGTTTTGGAATCTCCATAGCAATTATATAAATGAAAAAGATCTAAAAAATGTAATCTAAAGTTAATTTGCTTATCTCATATAATCTAGATGTGTCATGTTTGTGGATTACTCATGAAAATGATAGAATTAATAATATTATCCATAATAGTTGTAAATCATAGGCAAAAATAATATTAAAAATAACTATTATAAATCTATTTTTTTTTAAATATAGGTGCATGAAAATGTAAAAACTTTATCTGAAATACAAATTGCACAAGATCTGAATGGAGAAGTTTAGATGGCTAAGGATCATGTCAAGATTTAAGATTGACATAAATGTTCATAGAAAAGTTCATCTTCCAAAACAAGGAAGTTTAATAGAATTAGATGGATCCAAGTATTTATTGAAAATGCAAATGAACCAGTGAAAGGAAATTGCATAATCTTGGATTGTTTCCAAGTCAAATTTAGTATCTTCTATTATTATAAATTTTACAAAGTATTGAGGTATTATTTTTCCACCTCATGATAAAATATTAGATATTTTTATTTATATCTATTTTATCATAATACAGATATAATGTTTGTACATAAAATATATGCTATTAATAAATAAATGACGAAAATACATTGGTAACGCTAGTCTATTGTGTAATAAAGATCAATTTAAAATTTTTAATTATACTTTGCTATGTTAATGATGGAGGATGGCGGAGGGGATATGCATTATTGTAAAAAAAGTTAAGTAAAGAACACATTCAAATATCAGCTTTTAAGCGAATTGTGCATACGCTTTGTGAGTGTTAATAATAAATAAATACTTTCTCACCAATACAAGATATAGTATTTATGCAGAAATAAAAGGAATCCTCTTATTTCTACGACTCAAATGCTTATATATGAGCAAATCTGAAGTACTGGCAAGTAAAGCGTGAGGATGGAACCGTCACTTTAAATCACTATATACGATGTCTGAATGAATGACATGGGTGAAATTGTCTAGAATTTACTAAACATCATTCCAACTGAAACTTAATCATATGTAAATAAGCATTTATTTTATATAGGGTATGTTTACAATTTGTATACATTCAAATATCAGCCTTTTAAGCTAATTGTGCATAGGCTTTGCGAGTGTTAATAATAAATGAATACTTTCTCACCAATACAAGATATAGTATTTATGCAGGAATATATGATTAAGTTTCAGTTGGAATGATGTTTAGTAAATTCTAGACAATTTCACCCATTCATTCAGACATCGTATATAGTGATTTAAAGTGATGGTTCCATCCTCACGCTTTACTTGCCAGTACTTCAGATTTGCTCATTCCTGCATAAATACTATATCTTATATTGGTGAGAAAGTATTCATTTATTATTAACACTCGCAAAGCGTATGCACAATTAGCTTAAAAGGCTGATATTTGAATATATACAATTGTAAACATACGCTATATAAAATAAATGCTTAAGTAAAGAATGTAAGTTAAATTTAGTAAATCAAATGAATTTTAATTGCACATAAAAATTTGTTATCAATAATGTGATAAATCTAGTCAAGAAATGTCAAGCGTTGTTAGCCGAGAGGTCATCGCATCCACCTTGCAAGCAAGTAGTTGGTTGCAGATGGTTGTGGGTTCGTGTCCCGGCCTATGCTATGACATATGAAAAAAAAAATCTAGTCAAGAAATTTAAATCTGGAGCCAAAGTAACAAAAGAAAATATTTTTTTCTACAGAACTATATAAATATCCCTAAAGATATAAATAAAGTATAAAAAATTTTATTAAGAAAATGCTAAGTGAAAGAGAAGGGGGACTGATATAAAAAGGAATTTTGTTTTTTAAAAAAATTCTCTTTATCTTGTTATAAGAAACTCTGTCATGTTGTCTGGCTAGTTAAAACCATGATTTAATCCAGGGTATCCTTTCCCTCAGTCGTATGACATTGCATGTTCGTTAAAAAAAACATATCCATTGATCAAAGGACGAGGAACCATCAGCAAGCTAGCTGGAGAACAATTTTCAGTGTGGACTTTTGGAAAATTGTAAATTACATATAACAACAGAATTCAGTTAATAGCAGAATCCCATTCCAGTTGAATGATTTACAAGACGGCCAACAGTATACATGAACTCATGTCATCCAATGCTCATCTTATTCATCGGACTTTGCCAAATTAAAAGTGTCTCAATTTCGGACTGATTAATTATGATCTATTTTATAAATGTGCAATAGAACTCATTTTATTAAAAATAGAATTGTTACTGAAATAGTAAGGAAGCGTAACAAAACTAAAAACAAAAGTTTAACATCTGAAATTTTTATTATTATATATATTGTTTTGTTTATCATGTATTTTATTAGTACTATTCTAATCAGTATATAATTCAATGAAGTTAGATTTGATCTATCCCTTATGGTGGCATATTAAAGGATAGTTATTTTATATTAGGAGTTAGAATTAATGATATCTTATAGATTTGCTTTGTTTTTTGTTTAAATAAACTTTAGAGGAAAATTTGATATTATTACTTAATGCCATTTTGATATGTGTGCCCAGGCCATCTTCTTTTCCAAATAGGGATGGATTTTGTTAGCAATATTAAGTTATTTAATCTCTATGTCTAGATCAATCAGGCTTGCTAGCTCGTCATCCTGGTGTTGTGTTTCATTGATAGGTAGCTGATATTTTTGTCTTTTTATATTGCCAATTTAGTGTTGTAAGGACAAATTGCATATACCTCTAAGGAATGATATTACATTTCAATATCTGTAGAATGTACATGTATATATATATGTATGTGTGTGTGGGTGGGTGTGTGCGTGTGTGTGTTTATTTAAACAGAAATATATGTTTTGTAAGGATTGATTATAATTGACTTTAAGTAGTAGGATAATAGATTGTTAGGGATTTGAAATTATGGCTCGAATCACTTCATCGGATTATAGTATGGTATAGAATTAATAACAGAGTTTAAAACTAATTCTTACATATAGTTGGATATTATTTTAAACTATTAAATTTCACAACTATGTAGAGTTATCCCTCTAGTATTATTATTGTTCAGTCCATTAAAGGGAGTACTAAAAAAATATTCTCTTAGATAGGGTGTTTGTATATTTAAAAGTTTAATTTATTACGGTGTATGTGATTGTTAGTAAAAATAAATAATGACCAGATTTCTTGAAATGGTTAATGAGATTATTACTTGTGAGTCTAGTTTCAGGCTTTGATCAGATGGCATCCACTAGTGATCATATAGGTCTTGTACTCGTCAACTTGTACAACTACCTAATAATTGTGACAGTAAGGATTGATTATAGTTGACCTTAAGTAGTAGGGTAATAGAGTGTTAGGGATTTAAAATTATGGCTTGAATCACTTCATTGAATTGTATTAAGACATAGAATTAATAAAATATTTTTAAAACTAATTCTTGTGTATAGTTGGGTATTATTTTAAACTATGAAATTTTACAACTACATTGCATTATCCCTCTATTATTTTGATTTTTCAGTTTGTTAATAGGATTAATAAAAAAAAATATCTTTGAAGGGTGTTTGTTTATTATGTCATATGTGACTGCTAGTAAAAGAAAATGATGACCAGATTTCTTGAAATGATTAATGAGATTATTTCTGGTGAGTCTGGTTCCAGGCTTCAGTCTGGTGGAGTGTATTTGTAATCATATAGATTTGTACTTGTCAACTTGTACTACCACAGTATCAATGAAAAACTATTTTTTTAAAACTTGGTTTGAACAAATAACACATGTGCTTAATATGATCCAATATTAAATTTAGAAAATTTAGACAAAAAAGACTTTTATTTCTTGCTGGATAACATTATTACAGCAATACCATTAAAAATAGAATTTTATTCTTGAAGACCTTAATGCATGTGATGATACAAATAGCATACTTTATGAAGTGATCTGCTATTTTTGAATTTTTTGAACAATTTATAAATATACAATAACAAATACTCTGCTTAGGTAAAAGAATCACTATAAAGAGCCATGAGTCCAACTCATGTCAAGCTAATGGTATTTAATATATTACTTTATAGTTATGAACCAGAATTCAAAAGAAATTCTTACAAGAGCAATTTTTTGAACAGATCTTAGATTAGTATATTCCAAATTAAAATTATAATTGTATAAATATATATATCTCATTCTAATCACATTCACAAGAAAATTGCTGCTTGTTTCTTAGAAAATCTGTTATAAATTTCAATAGCTATTGAACACTAATTCTGTTTATTTGGACTTTCAGGATCGTAATTTAAGCCATGAAATTCTCTTAAGATATATATTATGGATACAAACAAACCTACTCTTTTGTTTATTAAAAATAAGAATCATGACCGGATTTCTGACAATGATCTTGTTATTAATAATTTCATTAAAATGAAGCATATGAAATTTTCTACTTGACAGAATAATAATTAATGCATAATAAATACATAATTTAAAGGGAAAAGATAATTAATTGACAAGAAAACTTAAATGATTGGTAGATTAAACTGCAAAGGAAATATAGATATTCATTTAAAACTTTACTGATGCATTAAAAGCAATATATGGACCTAAAACTAATATTAAATCTATAAATGGCACTTTCCTAAAAATAACAATGACAATTTGAAAAATAAATAAAAAATTGATGTCATTCAATAATGATAATGACAACTTTTAATTTGTTTATTTTATCTCCTAATTTATATTTCAGTAAAGGCTTTCAGCTTTTTGAAGACAAAATAGTTCTTCATAATATTAAAAATGGAAAGGCTTCATGGACTAATAAGATACCTGGAGAAGTTTTAAAAATATTTTTAAAATTTTTTATGAATATATAAAATCATGAAGTTGTGCCATTTGATCCTAAATAAGCTTCAATTCCAATTTTTAAAATAAATGGAGTAGACAAGCTTGTAATAATTAGCTTAGCAAAAGTATTTCCAAGTATTTTGCTAGGTAGATTGCTTTTAGTCATAGTTTAATAATTATCAAGAATGCAATGTGGGTTTAGAAAATTAAGAAGTACTATAGACATGGGTTTTTGTTAGGAAAATTCAAGGAAATCTTCATGAACAAGAGAGCTAATTTTATTGTATTTTGTCAAGTAATTTAAACAAATCTCTGACACTATTTGAAATTAGTTGGTTGTTCACCAATGTTTACTTTCATTATACAGCTTTTACATGCTAGAATGAGAGGAATTGTTATTAAAACAGGTAAACTCTCCATACACTAGTGCCACTCAGTGCAAGCTAGAGTAATACATAGAATTAAGAGGGCTTGTGCATAAAAAGCCTATCTAGTGCCTATTCATCCAATATCCCCAGACTAGTTTCTAGCTTGTGGTTTAATCAGTGAGGAGCCTTGGATCTTAGAGCACTGCACCTAGATCTTAGGATCTAATATAACCCTCCAGCAACCACCTTTTATTTCTACTTAACTACAAATTTATGAGAATAAAATTGGAAAACAGAATATTTTTAATCCAAGTTCATTAGCTTACATAGTCATATAAGTCTGAACTCAGTCAGAATTCATAGATTTTGGTGTCTTTAGTTCTTTAATAACCATAGCCACCACTATCCTATTAGGCAGGATTATTCACAAGCTTTCTGGCATCCATTGATTACTCTGGTTTGCACTGAGTGGCACTAATGTATGGAGAATTTTGCCTGTTTTAATAACAGTTATGAGCAAGCATTAAGATATGGTAATCATATGATGAGGAAGTGTTATTATTAGAGATTAACAAATCACTAAAATGAAAAATCTGAAGCATTTAAAATTAAAACTAATGTTAAACAAGTATATGTACTTGCTGTAACATTATTTACAATTTTTATGAGTGGGGTCTTTGCAAATATTTATAGGTAGATGAGCCAATGGTCTTTGCAAATATTTATAGGTAGATGAGCCAATGAATAAGAAATTTAGATGGACACTAGTTTATGATAAAATTATACAAAGTTGAATCAATTAAAGCTGAAAACAAAAACTTCATCATCTTTGATTCTTCATTTACAGGATTATGATAATTGTGCTATAACTTTCCGCTTATACAGAATGTACTTAATGTTTTGAATGCAAGGTATAAAGTCCTTTGTTTAATAATTAATGTTTAAAAAATTCAACTTTTTATCAGCCAAGTCATGCAATAAATATCTTCAGCAACATTTATCTTGTATAATTATCAATTTAGAAAATGTTATCCAATTTGAATATCTTGGCAGTTTTTTAAGTATAAAGATAAACTTAAATTTAAGGAGCAGCATAATTTCTAATGTAATACTGCTTTTTATAAGTTATAAGACTAAATATTTTACCACAATAAAATAACGTTATCTGGATACATATCTATTATTTTACCTCATTTATTGTACAGAAGTGGGTCTTCGTCACTCTATTGATATAACAAAAAAGTATTAAAAAGATTTTATTATAGAGTACTCCATAATATTTTTAAAATACAATCGCAAGATCAAGTGACAAATCAATATTCTAGATGTGGTATTCCAAAGTTCTCTATTGTAAAATCTCATTTTTGTTGCACTGGAATTATGAAAAAAATTAATAATGCAAAACGTCTTAAAAGACTGAGAACTTTAATTTGTTTTTTAAGGGAGAATCGTACCCATTTAAGATATAAAGATTATCTTTAAAACTTTTTAAAAAGTGCAATGATAATTAATTTTATTATTAAGAGTATCAGATAGATAGATAGATAGATAGATAGATAGATAGATAGATAGATAGATAGATAGATAGATAGATAGATAGATAGATAGATAGATAGGTAGGTAGGTAGGTAGGTAGGTAGGTAGGTAGGTAGGTAGGTAGGTAGGTAGGTAGGTAGGTAGGTAGGTAGGTAGGTAGGTAGGTAGGTAGGTAGGTAGGTAGGTAGGTAGGTAGGTAGGTAAGGTAGGTAGGTAGGTAGGTAGGTAGGTAGGTAGGTAGGTAGGTAGGTAGGTAGGTAGGTAGGTAGGGTAGGTAGGTAGGTAGGTAGGTAGGTAGATAGATAGATAGATAGATAGATAGATAGATAGATAGATAGATAGATAGATAGATAGATAGATAGATAGATAGATAGATAGATAGATAGATAGATAGATAGATAGATAGATAGATAGATAGATAGATAGATAGATAAATAGATAGATAGATAGATAGATAGATAGACAAACAGATAGTTAAACAAATAGATATAAATCAGTAAATGGATAGACAGACATGTATATAATAACTACTTCTATTAGTAATTAAGGAAAATAATTATATTTTATAAAATAATATCATAATTTTTTTAAAAGTAATTTTATTATCCACTGCCATTTTAATTAATCAGTTTAAAATGTTAATGATTTTGACTATGATAATTTGTTTTATGATAATGTAATTTCTTGTCACTTTAAAGTGATTATTTACTATTCATGCAATAGAGCAGAGGATTCTAATCTTTTTCATCTGATACCTATTTAGCTTTTTGTAAATTATCTGATATCCCCTATTCATTATAATAAAAAATAAGTAATTGGAGAGTATACCCTGCAATATGTCACGTGCAAATGCAGGAGGTGTAGATGTCATGGAGACAAGCCTTAGATTTGGCAATTTCATTAGATATCTTGAATTTTAATTGATCATTTTGAGCTATTGATCTCTGTAGTAAGAAAAGTCTATGTAATCTGAGTTTGTCCATGTACAAAAAGAGACCTGAATATTAACTATTGTGGTGGATGGATGGTGCTAACATAAAATAGCCCAGAAATGTTGATAACATAACTATTTTGGAATATATTGGTAGCAAAATATATTTATTTACCTGCTCTTCACCATACCTTTTATACAGACTTCCCATACCCCTTAATAGAATGTAATAGTCAGAGGTTATGTTTAATCTAATTATAAATATAATACTTAAAAATTTTAATTGATAACTACTCTATTAAATATAGCACCACTCAGTGCAAGCCAGAAGAATCAATGGAAGCAGGAAAGTTTGTGCATAAAATCCCTATCTAGTGCCTGCTCTTTCAATATCCCCAGACTAGTTTTTACATTGTTGATTTCATCAGTGATGAGCCTTGAATCTGAGAGCACTATACCTAGATCTTAGGATAATGCAACCCTTCAGTGTTGACCTTTTATCTACTAGATAACTATAAATCTTTGAGTCTGAAGTGAAAACACAATAATGTTTTCAATTCAAGCTCATTAGCTTGTATAATTGTGTAGAACTGAACTGAATTGAGCATCCATAATTTTTAGTGTCTTTGGTTTTTTAATAACCAGTCACCTATTGGGAAGGATTGGTTTTAAACCACTAAACATCACATGATCACCATTCTTTATGCTTATACAAGCTGTTCAACACTGTCAAAACTCTCCATACAGTAGCACCATTCAGTGCAAGCCAGTGTAAACAATGGATGCAGGAAGGATTGTGCATAAAATCTCTATCTAATACCTACTCATCCAATATAGCCAGACTAGTTTCTAACTTGTGGCTTTCATCAGTGAAAAACCTTGGATCTGAGAGCACTACACTTAGATCTTAAAATCAATGCAACCTTCCAGAAACCATCTTTTACCTTATTAGCTAACTATAAAGTTTTGAGTTCAAAATGAAAACACAATAATGTTTTCAATTCAAGCTCATTAGCTTGTATAATCATATAGATCTGAACACAATTCAGCATTTATACTTTTTAATGTCTTTGGTTC
The DNA here is from genome assembly GCA_028023455.1 of Epiperipatus broadwayi. NCBI lineage: Eukaryota > Metazoa > Onychophora > Udeonychophora > Euonychophora > Peripatidae > Epiperipatus > Epiperipatus broadwayi. The sequence goes on along the minus strand of JAQFVV010006293.1, from coordinate 4,491,348 downwards.
TTTAATAACCACAGTCATCAAAATCCTATTCAGCAGGAAGATAATTAAACCACTAACCATCACATGATTGCATTATTTATGATTACACAAGCTGTTTACACAGAGATGAATCTCTCTATACAGTACTACCACTCAGGGTAAGCCTAATCAATGGATGCTGAAAAGCATGTGTGAAAATGTTATCTAGTGCCTACTCATTCAATATATCCAGACAAGTTTCCAGCTTTCATCAGTAAGGAGCCCTGGATCTGAGAGCACTGCACCTAATTCTTAGGAACTAGTGCAATCCTCCATCCACCACATTTTACCTTATTAGCTAACTACAAAGCTTTGAGTCCAAAATCAAAACACAATAAGGTTTTCAATTCAAGTTCATTAGCTTCTATAGTCATATAGATCTGAATACAGTTCAGTATCTAAACTTTTTGGTATCTTTGGTTTTTAATAACCATAGTCACCATAATCCAATTGGGCAGGAATGGTATTAAACCACTAAACTTAAAATGATAAACATTCTTTATACTTACACATGCTGCTTTCACAGAGGCAAATCTCTCCAAACAGGAGTGCTACACAATGCAAGCAAGAGTAATCAATAGATGCAGGAAAAAAATAATCTGGGAATATTGGATAAGTCAGGCATTAGATAAAGATTTTATGCACAAAACTTCCTGAATTTCAATAATTACTCTGGCTTGCACTGAGTTAAGCAACTGTATGTAGAGATTTGTCTCTGTGTAAACAGCTTTTATAAGCATAAAGAATGAGTATAAGCATAAAGAATGATAATAAGGTATTTAGTGGTTCAATATCAATCCTGCCCAATAAGATTATGGTGACAGAGGTTATTAAAGAATCAAAGATACTAAAAAATATGAATGCTGTAATGTGTTCAGATCTTTATAACTGTACAAGCTAATGAGTTGAATTAAAAACTTTTTTTATTTTGGACTTAAAGCTTTATAGTTAGCTAATAAGAAAAAAAGTGACTGTTGGAGAGTTGCATTAGTTCCTAAGATCTAGGTGTAGTGCTCTCAGATCCGAGGCTCTTTACTGATGGAAAGCCACAAGCTAGAAACTAATCTGGGGATATTGGATAAGTAGGTGCTAGATAGAAATTTTTTGTACAAACCTTTCTGCATCCATTGATTACTCTGGCTTGTACTAACTGGTGCGATGGTATTAGAGATTTGCCTCTATGTAAACAGCCTGTGTAAGCATAAAGAATTATATTTATACATCTTTTGTCATTTGCATATTATTAGTGAATACTTAAAAAAATAATTGTATCCATGGATACTCATTGCTCCAGTTGACATGCGATGTGTATACATTATGATATAAATCTCTAAATTCAATTAAACTGGTAGCTATATTTTCAGCAAATAAGATAATATTTGAAATCAAATTTCCAACCAGGATTATATAAGATTAATTAATACCAATTTGAAACCAATAAATTAGAATACAGTGGTCATGAAAACTCTTTACCATTAAATGAATTTTTTTTATCTTAATAATTTTAGGGGGAAAAAATAATAGCAATAATATTAAAAAAAAGTTTAATGTTTTCAAACTAGCATGATTTATAGCAAAAGCTTCAGTAACTATTCGCTTTTTAATTTCTTCAATTGTAGACATATTTTTAATACAAATGCATTTTTAAATTACAAACTTATAAATTTTTCTTTTATTTTCATAAACAAATAACTAAAATCAGAAAAATATAAATCGTCCCCGATGTACTTAAAATAAATCAGTATCATTTAAATGGTCTTGTTTTTTATGTAAGCCAATGTTCAAACGTATTTACCCAATTTAAATTACCGGTTTCACTTTCAAAGCACTCAAATATTTAGCTACTAATAAAAGTTTATTATTATTTATGAACATCAGTCAAGTTACTTTTTAAATACTAAATTATTAAATTTATTAACTTATGACATACATTTTAATTCTTCTTAATCATTACATATTTCATATATTACATACATCATATAATAACATTTTTATTGAAAACAATAATTTTCATTTTCTTTTTACTCATGTGCTTTTTTTAAATAAATGTATTTTTAATGTAAGATCTAATAAGTTCACAGTCTTTTTAATCTGTAGTTGTATGCCTATATATTTAAATATATGTATATATGTTTTTTAGCTTGAAATGGAAGATGACCAAACTAAACTGGTGTTGCAAAACACAAGGATTCTGTTTTTGACAGGTAAATATTAATGTGCCTGTTTCGAAGAAATATATATATAATAAATAAAAAGCTCTGAAATAAATTCTGCCATATTAAATATATTAATAAAAAAAAAAATAATTATAGCCAGCCTAGAATATGTATACATAGCGTTTAACTGTTAAAATTTAAAAAAAAAAAATTCATTAAAGTCACACAACATTAACATTTCCATATGAATTGTTAACTTACCATAATTTATATACATTGACACAATTGTACTCTTTATTTAATAAGTTGTCTATCATATTTATAAAATATGACTGATTGTTCTTTTCTTTAAATCATTTTCCATATATAAAATAAAAACATTGGTAAAGCAAAAATTTTATTACATATAAATGAATGATCAGAAAATATAGACTTAAATCTATCCATAGTGTATTGCAATTCAATGCATTGTGAATTCCTATGCACTTAATATTGGGCCAAATACTGATCAATTAATTAATACTTGACAGGCTGCTGTTGTAAAATCAACACATCTAATATTATTTATAAAGTAGTGTGCCAACGTATGTTGGTGATTCAAAATGTCCATTAGAGAGAGAATTCATGAATAAAAAAATTTATATAATAAATTGTAATATTCTGTGAATAGATTTTAATTTGTACTCGCTGACCCACTCAGTGTTTTTATTTTGACAGTGCTTTATTTTACATGTGAAAAATAATTTGAAGAAAAAAAAATCCAGAGTCATACTTTATAAATATGATAGATAAGTTATTAAATAAACAATATAATTGTGTTAATACACATAAATTGCACAATGTTGGTCATTCACATACAACGTTAATGTTGTATGGTCTTAATAAGATTTAATGTTGTATGGTTTTAATGTGATTTTTTTTTATTTTCATTTGTTTTGTTTTTTAATTTTTAATTGTTAAATCCTACACAGGATGATGAATATGCTGTAGGCTGGATATAGTTATTATTTACTTTTATATTGGTATATTTCATATTGTAGAGTTTATTCCAGAGTTTTTTATTTAATATATATTACAATAGTAACTTCTTCCAGTTATTATTATTAACCAAATATACTTATATCTCTTATGAAATTATTTATAAATATAAAATGTATTTGACTATTTTATTATGTATACATATATATACTATTTATATATACATGTGAGCTTTAAATAATACATACCTTAAGCTTTTGAGTAAAATGCCAGATTTGAAGTAGAGTAATAAATATATTTTATTATTAAATCTTAATGTTTATTGAACAATTAATATTTTAATTAAGCATGAACTTGTAACAACACATGAGCAGATTCATTTGTTCTCTTGTTATTAAAAGGGAAGAAAAAGAAAATCATTTCTCTTTAAAATAACTTTTTCTTTTGTAAATATTACTGTTCAATGATTAGAATTTAAATATTAACTTTTCCAAATTAAGATAATCTGTGGATTAAAAGTCTGCAAGGAAAATATTTTAATTTTCTATTAAATCTTAAAGAAATAGCAATATAAAAGAAAAGAACGTCTGTTTAAGTTTTTTGGAAACTAAGTTATATTAAAACTTTGTTATACTTAAAATAATTATATATATAAAGAATATTCCAATGTGCTTTGAGTAGAACAGCATTATATCGTAAAGGTTTTGAAACCAACCTTGCATGCTATTTTAAAATATTTTGAAATATTGGATATATAGAACGTCTAATGATTATAGAAAAATGGAGAATAAGGACATCTACATTTGAAGAATATTTACTTTATTTCATATCAATCAAATCATTGAATATTATTAATAGTTTATCAATTAAGGATAAATAAAATCATCATTATATCAATGGATTAATAATATACTTCGTAAAAGATCTTCATTAGGATTATAAACTACAGACTCAAATATCTACTCTTAACTCTGGAGAATAAGTTTTTCTTTCTTTATTTATATATATTATAATAATGCTTATATTATTTTAATATGTTTATTATTATTACTATTATTATCTTTATTTCAAATTTGGCATCACATCATTATATCTTAATAGGAAAATTATATTTATTATTAAATATAATTAATTGAAAGCTTGACATAATTCATCAAATTAGATGAAGGATATAAAAAATAGTTATTATTTAATAGATATTTTAAACAGGATTATATTGTATTTACTACATAATATTGTAAACGTTTAATATTTTATTTATCAAAAATACATATAATATATAAGTTATACAATTGTAAATAGTACTTATATATTAGTAATTATGAAACATATAAATAAGAATGGTAAATAAATTAATAAGTTACATAAATTATTAATTTTTGAATCCAGATATTGTTTTTATATATCTGTAAATTTAAACTATTTTCTTTAATTTTTGAAAGTTTATTATAGTATTGAATTTTATCATAGGGTATTAAATAAGAATATTATTTATTAATATTTTTTTAAAATGGTAAAATTCATCGTATTTATTTATTAATATTTTATTTATCTATTACATTATATTTTTTATTGTTTATTAAATATTGATTTATTAACTTGATCTTTTTGTCTAATCATTATTAAATTATATTATATATATTGTGCCAATGCCAAATTGGCACATGTATATAAAATAATTTTGTATAAAAATTATTATCAAAATCTTTCGGAAAAAAGAATTTGAAAGTTACAATTAATTACTTTAAAGAGGGGAGAGGGAGTTTTCCTATAAAAAAACAAAAAAAAAAACTAAGAGTTTCATAAAAGTTAAAGAGTATTATTATTATAAATTAAAAGTTTAAAAAAATATAAAAATCTCTTTTCATTCCAGTTTATTATAATAGATTATATTAGTGCGTGCGAATGTAAACAAAAGTATGCATGTTAGAATAATATAAAAAAGAAAAATATATATAAATGAAAGTTAAAAAAGAAATTATATTTGGAAAACACAGCGATGGCTATTAAGTTAAATAAAGACAACACGTTTATGAAAATAAATATTGAAATGAAATGTATTTAAAAACACAGTGGTGAGCTGCTAATTAAAGATATGAAAACAACACATTTTAAAATAGCTACTACTAATCAAATATTCAATCGAAAAACACGTTGTCATATAATTAATCTAAAGGAATTTCGACAACACGTATTGCCGGAGGATATTAAAACAAAAACACGTCGCAGGTATAAATAGACTTTTTTTCGTTTATCAGACATTCAGTTGGAGTTTGAAATTCAGTCTAGTTTTACTGTGTCAGTTTACAGAAATGCAGTGCTGAAAAGCTTTTGGAAATATACGCTTGCGCTCCAGCCTTTTTAGTCCAATAAGATCATCAAAACCTGCCTGAGAAATAATGTCTGGATAACAACACAGAAACCCTCCGTCAAAACGTGCAGCTGTCTCCAAGAAGAAACCAACGGATTACCATAAATTCTCTTCCATAAACAAAATCTAACCGGTTAGATACAATCCATTAGAAGCAGCAGAAGTAGCCACCGACAAGAAAAAAAATCCTAGGTATCTGTTTTATTATTATTATTTACCAGTAGTAGTCACCACTGTAATCCGTAAATATTGAAGATTAACATTATATGAACTCTATCATACATAAAAGGAACTATTGATGTGTGTGCGAGAGTCTCAAATGTCATTAATGCTTTATTATTATTTGTTGCGAATGAGAGTTAATTTAAATGTCTAAGATTATGTTGTTTTGTTCATGAAATATCCTATCATATGTAAATTTAAAATGTGCGTGTGTGAAATTTGGATTTATAAAATGTTTAGAATGCGTTGATGTTGGTTAGTAAATTATATTTAAACTTAATTGATGTTGATTGAAATAAATTATTTTTAAATTTAAACTTGATCTGTCGGTCAATTCTTTTATCAATATCTTATTAGCAATAAATATCATTGATTAAAATTAGACTGGGCTGGTTAAGGGAATTGTTTGAGCGCTGGATTATGAGCCTACTACCCGAATATGTTAGTCTTCAGACTAGCTGGCGCCCCGGGTTTACCCCGAAACAAATAAAGTATTTGGATGGTAGGGGTTTGAATCTAGCAGCCGAGATGGGCCATTGTTGATAGTTAAAGCTATTAATAAGATCTCCCATTTTGCTCGAACGTGCCGGTTCGTTCACCTAACCTTTATAATATTATAAATGTATTGTGAAGGAGTTTGAAACCGGCCAAAACTTATATATACGTATAAGTAGGTGGTTTCAGCGGTTCGACCCGGTACAATATGTTAGTATTATAAATATCATATGAATATCAATTATTAGTTAATGCTTATATAAAGGCATATTAAATAATAACTTGTTTTGAATTATCCCTGAAAAGAGCTAATTGCAAATTCTCCTTGAGTTTGAATATTGTGGCATAATGGTGATTGAAAGAGGGATGAGAGATGGATGAACTAGTCTAAATTATATTAAAACTTATTTAAAGATTATTGAGCTAGCATAATAAAGATATATATATAATCATGGACTTAGTATTTCATCGATTCATTTCTAGCATTCTACCTGAAGACCCAAAGTCCAATTGTAGTGAAATGCCTATCCTCTTTCTAGACGAATTTAGTCATCTCATTATATCTAATAAGACCAACTTAGACTTTAAATATAATCCATTCTGTTATATTTGGCAAACCTAACTGTGAATCATTAAGTTAATGATTTCCAAGCATTAAGTATAAACCGGCGTTCTGTTATATTTGATGCATCAACTGGGATGATTAAATGTTGTTCCATTATATTTGGTGCCTCAACTAGGGCTATCAAATATGCCGCCCCATTATAATATAGATGCATATTTTTCTTATATTAACATATATATATATATGCTTGTGTCTGTGTGAAATAAATTGTTTAATTATTAGGTTTGAAGTTGATAAACTAGTCTCTTTTTTTACCTTCAGTTGTAGAGTTTGTTAATAACTTTTTAAGTGTGAGTTTAAAAATTGCTACAAATAAAATAAAAATGTCAATCTTCAAAAAACTGACAGATAAATTTTATTTTTTTTAAATTTTATTTTTGATTAGATTATTTACTTAGTAAAAAATTAATTTGAATTCTTACAATTCAATAGTCAGCACACACAGTTTGTTTAGATGCTTACGTAAATTCAAACTAAATTATCTATATATTTTAGTAATTTTATTGCTAGAACATTGATATTGGAAAGCATTACATTCAATATCTCAGGGTATTTATGTTAGGAATTTTATCTCCAATTATATTTCATATTATTTATACTAATTAATTTATTTTCATAAATAATAGTTTATTTATTGAATTACAAAGCCATTTAAAATAATTAGTAATTATCACTTTTTTTTGTAAATTGAATTGTAAGTCAATTTGAGTGAAGCTTTATAACATTTCTGTTGATTTAAATTTCATACAAACCAGTGAACAAGTTTGTTTAGACCCTTAAATAAAATGGGATTATTTTTTTTGTCAGAACTTTCTCGGTGAAATATGGTACATTAATATTATAGTATTTAAAGAAGAAGTTTTATCTCTTCGATTATATTTCAGATTATTTCTATTGTTTAATGTATCCTATATATAAAACTATAAAATATATTTTGGTTTATTAATAAATCAAAATTAAATATTATTGCTGTAAAATCCTATTTAAAAATTTATTTCTAGCATATTTCAAAATTCAAGAAAGAGTTTAATCTTCGGTTAGATATTTTTTTTAAAAATCCAAGATTTATATATATATATAATTTAACGTATTTAAGCTATTATATATAACGTAGTAAGAATGAAAAAATTAAAAGTGATGTGTATATATGTAGGTATATAATAATCATGGTTATCATCCATTATTACTATTACATGTAATAAAATAATGTATACTATATGTTTAGGGATATTGACGAAATAAACATGTATAATTTAATTAAATACAGATTTTAAAAAAGTATAGTTTAATGCATTTTTAATGTGCTGAAAGTAATATAGTTTTTAATTATTATAAGTTAACCAGATTACATTATATGTTTATTATGGCTTTCTTATTTGTATTCAACAATAGTATCATCTATAAACATTAAAATACTATTCAATTAAATAATCATTGGAATGTATTAAATTCGAATACTAATGAGACATTTCTTGAAAATATATTATGCAATTTAATTAACTGATAACAATTACAAACCGTGTGCATTAAGTTATAATTTTTTAATATCTGTAATTAAATGCTTAGATTTCATTTTAGTCATATATATACATAAGTGTGTATATATTTAAATATGTGCATATGAGTTTATTATTCTATTAATATTTTTATAACCGTATATGTGTATTTAAAAAGTGAATACAGATTCTATTTTATAAAAATATTAAAATATTGATTTGTCATATATAGTTTTGAAAAAGATTGCTAGACCTTGAAATATTGCAGAAAATTAATTTGAAAAAAAAAAAACATTATTGATTATAAAAATTAAAAAAATGCTGAATTAGTTGTATATTCTAATATCAAATTCCCTACGTTTTTGTTTTCATGTGTCATAGCATCAGCCAGCTGTCGCTGACCTCTCGACCATTAATGCTTGACAAATGCTCTAAGTTTTGAAATTTGGAAATATAATTTTTTAATAATTTTTTACAATAATCAGTGGAAACTGTAAGGAAAATAAACAAGTTTTTACGAAAATTTGTTTGCATTGAAGTGTATATAAAAGAAGTGTTATAAGCAATATATATATATATGAATAATCAGCATAGTTAACATAATCAATAAAAATGTATTTAATTTTAATTTTTTGGTTTGATGTTTCATTTATATATTTTATTGTATAGTATATAAAAGAAAATCTAACACTGGTTAAACAAAAATTTGTTTTATGTTTTCATTTAAAAAATTGGCTTTAATGTAAACAATTATTTGTTACTTTATTTATTTGTTATTTTTATTATATATATAAAAGACATATTTTGCGGGTTCATTTGTGTTAAAAAATTTTAACTTTTTACCTTTTATCACCCAGTGAATGACTTGTGTGATCAAGTCGAAATGTCGATATACCAATATTTAAATTTTTTAACACAGATGAATCCGCAAAATATGTCTTTTATATATGCAACCCATAAAAATCTTTCTATATATATATAATTGTTTAGGTGTGCAATCAAGTATTTGAGTTTGATATGATAGTTGTAAATGAAAACCAGAAACATGGACATTTCGACTTGAAGTAACTCAAGAAAGATTGTGCTGAAACACTTTTTTTTTCAACTTGGTATTTGAATATGAACCTATCTTGATAGTAGATAAAAAAAAAATTTAACAATATCTTGTTGTTGTTTTTTTCATAATCAATAAAGTCATTTTTTTTAGCCAGCAAAAATTTTAGCTGTTTATCGATATTCAACAAACTTTCTAAAATAATTTGTCTTCCTGTATTGTTACTAATAATTAAATAGCACAATAAAGATATATTTAAAAACTAACGTTCTAATTAATGGTTATTTTTTTTACAAATCTTACACTACCTACTTTTACAAAATTCTTAAAATATGTTCTAGAAATAAACTTGCAAATTTATCATTTCAAATTAAAGCATATATATATATAATTAAAATACTCTGGAATATATATATACATATTAAAGAGTGGGGTCATTTCTTGTAAATAAGCTGAAGTGTGATTTAGCAGTGATATTGTTAGGGAAATTATCAATCACTACTGATACTTCCCAAGGCTAAATCATTTTTAACTCTAGTTTACAAGTATAGAGGATTTAAACTCAGACTTTCAAGCCACTTTACTATCCACACTATCTTATACTACACAATTTAATTCATCATATATAACTCACTGGAGAATATGAAGTATTTATCACAGGATTTTTAAAAGAAGTTATAATTTTTTGATGTCCTCATGCTTGTAAAAATAGTTGTCTGTTTTTAAATCCTTGCAAAAACTTGGATTAGAAATGAAAGAGGATCTCTTTTTATTTCGAAAGAACTACTATTGGAAACTACAGTAAAAATAATTTAGCTTTGGAATCTATCACTAGTGATTGATATTTTCCCTAGAAACCACACTGCTAAAACACATATCTATCTTATATATATGGAAGGGGCATAAATAAATGACAGACATATTATCAAAGTTCATCATGTATGATTCATAGTCATACTGATGTTTCAGTTCCATTGTACTGACCAACAACTGTGAAAAGAATGCTATTATAAAAGACTATTATTGAGGCACTATAAATATTGATATATAGCAAGATTAAACGTTCAATTGTTAAAAGACAAGAGTAAAAAAAATTCAAAATAAAAAAGTGGATATGGATTATGATATACATTTCTCAGTTACCTATATCCTATTTAGATTTTACACTTCCCACTAATGTAAGATCAGAGAAGCCAAATTGTATCAATAAAAGTGGTAATGGTGATGATACATATAAGCTATTTTCCATTTGAAAATTTTTTTTAAAGTCATTAATCTGAATAGTTTTTGATATTTTTTTTATTTATTATCAGTCCATAGTCATTTTTATATTTTTTAAATTTTCTGTTCTTATTTTTTATTGGTTGACTCTTTAAATATCTTGTTATATTTCAATGCTTACAGTGCTTCTGCAATGAGTTTTATAATAGTATATATTACTCAGTTGCTGGCTAGCTGCAACATCAGTATATTAGAATTATGAATCATGCACGAATTAACGTGAATTATATATATATATATGTGTGTGTGTGTGTGTAAGTGTGTTTATGTTTCAGGCGAAAAATTACATGTAAAACTAATTTAAAAATTAATAATACGTATAAAGTTTAAAAAATACTGACAATTTTAAAATTATATAAACATTAGTCTACCATTAAAATAGATTCTCATAAAAATAGCTCTTACTTAAATTAAAGAAGTTGTTGATCTTCCAATAAAATTTTTGCGTGTTAAGTTCTCTTTTTATATATAGATTGAGATAACAAGACAGACAACAAGATATCATGGTAATTTACATTGATTTCAACTATTTTCATTATTTATTTCGATATCTAAAATTTGAAATTATATAATAACATTAAAAAATCCTTGAAGAAGTTTCTTTTTATTGCAAAAATTCAGCTTTCAAAACATTACATAATTATTTGCAATATGTGATATTTGTAACAAAGAAAATCGTATTATAAGAAAGCACATATGAATTAGAAATGATAGAATAAAAATATTTGTGACCTTAGCTATGCCATTGACACCACATATATAGAGAAATATAAAAATGACTTTCATTCTTTAAATAGCTGGATTAATGGACAAAGTCAAAAGAAATATTATATTACATATGAAGAAAACAAAGATTTTGATGACATCAAAATTAATAATAAGGGTATAGCAGTTGCTAACAGTTTAGCCTTTTGTGATTTCATCAATAAAAGAATTCCATAGTCAAAACATGTTTTCAGACTAAAACTGTACATAATTACAATAAAATATCTAACAAAAATTTTTAAACATAAGAAATATCTTTAAAACAACAAAATTATTGAAGTTTTTTATTTCTACAACCTAAGATCTTGCAATTGAATAATATAAATAATATTGTTGGTTTATATTGAGGGATGACAAAGACTCTTGACGATATTGCTGACAGCAAAGAAAATGAGAAAATAGAACTTAATCAGATTAGATCCGAGCTCTTACATAGAGAACAAATATCCAGATTGAAGTTATTCTACTTTGGTGATAATATAAGATATCTATTTAGATAAAAAAAAAATACAATCCTCAAAAGCACTGATATTTTAAAAAAAAATAATTACCATCAATTTTGTGAATGAATTTTATTATTACATCAAAAATATGCCTATTAAAAACCTTAAAAATCAAACAGACAGTAAAACATTATGAGGAAATGTGCTAATATGATTGACTTTATAAAAATTAATAATAGTTTATAATTTTGATTTCTTAATAAATATTTCTAATTCTTCATTTATTTATATGCATTAATATTAAATGATTATGAAAATAATAAATATACAACTAACTAAAGGAAAAATAAAAAACATAAAAAACATAATAAAAACACACAATTACTTCTTTATAAAACTGCTTTAATATTTCAACCAGCAGACTGGTTTTCATCAGAAAGCACACCAAAATGGTTATTTAAGAGTGGTTATATTGGAAGATAATTTTTCTTCCACGGGAGAAAGAAAACAGAAGAGTTTTTTATTTTATTTTTAAATTTAAGACATTACATCCTCAAGGTATGAATATGAATATAGGTACTATCACATCTTTGAATTACCTAGTTTCCTAGGGATTTTTTTTTCTTTTTTGTTTTCTGGATAATTATTTTATAGATGGACTAGCACGAAGTGGAATATATATATGTATAAGATATATATGTATATAGTAAAAGACATATAGTAGAATATATATATATATACAGTTTTTGTGGTGTGTACATATATAATAGTATATTTTTATTGTTTTTTAATATATAATAATAATGTATGTATGGTTTTAGTTTTTTAAAATAAGTTTTTTGTGAAAGAATTTTTTTAATATTTTTTATACAAAGTTTGTAAATATATTTATATAAAAATTTTTTAAAGATTTTTAGCCTATAGGAATTATTTTTGTTATCTGATACGTAACTGACTGTAATATTTTAGCGCTTAAATTCTGGAAATAGCCATTTTGTTGTGCTTTCTGATGAAAACCAGTCTGCTGGTTGAAATATTAAAGTAGTTTTATATAGAATTAATTGTGTGTTCTTATTAAATGATTATGAAATATATAGAAATAAATTAAATTTTTTATAACACATTATATAAAATCATTAAAGTGGTAATAAAATAATAATATAAAATAAAATGATTAGAATATATATAGTATTCTTTTTCATAATTCGTATTATTTTTTAGGTTAACAATACCGTATATCATGTTAATAAATATATTTTATTTCTTTTATAATTTTTCTTCCAAACATTTCTATGCGTCTCTATTCCTGCTGATCAAAACATAAAACATTTTCAGGAAGTATAATAATGAATTTAGTATTTTAAGCTTAAAACAGAAAATTAAATATAGAATATAAAAGGCATGCATTTATTTTATTTATCCAAAAAATAAAAGGAGACATTTTTAAACGAATTGTTGCTTAAACCACACATTTATTCCTATCAATTAAATAGTCACTTAACTAATATGTATCAAAATACAAAATGATAAAGAGACAATTTATTTCAAAGATGAACATGAATTTTGCTATAAAAACGCACAAATATTGAAAATACAAGACAATGTTTATTATAAACATAATTTTAACGAACTACATTGTGAAAGTGATGGCTATCAGAGCAATAATATTATTTAGCCTAATAAAATCTACCAAAGCAAAACAATATTTTAAAATTATAGATTTTACTTTTATAATTAAAAAATAGTATGTGGTGATGTACTGTGGCTTCTCCTTAAACGAAGTCAAGTATATCTGAGCAATTATGGACAGATAAACCTGTTAGCCACTTAATTTTCCATTTCCCACTCTAAGTTTTCCCATATTCTGCTCCATCCCATTTCCACAACATAATCTTTATCAACTCTATAGCCTTAATATCTAATTCTCCCTTATCTTTTCCCAAACCAGCATGAAAACCAATAATTCACTTTTTGTATAATCACTTTTTTTCATATTTATTCTTCCATAACTTCATTATATGTACCCTTTCTGTTTTCAAACATTTACATTCAATTAACAAATGCCTAATATTTTCTATTTCTTCCTTACATAATTTACAAAATAAATCACCCATTTTTTTCCATTTACATGTATATTCTCTTGTAGCTAAAGATCCTGTTCGAGGCTTAAATAATAAACTACTTTCCTTACTATTATCATATATTAACTCACTTCTAATATTGTTTATATATATATGAAAAACAAAAACAAATTATTCACGTAACTTGCTATCACTTGTTATTTATGATCAATAGATGGCGTTTTACCAAAACCACCGAAACAAATGTAAAATTTGTTTACATAAACGACAAAAAAGTCAGAATTAACTATCTTTTTCATTTGCTCACCCTCAGATCAGCTGATTTCAAGCTGATTTGCTCTCATCAGTGAAGGATAGAGTTAGAAACTAGATATAAACATTGACTCTCAAGTGTTTATGCAAAATGTTTCTGTCAGTTTGCAAGCGTGAATTTTTTAGACCAGTAAAGTCTTCAAACTCAGCCTAGCAAGCCAGATATCTATATGGGTCTGATCTCAGTTCAGTTTCACCACATAGTCAAAGTCTCTGCAATATATATCATTGCAAGAAACCTTTAAAGGTACATTTATGAAAAACAAAAACAAGTTATTCACATAACTTGCTATCACTTGTTATTTATGATCAATAGATGGCGTTTTACCAAAACCATCTAAACAAGTGTAAAATTTGTTTACATAAACAATAAAAGAGTCAGAATTAACTATCTCTTTTATTTGCTCACCCTCAGATTAGCTGATTTCAAGCTGATTTGCTCTCATCAGTGAAGGATAGAGTTAGAGACTAGATCTAAACACTGACTCTCAAGTGTTTATGCAAAACATTTCTATCAGTTTGCAAGCGTGAATTTTTTAGACCGGTAAAGTCTTCAAACTCAACCTAGCAAGCCAGATATCTATATGGGCCTGATCTCAGTTCAGTTTCACTACATAGTCAAAGTATCTGCAATATATATCATTGCAAGAAACCTTTAAAGGTACATTTATGAAAAACAAAAATGAGTTATTCACGTAACTTGCTATCACTTGTTATTTATGATCAATAGATGGCAAGTTACGTGAATAACTTGTTTTTGTTTTTCATAAATGTACCTTTAAAGGTTTCTTGCAATGATATATATTTCAGAGACTTTGACTATCTGGTGAAACTGAACTGAGATCAGACCCATATAGATATCTGGCTTGCTAGGCTGAGTTTGAAGACTTTACCGGTCTAAAAAATTCACGCTTGCAAACTGATAGAAACGTTTTGCATAAACACTTGAGAGTCATTGTTTAGATATAGTTTCTAACTCTATCCTTCACTGATGAGAGCAAATCAGCTGATCTGAGGGTGAGCAAATGAAAGAGATAGTTAATTCTGACTCTTTTGTCGTTTATGTAAACAAATTTTACACTTGTTTTGGTGGTTTTGGTAAAATGCCATCTATTGATCATATATATATTAATCATAATATATATATATATATATATTTAAACTCTTTTTACTTTCCATACATTTCTCCATCTCTCTAACTCCCTATTCGTTATTAATAAATCTATTTTTTATCCCATTCCTGACTACTATAACACTCAACAATCCTCTTAATGCAATCATACCATCTTTTGTACAAATATACTGATATAATTTCTTTATCCAAATCTTTTGCATACTGCATTACATTTTTCACCCATCTTGTTACCTGCCCTTTACTCATAACTTTCCATACAATAATGCCATCTATTGAAACCCTTAGTAATTAATGGATTCAAAATGATTTCTGCATAAAATCCTTATCTAGTACTTATCCAACATTACCAGACTAATTTCTAGTTTGTGGCAAGCCTTGGATGTGAGAGCATTGCACCTAGATCTTAGGATCTAATGCAACAATCCAACAGCTACCTTTTACCTATTTAATTAACTATAAAGTTTTTCTACTATTTTAACAATTTGTGTAAACATAGAAAATGATGATCAAATTATGTTTTAATGGTTTTATACAATTAAAAAATACTTTGAGGATGAAATTAAGAATAAATTAGAATATGAAGACATATATAATAGAAAAAATCGTTTTGTGAAATTTAGCAGGAAAATTTTGCAAAGTTAAGATTTTTTCTAAAAAAAAAAAGCTGTCATGGTGAAATAGATCTAAAAGAAACTAATTAAAGGCCCAACTGAGTTGCATTATGGCTTGATTATCCCACCAAATATGTTTTTCTTTTTGTGATGATCCTTGTTTAATGAGATGACTTACATATTTGTTGTAAAGTTAGATAAAGAACTAATATTAAAAAATAGAGCATCAATAGTTAATACCCCTATATTGCAATCTATTTCAAAATAAAAGCAGACTTTCAACATGTCTCTCTTTTGAAAAAGATCAATATGAATATAATACATACTCAGTTTGGTAAAAATGCAACAATTCATTAACAAATTTGGTATTAATATAACTACTAAACTCAATTTTATAAAATCTTAATATTTTAAATTATATACAATGACAACAAAAACATTTTTAAATAGTGATCGTACATTAGCATCACCTAGTGCCAACTATAGAAATCAACAAATGTCAGAAGGTATGTGTATTTAAACCTCTATCTAGTACCTACTCATCTAATACTCCCAGACTAGTTTCTAGCACATGGCTGTAATCAGTAAGAAGCCTTGATCTAAGAGCAATATTCCTAGACCTTTGAATTTAATGCATTTCTCCAGCAACTATCTTTTACCTATTTAGTCAACTATAAAGAAATGAACCCAAACTGAAAAACATAATGTTTCAATTTAAACTATGCAGGGAAATTAGTTTGAATTGAAAACATTATTGTGTTCACAGTTTGGGCTCATTGTTTTATAATTGGTTGAATGAGTAAAATGTAGTTGCTGGAGAGATGCATTAGATCCAAAGATTTAGCTACATTGCTCTCTAATCAAGGCTTTTCAATGATGATGGCCATAACAAGTAACTAGTCTAAAGATATTGGATGAGTAAACGCTAGATAGGGAATTAAATGCACAAAGCTTCTGACATCTATTGATTACAATATCCTGCACTAGGTTCAACTTTTTCATGGAGAGAGTTGGCATTATTTTAATAACTTGAACAAAAAAGTAATGGCAGACATGTGATGTTTGAATGGTTTTTAAAAAAATGTATGATGGTATATAAAAAAATACAACTATGAAATAGCAATAAATTCTGCAAAAAAAAAAAATATTTAAAAAAAGACACAAAGATATAAATATTAAAATAAAAGTTATTTAAGCAATAAAAAAACTATACTATAAATTAAACAAAAATATGATATAAAGTGCTAAGAAATTTACTAAAAGCCACATCGGATTAAAAAAATTGAAAATAATAAATAGAAAAGAAGTAGATCTAGAATAAAGATATTATTTACATTTTGTTTTAATTCAAAAGGTGAGATCTCTTAAATTTATAAAAAGTAAAATCAGTAAAATAAAATTATAAAAATAGTAATTGAAAAATATTATTTTTGATAAAATTGTGGGGAAAAAAGTAACACTAATCAGATGGTGAATGGTTGTAAAACATGTTGGACAAAAATCTATAAAAGCAAAATAAATAAGAAAAAAACAAAGTTAAGAGATTATCTTAAAGAGGAAAATAGCTATGTATATTTTAAAAGTACAGCAAGATATATGAAAAATTTGAGAATGTGATCTGATTTGATAAGTAAAATTGTCATTCAGCAGTAAACCGATAATAGCAATTTTAATGACTGAGCCAAGAGTATTAAGTTTCCAAAAGATAAATACCATATATTTATTGAATTTGAATTAAAATAATCAGAAAAAACAAATTTCCAATATATATATATTCTAAGCAATTATAAAAAGACAAAATAACTATAGAGTAATAAAATCATGAATAATTTTATGCCCATAATAACAAATATAAATGAAGCCTATAGTAGATTCAATCTGAATTATTTCATTTGATTAAATTTAATATATCAAACATGAAAAAAAAAAAAACTTTAATTTATCTATCTAATACCTCAAGATTAATTATTAACAAAATAAAAAATATTAATATTCTCAAAACAAAAAGTATTGATTCTAAATAAGTAGTATAAACAGAAACAAAAGATATTAATATTCTTAAAAGGCAAAAATGCTCGGTTTCTATGTAATTTAATGAATTACATAAATAAGTTTGAATATTGTGAAAAGGTTTTATTTTGTGATTTTCATGAAGCTGTAAAAAAAAATTGTCATGTAGTATTATAATTAGAATTCTAGGGGCGTGCAATGTTGAAAATATAGAGTCAGTTGTGAGAATCAGGATTTAAGTTTTTGTTTTATGATATGTGGGATTATAAACTGTTTTCATTCTACATAATTTAAAACAAAGTTAAGAATGATGGAATTGAGAAATGAAAATTGATCAAAATTCAACTTGTAATTTCCGTGCTAGAATGTCACATGACTTCCCCAATATCAAACTATTTGATTATTTGTTTTATTTGTTCTTTTTTTATAGGTTTAATGTGGTTTGAAAAGTGGACTATATTTTACTATGCAATCACAAACATTGGGAAAAAATTGGAAATAAATAGTTTATCATACAGCAAGCTTTTAAAACTAATATAAAAAAAAAAAAACAGGATAAATTGTAATGTATGGGAAAGAACGTAGACTAGTAAAGAAAAAACAGACACATTAAAAAAAAATTAAGAAAAAATTTAACATTGAAGCATACAAATGAAAATATAGCAAGATAGATTGTACTTCAAATAAAATTAAAATATTTATTTCAGAAATCTTTTAATAATGCAACATGGCAAATGATATATTCATTATTGTGATATAAGATATATATTACTATAAAGTTAACTCAGGCCAATAATGGACTCCACAAGTTGTAGGTAAATAGTGGAATTACCTTTATATACTAACTGTGAATAACAAATAAACAGTGTCAACTAAAAGTACCTCCTGCTACCTTGTAAGTCAGGATATTGGTACATCAAAGGCTATTTATTTTGTTTTACAGATGTCTTTTTCTGTCTTTTTTTCCATATGTCATAGCATCGGCTGGGAGGTGAATACACAACAACCATCTGCAACCAACTGCTTGCTTGCAAGGTGGCTGTGCTTGTCATTTTTTCAGTCAAAATAAGATCTGATCATTATGAAAATGTAATTGTATCAATAAAATTATTTGCTTATGCAATCACATTTTCATCTGTTATCTATAGCACAAATTTCTTATTCCAATTCTCTTTTCCATTTTTTAGTTCAAGCATTTGAGTATTAAAAAAGTAATAATGGAGACATGGCTGCCATCCCCTTAGTTAAAATTTTTATTTGAGACAATACTATTGAATTGTGCTGAAATATGATTTGAGATAGATATGTAATTGGGCAAAAATTAATTATTTAGGCAGCCCTATTTAAGGATTTCTTGCATAATAGAAGTCTAAGGGCTCTCAAAAATGCTGTCTTAAAAATAATCTGTCTCACACAGTCTAGTTAGGTTTACATGGCTGGTGAATTACTCATCATTAATACTAGTGGTGGAGCAGAAGACAGTGATAATTCTAAAGATAAATATTCTATTTTTTTTAAATATAAATAAATTGAATATTCTAACTATGTATTAAAAATTATTTGTGGGTATAAGAGAGAAAAGTATTGGTGACTAAGGAGCTACCAAAATTTTGGTTTTATATAGATAATTTTAGTGAAAATTATCTTTAAAAGAATGGAAGTTTAATAAAATAAGTTGATGGTTACCAGGTTTCCTTTCAAAAGACAAATTAGCTGGTGAAAGTAGATTGCATAAGAATTGAATTTTCTACAAAATCAAATTTAGTATGTCCTAATTTTAGAATTTTTCATTGTATCAATGGAAGGGTAATGTTATTAAATGTAGCCTGCACAATAGTATCAGTGCTCATTTAATTAGTACTTATATTCCAAGTTAAGATTCAGAAAATTCAGAAAAAGATT
This sequence comes from Epiperipatus broadwayi, assembly GCA_028023455.1. NCBI lineage: Eukaryota > Metazoa > Onychophora > Udeonychophora > Euonychophora > Peripatidae > Epiperipatus > Epiperipatus broadwayi. The sequence continues at coordinate 4,471,393 of JAQFVV010006293.1, read as the reverse complement.
TTTTTTTTATTTGGATAGCATTACTACAACAATATTATTAAGATTTTTTTTTTTTCTCTTGGAGTATTTAATACAGATGTTTGTACAAATAGAGAATTTTGGCCAAAAGTTATTAAAAAATCATATTTGTATTGTAACGTTTATTTATATACGTTGCAAATATATTGACATTTGGTAAAAGCTAAAAAATAAAAGTAAATTTAGATTTTTTTTTGACTAATTTTTTAAAAAAAAAAAAATAACGTACAATGAAAGTTAAATTATTCTTTCATTTTTTTTTTTTATGTAATTAGAAATAAAAGTTAGAATTGGAGAGAACAAAAGACACAAATTACCAATCTAGATAAGAGAAAGTAAAAATATTTCAACTAATTAAAGATGGCAGAATTATGCTGAAAAAAATAAAGACTTTGTAACATAAATTTTATAAAGAATATATAAGATTATCAATGTATATTTTGACAAACAAAAGATATGCGCAGAGTCTGAAAACTGGACCTCTAGTATAAAAAGGGGGATTCGGTTGGAGGAACATCTTGGTTTAGCTGATATTCTTTTGGTTGGTTTTGGATTAGAGAATCCAGACCACTCTACGATGAAAAAGTTATTCATACGAGAGTAGACCGGAGCTTTAGCTGACATCATTACCGATGGACACCAGAGAAGCTTACGCGACTAGCCTATAGAACCAGCACCAAGATCAACTAATAATCAAAGGCCGTGAGCTCAATTCAACCCCGAAAAACTATGCATAGTTATCTACTACTGAATTCACAAAACTTACCGGTAAGTTATGCTTCATTATCCTGATTGTGACAAAGTTAACCATTTTAAAAACTACTCGTAAAAAAATAAGCTTATAATAGGATCCCGATAGAGACTTTAATTTAATTGATCAAGAGACTCTTATTTAACCAAGAACTTTGTAATTAATTATTCAGCAGTTATTTTTTTATTATTAATGTTTCACGTCAGAATTAAGTGTGTTCTCTCTAATTTACTTGATAAGTAATTTATTTCAAATATTTTTTTAGTCTATTAGAATAAAAATATTTCTAATACCAATTTTCATTTGTGCATTATTAATAATAGTTATTATTTTTTATTATTAAATCTATTAGTAGTTTAATAAGATAAAAAATGTAATTTACCTTTGCCAATATGTTTGAATAAGCCAGGAATAATAATCTTAAAAAAATAATTCTCATTACGGTATGATGTAATACCGATTAGTTTAAAAGTATTTTTTTTATTTGTGAGATGTTATATGACGATTTCAGCAAATTCTTAGGAATTCTGGTGCCCAGATTAAATAAATTAAAAGCTGATTTCGTCAATAGCACAATTCTCAACAATTAATAAGCCGAGTTGATCAGGAAATATAGCTATGTTTTTAGAATAGAAATATAACTTTCTTCTTTTTTGACATAGCTTGATCAACTCATGTCAGTTTATATTAGCGTGGAGAGGCCTAGCAAAACGGAAAACATTGTAGTATTGTAACTTCAGATGGTTTGCTGGTTTTTAATTCTTTCCAACATATGAATTCACTATCATAAATACTTTGTTTAGGCATAAAAATTGCTATAAATGATCATGGAAGCATCCATGCTTAAAACAGTGGCATTTAGTAGACTATATTATAGTTAGGCATCAAGATATAATATATGTTTAATTTATTATAAGTATTTACAAAGCTGAATATTAGTCATCGCAGATTAATACAATTCAAAAATGCATCAAAAAATATGTCTTAGTTCAACCTTAGTTTCCAAAAAATTTATGTTATTTTTTTTAGAAATATTTACTATACATTCTTAGCTTCAACAGCTGCTAAGTAATAAAATGTCTAAAATTTAGAGCTGTCCTCTTTTTATTGCATGGAATTTTCTTGAGGAGTGTGTTATAAATACAAATAAATCTATTCTTGAGTTCACAAAAAAAAAGAATTATGACTAATTTTCTGACAATGATTTTATTATTAAAGACTTAATCAAAAGAAAACATGAAGTATATTTTGTTTGGCAGAAAAGTAAATTAAGTGCATAGATTCACCACAAAATTCATGGATTGACAGAAATAACAACAATTGCTTGATTAATAATATATGAACCTGAAAACTGTGTTATAAAATGACAGAGATATTTTGGACAAATGGGACGATCGTTTCAATCATCTTTTGAATAATAGTACAAAAACTGAGGTGAAAACTTTTAATGATTTATCCATTTTAATTATTTATTTAGGTTTGAGCAAGATATCCAATTTAGTGAAATCCAAACAGAGCTATATAATCTTAAAAATGGAAGGGTTGTATATCTTAATGGCATACATAAAAAAGGTTTTAAAATATGGTTGCTATATAGTGCTACCTTTTAAAATAATGAAACTTTTTTAAAAACATATTTATTTATAAAGTTATGCTGTCTGATCTTAAGGATACTTCAGTTGTTCCAATTTTGAAAATAAATGAAATAAACAAGATTAATAGTTCCTCCAGAAAAAGTATCTTCAAGGATTTTGTTTCATAAATAAATGATTATCAGAACCTCAATATAATTTTAGAAAATCAAGAAACACCATAAAAAATGTTTTTTTTTTTGCCAGAAAAATGTAAGGAGTATCAGGAATTACAAAGTCATCTATCAATTGCTTTTATGTATTTAGTTAATATTATTTGTAACAAGTTGATTGTCTACTAAAGTTCTACTTGATGAAATGAAAAAAAGGGTTATTACTATAGGTAGAAAATGTGAGGCATTTAAAATGAAAACTGGTGGTGCATATTGATCTTGATTTTTATAATTGGACTTTTGGCATTGTTATAGGCAATTTAACACAACAGGCAACAGATTCATACCAGTTTGATGATAGGAATTTTTAATTTGAATCAATTTTAAGCAAAACCAAAAATCTTATCTTTTTGGATTCTGGATTTACAGTATTCTGATAATTTTGAAATCTTTGCTAGTTTAAAAACAATTTTCATAATATACTTAATGTTTTGAATATAAAATACAAAGATTTTTTTTAGTAATTAACTCAAAATGTTCATATTCTCTATCAACTAATAATGAAAGAAAAATCCTCAGCTACTTATAGTTTGTATGTTTATCAACTTGAGAATATAAGGCAATTTAAATAGCTTCATAGTTTATAATTTAGAAAAATAGGCATAGATGTTAAGATGCAACATACATTTCATATGATGTGATATTGCTATTCTTAATAATTCTATAATTAAAACCACTTCTTTTCTTTTCAAAAACTTTATTTGATGTATATATATATATCCACTTATTTCCAACATTTTGACTATCTTTACTCTATAGTCATTTTCAAGGATCTAGAAAAAACATTACATTATAAACAAACTTCACATAATAAAAACAAAAAACAAAAAAACAAAAATAATCAAAAACAATATAAAACATATAAACCCCATAAAATTTAAAAATAAATAAAATACATTAAAATCAATTAAATTAAAAACACAAAACATACACCACACTTACTTGACTCCCTTCTCAAAAAACTTTCCCTTTTTACATTTTCTTTTATCCAAAAAACCAATTGTTACAATAAAAAACTTATTTCCTTTTTCTTTCTTATATATTTCAAAAATGAATTTATTTCCAAAAATAATTATTTATTCATGTCTTATCCAATTTTATTTAAAACAGGTTTATATCTTTTTATATATAAACTCTCTTTTACTATTCTTTCTTTATACAATCTAACCCCCTCCAACATTTTAATCTTAAATATATATAGGAGTGTAGGCAATATGTGAAAGGATAAATGAGATAAAAAAAAATTCTGAATTGATGTGGAGATTAATAATATATTTGAAGTGACTGATAATGGTTTGAAAATACATTAACTTTATTATGATTTTACAGTTGATTGTAAAAATAACATACAGATTTTAAGATTAAAATGTTGGAGGGGGTTAGATTGTATAAAGAAAGAATGGTAAAAGAGAGTTTATATATAAAAATATATAAACCTGTTTTAAATAGAATTGGATAAGACATGAATAAAGAATTATTTTTGGAAATAAATTCATTTTTGAAGTATATAAGAAAGAGAAAGGAAATAAGTTTTTTATTGTAACAATTGGTTTTTTTGGATAAAAGAAAATGTAAAAAGGGAAAGTTTTTTGAGAAGGGAGTCAAGTAAGTGTGGTGTATGTTTTGTGTTTTTAATTTAATTGATTTTAATGTATTTTATTTATTTTTAAATTTTATGGGGTTTATATGTTTTATATTGTTTTTGATTATTTTTATTTTTTTGTTTTTTGGTTTTATTATGTGAAGTTTGTTTATAATGTAATGTTTTTTCTAGATCCTTGAAAATGACTATAGAGTAAAGATAGTCGAAACGTTGGAAATAAGTGGATATATATATATACATCAAATAAAGTTTTTGAAAAGAAAAGAAGTGGTTTTAATTATAGAATTATATGGCTATATGTACTGTATATTTTTGAAAAGAAAAAAGGATTGAGTCTTGATTAGAAACAGAAGTAAATGGATTTATTCTTAATAACTTAAAAAAATTGAAAATTTCATCACAGGATAGTAATTACCCCAATTAAATTAATCCTAAGTACAATTTTTATTTTTATCTAATTAATTGCATGGAACTAAGACTTGGACTCCTATTGACACAATATAAAAGCATCAGAAAAGTTTAATTGAAGAATGCTGAATATAAAAATACGATGGCAAGGTCATAAGACTAATCAATATGTTTTCCAACCTGATATTAGTGAGTCCACTAATATAAAATCACACTTTGGTTGGATTGGGCATATGAAACGAATGAAGAATATAAGACTTTCTTCTAAGAGTAATATTTTATAGTAAACTTTGCCTTGTGTTTTAATGAAAAAGATAGAACCCATTTAAGTTAAAAGAATAATCTCAAAAAATCATTCTAAAGAATTGCAATGTTAATTGTTTTCGTCAGAGAATATTCTGCAAAAGAAATTGTTAAAAATCATCGCAATATATCAAATTATTAGAAAAATGAGTTAACATGTTTTACGTGTGGACGTATTTGTGTTTCACGGATTGATTTATATAATTATCGAAAAAATTTCTCTTTCATTCTCTCTTTCTCTTTCTTGAATTTAGAATATGTTTTCATGAGTGTGTTGATGGAGATGGTGATATATTTAATAAGGTTTTGTTATTTTTACAATCAACTGTAAAATCATAATAAAGTTAATGTATTCAAACCATTATCAGTCACTTCAAATATATTATTAATCTCCACATCAATTCAGAAATTTTTTTTATCTCATTTATCCTTTCACATATTGCCTACACTTCTATATATATTATAAAAATGTTAAATATAAAATACTTAATAAGTGAGCAAAATTTTGAGATCGATTTTAATCCTTTAAAAAAAAAATCTTTGGCTGGACAATCAATAAAGATCTATTGAATTCTCCTACATATCGGTTTTGCGTGATACGTGACTTTGTAAACTCAAATAGCGCTATTTTTTTTAATATTATTTGTTTGTCTGTTTATCCTTATGCTTATTTATTTGTCAATAAATGTAGTAACATTTATGTGCGTTTTTCCTGTTGTAAATTAGGTTAATATCAATGATTGAAAAGTGTAAACTATGATTTGGTTAGATAAGAGTTCCTTATTGTTTATTAACTTATTTAATATCTATTCATATACATGACAAGCATAATCTTGACTTATTTACTATTTCCTTGAAATATTATAAACTTGTTTTCTTAGGAAATAATTACGTAATTTTTAATTTTTATATAGTCTTATGACCTGTAAAAAGCAGGTTGTTTTTTTTTTTAAATGTCAACTTTTTTTTATACGCAATATTTTTTTTGCTTAATTGAACACATTGCTTAAATAGTTATATATTGATTGATTGAGCCGAAATTGCTGATTATAATTAAAGCACAAATATTTATACACTATTCAATTCTTGAATATTTCTAGTATTTTCGTGTTAAATGAAGTTTTCTAACGCTAATTTATTTATTCTAGGATAATTTTAATTAAAAAAAAAGTTCATGATTATTAAAAACTGCACCTACATCAAAAAGTATGAAAAAATTTCTCAATTTTATGTATATCTGCATTTGATATTTTACTGAATGTCTCAATATCATTTGTACAACAATTTTTAAATAATTTTTGTAAAATTATAATTTCAAATCTCCGGAAATTTATAATATAAATATCTCTATTTATCATTAGTTTCTCGTGTTAAAAAATCTCTAATAAATGTAAACATAAACTTAATGGTTTGTAAGTGTATGAGATTCACATGACTAGTTAGTAATTGGCAGTTGTTTTATTCTACATCATGTTTTCATCTCTGCAATTCAGATAAGACTACTTATGGTTATTTCATTAATAGTGAGTATATACTTACATGTAAGATGAATAATAATGAAGTAAATATCTGAAAATTTTGAATTTATGTGGAAAATCTTAATCTGCTTGAAAATCATTTTAGGTTTTATGACATTAGGATTTTTTTTTTACAATATTTATAAGTAAATCTAAATATAACACAAAAGCATAAATTCATTTTATTTATTAATGAATCATGAAAACAATATACACTTCTGTACTTACACTATATTTACAATGTCTACACTCCACCTGCTACTGTAGGAAAGGTATAGCTCCTAGTTCTATGTTTAAGTGATATTATAGATTTCCCTACCACTTCCAGCTGTATTCTGACAGCCAACCTCATGAGAAGGTACAGTGACACTTGATGAAATTTCTGGCTGAACGTGACAACTTGTCTTGTGTTGGCATTTGGTTCTAGCAGCTTCCAGTTCTGTCATGGACTTGCCTCACTGCATTGACCATTTAGCTTAACAGCTAATGTCTGATGAATGAATATTCTGTCTTTCAGCTCTGTGACAGTAATTCTCTCTTGACAACATGTATACTGACATTCAGTTATGTGACAGTTGTAGACTGAAGAATGTGTATACTGCCATTTGGCCATGTGACAGCAGTTCTCAGCCTGGAAAATGTATATACTGTTATTCAGGTTTGACAATAGTTCACTGAGCCTACCTTCAAAAAGTTTGACTATTTATTGCCAAATTCCCATTCTTAATGGAAACATTTGAATTCAATGAGTCATCATTATCAACTATTAACAATCCATTGCAAATGAAGGTCACTCCAGTTTAATCCACCTTCTCTGATCTTTAACTTCTCCTCTCCACATCACCCTGCACACTTTCTTATTTTATCCATACATCTCACATGTGGTCTATTTCTGGGTTGTTTACAATCTCTTGGAATCCAGATTAATATTTCAATTGTCCATCTATTATCATCTCTTTTAGCAATATGTACAGCCCAACTCCACTTCAGTCTTTTAATTTTTTCAATGAGGATAGTGACGCTTATTTGTTCTCTTACGCATATATTGCATTTTCAATCTCTTCTTGTTACTCCCAACATGCATCTCTCCATACTTCTTTGAGTGGTCTGAAGTCTCTGTATTGCTCTTCTCTTAAGTGTCCAAGTCTCAGATCCATAAGTAAGAACTGGTAAAACACATTTATTAAAAACCTTCCTTTTCAAACACATAGGCATTTTTCCTTTTACTATCAAGTTATTTCTACCAAAAGCACTCCAACCAAGTTTAATTCTATGATTAATTTCATCTATTATGTTTCCATCTGCCTTAATAATCTGACCAAGGAATGTGTAACTGTTAACTTTTTCTAACTCATCATAATCAATCTTTATTTTCATATTTTGAGAAAATCCTTAAATATTACTTTAGTCTTTTTAACATTTATCTTTAGTCCTACTTTTCTACTTTCATCCGATAACTCCTGAAACATTTCCTGCAGCTCTAAACCATTATTTTCAAAAACATCATCTGCAAAATCTAAATGACTTAAATAATATCCATTTATTTTTACTCCTTTAGCTTCCCATTTTAATCCACAAAATACTTCTTGCAGCACTGCTGTAAAATATTTTGGATATATGGAGTCACTCTGTCTTACACCTTTCTCAATGTTGATTTTTCCAGATAATTATATAATCTAATTGTTGCTGTTGCATTTTTATAAATATTCTTTAAAATATGACAATATCATGGATCTATACCTAGATGATCCAATGCGTTAATCACTGAAGAAATGTTTAAAGAATCAAATGCCTTTTCATAATCTACAAATCCAAAACATAATGGCAACTCATATTCATTTGTCTTTTCTATAACTTCTCTCTATATCCTGGATATGATCTACTGTATTAAAACCACTTTTAAATCCTGCTTGTTCTCTTGGTTTGTGGAAATCCACTATTCTCTGTAGACAAGTTGTAATTATCTTGGTAAAATTTTGTATAAAACTGATAAAAGGCTGATAGGTCTGTAATTTCTAATATCTTCTTTATCACCTTTTTTAAATATTAATATTAATACTGCATTCTTCCAATTATCTGGTACAACTTTATCATTTAGACATTTGGTATATAACTTTGCTAAAAAAATTATATTTCTTCATCTGCTTATTTTACTTGGAACCTTTTTTTTTCTTCATACATTTAATTGCATGTCTCACTTCTTCATTTAAAATTCTGGGCAATTCGAAAAATGTAGTAGATATAGGAGGTACTTGTTCTTTATTACTATATAATTTTTGATAAAAGTCTTCTACCCATTTCATGATGTCATTTCTCTTTTTAGTAATAATTTCATCTTTTTTTCTTATTGCAGATATAAATTTCCTACCAATACCAAAATGTTGTTTTACACTCTCGAGACTTTTATTCTCTTTTATGGCTTTCCTTGCTAGTTCACACTTATACTTTCTTATATCATTTTCAACTCTTTTCTGCACCATTTTACAAAATTTGAGATATTCAATCCTTTTTAATGCGTATTTTGTATATCTTCATATTCCTTCTTTTCTTCATACATTCTCTAGTCTCAGGAGAAATTTTATTGATCAATTGCTGCTTTTTTTTACTAGCTATTTTTACTGCAGTTTTTAAAAATGTATCAGTTATTTTCATATTAATTTCATTCAAATCTTAATCATGTTCAAAGTTTATTAATGCTTGAAACTGATTTGTAAGTTCTAATTTAAATTCATTAGAATGTTTCTGAAAATTAGGAATATCAACTGTAAATATTGTTTTTCTTAATAATTTTTGTCTCTCTAGTTTGGCATTAACACATATCTTACATCTTATTAATCAGTGATCACTTTCTGTGTTAAATTTATTAAGAACATTACAATCTTTAAATATGTACTTTTTGTTAGTCAAAATATAATCCAATTCTGCTGTACCTTCATTTGGATGCTTCCATATCCATTTCCTTTTAACATTTTTCTCAAAAAAAGAATTCATAATACAAAGTTTTTCTTTTTCTGCAAACTCCACAAGTCTATATTCTCTCTAATTTCTATTACTATAACCAAAATTACCTACAGCACTTTCATCTTTCATTTGTTTACTAATTCTTGCATTAAAGTCTCCCATAACATTTTTAAAATGTTGTTTACTCTGACCAAAAGTCTTTTGTACATCCATATAAAAATCTTCTACTACTTCATCACTATAAGATTTTGTTGGGGCAAAAACCTGAATTATCTGCATTTAGTATCTGCTATTAAGTTGTATAACTATTAATCTTGCCACTTTGTCCAATACACCATCAATCTCCACAATGTTATTCTTCCACTTTTTATTTATAATGAATCCTGCTCCACTTGTATTTCCAATATTTGTGTGTTTACAATAGAGTAAATGTCCACTTTTAAAATCTATTGTCTCTTCACCTTTTCTTCTAACTTCACAAAGCTCAATAATATCCCATTTAACTTAAGACAGTTCTTCTAATTCTTGCAATCTTCCTTCACTTGAATGTTATCTGCAGTTGTAAGTACCTAAATAAAAAGTTGTCATCAAATCATAGCCTGAGTCTGCAATCAGGGGATTCTTAGCACTTTCCACCTTTGGCCACCAACCACTGCCTTGGTTGGTGACTTTACAGCCCCCTGGAAATAAGGGCCATGATTTATTTTTGTCTGTCATAATTGTATATATCTATTGGAAAAATATTTATAATTTACACAAACATTTATTCTGTCTTATCAGACAAGTGAAAAAAAAGACCATGGTGTTTCTTGATCTTAAACTCAGAAGTAAAAAGCCATCAAACTCACCATGCTGGCTAATGCTTGTTGGTGAGCAGTTCTTTCATGTTCATATATTATATGAATAATCACATAGTAATAATAGCTGCAATGACAAGAACATATGGAGTGGACATTATAAATTTGCCCTGCTTGTTTCTTTAAAGACCTCCAAAAGGAATCAAAGAGTCTCCTTTCAGTTAATAGCAAACTCCTGTCTGCAGCCCAGTGAGTATCATTGCCTATTGACCCATTTTTGCCATTAGCTACAGGCTATTTATCTGTATATACATAGGTTCATAGTGATGAAAGCTTAATCTGATCTAGATAAGATGGGATCTGAACAAGTATATTATGTAATGGCAAGATGGTGTATGACAGTTATTATTGTTTTTTATTTATCATATAGTCTTTTTTAAGAATGGTCTAATAATTGTAGTAGGGCTGCTATTAGTATGCTTTTTTTTTATATTTTAAGGTGCAAATTATAGCTTTTGTCCAATTAAAAATATTGCACATTATTATGTTTCCACTTTTTTTTTTTTGCTTATACTGTGAAGTCTGGTATAATGAATTAATTGTTTTCAGAAGGTATGTATTATATCATTATTCATTATAGCATTATAGGATATATTAAAATACATATGTTTAGGGATAATTCAATCCAGCTTCATAGTCTAAAACAAAGTTATCATCTAAAAAAAAAATCATTTAAGCAGGAAAAATATATGAAATCCAAAATATAAAAATATGTACATATACTACTTATTTTTGTACATATCCTACAATTTAATTTTAATGAAAACTAAAATAAAACTTTTCAAAACACAAAATAAAAATGTAAATAAACTTATTTTAATAAAAATTCACAGAACATCTATGCTTTTTCTAGTAACCTTTTTTTTTTTGTCCTTTTTTTTGTCTAATAAAGAAATTTGAAATCGCTCTTGTAATATTAAAAAATAAACTTACATTAATATAAAAAAATCACTTTGCTTTTGCTTTTCACTTAGCCATTTATTTTCAGAGCATTGGTTAGCTTTTTAACTCAACTTTTTAGATATAGTTGAAATAATTTGCATATCTTAACAATAGCATTTGGCGTAGAATTTGAGCAATTTTGTTTATTGGTAGTTTTACAACTTTTTAACTTGCATTTTATTTTACGATAATATTAGTTTCAAACTTATATGTTCAGGCTTATGGCAAACATATTACAGAATATATGGCCGAAAAAACTAAAATAATAGTAATAATAATAATAATAAATGTAGTATGTTTTCCAGGCTAAAGATAAAATAAACGCATATTTTAAATTAATAACTTAAGCTTTGTGGGACAAGGATTTTTACTTATCTAGAGCCTATTGTATATATTAATATTTATTATATAAATCTTAATTTAGCAAAAAACATTTTCCCAACTGCTTGTTTACTCACATGTAAGCTTTTGTTTTAACAGATCTCGATATATTTAAATTATTATAATATATTTTAAGTAGTTTGCGTTTGAACATAATTCACATTTCCAAATTTAAAAATGGTAATGGTTAATTTTTATACATATTATAATAGCTTAATTTATAGCTGACTACATTCTTAATAAAGACTTCATAATTATAGTTCAGACATTAAGATAAGTTTCTAGTATAAGCAATAATAATAGAAATTTGGTTTTTTTTTAAAGATAAGTTTGTATTTATGACTAAAAATAAATAAATAGTAAAGAAGGTCATTTAAGATGCTTGCCACTCTGTTATATATATCTTTGACATTTAATAAAATATAAAGTCTCTAATAACGGTTAAAAATAAATAATAATTTCTAACCTAATAAAATAAGATTAATAATCATTTAAATCTCTTGAAAAAATGTTATTTAAATCACGTAAGTAAATACAAAGCATGTTGAGCAGAATTTTGAAAGAATAAATAATTTGACTTAAGTTAGAAAATCTAGATATGCAATATGTAAAAAAAAATCCATTAATATATTTTCCAAATTTTTACTGTAAGTGTATTTTTCAATGTAAAAGCAAAAATTAATTTTTATGAATGTGAGGTCATTCTAAAGAATGATTAGTTGTAGAATGAAAAGTGCGTCATGTAAAAGTATCAATGTATTCAGCATAATTCTTATTCTTAATGACCAACTGGAAATAATAAATCACTACGGCCCAATTACTCTTAGCTTTTGCACGAACTAAGTTCGATTAAAAATTGGAAGCATTGTTTATTTTAAACATTATATACTTCGTAAAGCATATATAGATATATATACTCAAATTTCTGATGTATATATATATAACAACATTCAGTCTGTGCCACTTGAGTTGGAATTTATAGCTATCACAATGAAAGCCAAAAGTATACTTTGTTGTAATTCTTTAATGATGATGCTATAACTATATAACCACAAAACTTAGTTCGACTGATATTTAATATTAAATCTAATGTGATTATTACCTTCATCGATAAAATCAGATTATCAATATAATTTTATAATATATCTAAATTAATTTATATCTCAGGTTTGAATCATATTATTTTATACAGTAAGATATTATTTATTCTTCTGAAATTATTTAAATAAAACAATAAATAAATACTTCCAATTATAATTTGATAATGAGACTTCTTTTTTAATCGTTCTTATATTTCACATATTTATAGTGACAATAATTTTATGAACAACCTTTTTTTTTCGTTAAACCATTTAAAAGAAATTTTTATTATTTGTAATTCTTCTTTTTATAAATAACTTTAATAACAAACAAAAATTATAAATATCTTAATCTCAGAATTTCTTCACAAATTTATTAATCTCAGCGACACGTGATAACGTATATGATGCTACAAGTAAGGAAGGAAATTTTGTTTGTACTCATAGATCACATTAAGTTTTCTCATAATAAAAATTTAAATAGTACCATTAAAATAATCTTAAATATTAATGCAATTCAGATATTATACTGCATGAATATTAATTACGTGACTTTTCTACATTATGTACTCTTATAACTCAAATATTATTTTATTTTTGTGATTTCTGATTATGCAAATGATGATAATGAAGACTATGTCATAAATTAAGAAATAATAAAGATTTCATTAATAATATAAAATATAATAATTATAAATACTTTACATTTTAATGTAATTAAAAACAAAATAGTTATAACAATATTTTAGTAATTAATACAAAATCATAAAATGAAATTTTCATTACTTATGAATAAACAAAGTTCTCTATTGTATTCAAAATCTAGCTACCTTTCTAAATATAATATTAGTATAAGAACCTTTCATCATTGTATTTTTCAGATAATATTGCTTCTAAGCATATATAAAAATACTATTTCAGTTTAGACAGAATGTTTTATCATAGACTTTACACATCAACTATTCATTTTAACCATTTTAACACAATTTCCATCTTAGAAATGCTATAGGAAAGATGCAGAACAAATAAAGACATAGATCATAATGCATATGCCTTCAATATTTTATTTCTATCACCAATACATAAGGTAAATAATATGATGGGATAGTCAAAAGTACACATACTTATCTGCAAATGTATCATTAGTATCATATCAGTAATATCTAAAAGTTTTTCAAGAATAAACCATTATAAAAATTGCCTAATACAATACTTATGTCATCTATGACATTAGATTCTAAAGATATAATTTAAAATAATATATGAAAATAGTTTTGAATACCTAATATTTATCATATAATAATACTATAAATCCTATACGAAAGACAGATAAAACACATCTTATTCACAATAAAATAATCAGGCTTAATAATTATAAATTAACAATTTATAAAAAAAATCATACATCATCTCCAAGTGTACATTACATTCATCCATACCATTCTTTAAACAACTCCATACCAAATGTTCATATTATCTTTGTTGGTACAATACTGCAATTATATTTTGAAAATATCAATACCCACTCATGAGAAATATAAATTATAAACAAATTGTTAGCAAAAAATATTATGTGCAATAAAAAAATTTATGGATAAATTTATATCTAAACATTTTTTTTTTTACTTTTCTTTTACTAATTAGAGTCCATTTATGAACTCTCAAATTACTTATTTTAACACACATTTTATAGCATTCCAATTCAAACCATAATTCCATGATAGTCCAGAATATTTTATGAAAACATAGCATTAAAGTTTCAAGATCACAAATTAATAAACAATTATTTAATATCCAAAGCAATGAATAGAGAACTGATGTGATCTGATGCAAAATAAAGTCTGTATGTCATATTATTTCTTTTATATTACAGGGCAAATAAAATTTCCCATCACAATAGGGCACAACTTCAGTAAACATATTTTATGTTAAAGAAAATTCAGAATAAAAGGTTAATTTTCACATTATTCTTGAAAACAAAACATAATTTCTGGAAATGCAGTAAATTTCATTTTTCAATCATAATTGTTTTTATAAATTGATATAATGTTATCCCAATATTGGATAAAAATATAAATTATAAAAGTATATTGTTAGTAGAGTTTTTCAGCTACTTTTATTATCCTTCTTTTAAATATTACTCCAGTCAGTGTATAGTTCAAATTTCTTTTTTTATTACTAAAATTTAGCATAGTGAAAAATATGAAGACTATTAATAGCATGACAGCTGGTCAATGTAAAGTTTATAATTAGTTTTAGGAGAAAAACATAGTAAGTTACTCTTGAAATCAAGCATTATTATTATATCAATAATATTGGCACAATCATTTTTATTTTAAATAAAACATTAGCACAACAATAAATTGACAGTTGATTCAAAATAATATAATTTTACATATGTGGTCCTTATGACTATTTACAATATTATCAAATCCATATTACAAAATTTTGTACCTTTCTCCAATATAGATAATTGTTGAAACTTCATAATTGTGTATATTTAATGAAACCTTGCAGTGAGATAAATGGGCCAATTTGGAGGAGGCCTTAGCAGACAGTTCTCTAACCTTTTATTTTTTTAGCTACAATTAGCTAATTGATTAATAGATTAACAAGAATGTTAGTTAATTAGTTAATTAATTAAGTACAATATGTGGTCGAGCTATTTTTAAAAAAATAATCATGTAATCTTAATGAGATCATTGATCAAATAAGGCATTATTAATTGATAATTAATATGGCTTAATTAGCAGTCAAGGCATATGTTCTAATAATAAATTTATTTTAAAACTCTCTTGATTTCTAGACATAATAAATTAACATCACAATTAAAGTATACAATATATTAATGAATTAAAATATGACAATAGTAGTAATAAATTAATTAAACTTTTTTTTAAAAAAAAAAGTTCTCAAAATAATATTTTAGAAAATAATATTTTTTTAATAATAAAATTATAGTTTAGATAGCTTTAAATACAACTTATTTAAATAACAAACTTTAATTGTAATCAGTTTTTTTTTAAACTTTCCTTTCAGACAAAATGACTATTATACAAGCAAGCACGCCTTTGCAAGATTTCAAATATTTGTAACTAAATATTTGTATTATAAAATACTGTAGTAATATTCTCAAATTATTTAAAATGTTTATTTTAATATAATTATTTTACACCTTTTTTAATGGGTGTGTAATTGTATTTAAAATTAAGAGTGAATTACATATTAATAGGAAAGTGAAATCTATAGATTTAAGACATATAAAATTACAAAATTAACTTAACTGATATTTTTTAAATTAATTAAGCTTCTTTGTATTTAGATCTATCCAAATAAATAATCTATAACAACAGTTCTAAAGCTAAATTTTAACTTTTTAAACTATTCACCATATTTGGCCTATAATTTGATTTATTGGAATAGAAATAAAATATAAAAAATATTTAATTTTTTTTACATTCACATTATACACGTTATATTGTGTTTACATATTGTAAATACAAGCCTATTAAATTGGGTCATGTGACATCTGACTTGATTTTTTTATAACATTATACACATATACAGTTCACTAGGCAAATTTTAAGATTACAATATATGTTTAATTTTGAATTTAGAGTAATTGAATTATATAAATCTTGGTTTTCATTGATTAAGAAAGTAAATTAAAGATATTATTTTACTAAATTTAAAAAAAAAAAAAATACTAAAGTAGAATCGGAAAAAAATCAGTCTAATTCTGTTTTAAATGTAGTCAATTTGTATTATACACTATTCTTTACTAGATAACCAATTCTAATTATAAAAGAGAATAAAGTTACAAAAACATTGAAAATGTATCTATGTATGCAGGACAAAATATACTCTTGTCAAACACACTCATTTATTTATTTTATAATAATAATAATAATAATAATAATAATAATAATAATAATAATAATAATAATAATAATAATAATAATAATAATAATAATAATAATAATAATAAAATAATAATAATAATAATAATAATAATAATAATAATAATAATAATACAATAATAAACAAATTTACATAATGTAAGAGATAATAACAATATTGGAAAATCAACTTAAGTTGAATAAAATTGAATTAGAGATTTCTAATTATTATTTAATAATCACATTATTTTATTGTCATTTGTATGATCTGAAAAAAAGATTAGATTGAAAAAGATTTTCTCAGTTATTATTTTACTGAAAATGATTGTCTAGGACAGGGGTCAGCAAACTATGGCTCATGATATATATATATATGGCTATTAATTTTTATCCTAGAAAAAAATTATATATGTGGCTCTTCAGAAATGTCTATATTTTTCCACAGGGTCTAATCAGAATGTATGGTCAAAAAAAAAAGCAAAAAAAAAAAAAAACATTGCAATTTGAAATCATAAAAAAATAAAGATAAAATCAGGACAAATCTGGGACATATAGACCCCTACTTTGTAGTAAATTTGAAAATAAAACTATTATAGTTTCAATTTATAAAATTTTTAAAAGATTTTATTAACATAATTATGATTTTATATGTTTTATAAGTCTAGCAAAACTTCACAATTAATAAGTGAGCATACAAGACAATGTTAGCAATAGTGCAATGTGAATTCATATAATCTAGAAGAGGAACATATTTTTGTGTAGTTGTGCAAACATGGATATAATGTATTAAATAAAATACAATATTTAAAGAGTTTTTCAACATGACTATGAAGAAAAGACTGAGAAAAACATTAGATGAGCATCATGATTTTAAAACCAAATGGACTGAATCTTTCATTTATCATGAGCTCGGAAGGCTTTCCAACCTGTCTTATTTACCAAGAAACACTGGCACAAAACAAGAAGTGTAATTTGGAGAGACACTTCACGACAAAACATGCCTCATTTGCCATAAAATATCCTGTCAGTGACATGAGAAAAAGAGCAATTAAAGAACTTCAGAAAAATATTGAAAAATCAAGTTCTGTATTTGATTATTGGAGACAGTCTGCCAATAATGTTACTATTGCAAGCTTCATAGTAACTCAGGAAATTGCTAAGAGAGGAAAACCATTCACAGATGGTGAGTATGTAAAATGTTGTTTTGTTAAAGCATCTGAAGAACTTTTTCATGATTTCAAAAATAAAACAGATTTTAAATAAAATTAAAAACATGCCATTATCTGCCAAAACAGTAGCAGATAGGACAGTTAAAATGGCCTTAAATGTGGCCAACCAACAAATCGAGGACATTAAATTATCTTCAGCTTTATCAATTGCAGTGGATGAGTCTTGCAACATCAAGGGCACAGCCCAGATTTCCCTTTACATGTGGTATATATCATCTGAGGGTCCAAGAGAAGAACTTTTAGGATTATTGCCACTCAAGGGCCAAATGTGTGAAGAGGACATAGCAAATGCTGTCATTGAATGCATGGAAAAAATCATATCATACTTGATAAAATTGTGTCAATTGCAACTGATGGGGCAAAAAGTATGATGGAATCGAAAAAGAGTTTGTTTTAATTTTAAAAAAAAACATTACTCATGAAGTGATTACTTTCCATTGTATACTTCACCAGGAAGCACTTTGTGCACAAACATTTCCAGAAGAAATCAGTAAAGTTATGGACTTGGTAATTAAGATTATTAATTTTATTGCAGTAAGAGGACTTAACCATCAGCAATTTAAAGAGTTGCTATATGAAATAGAGAGTGAGTATTCAGATCTTCTCCAATATAACAGAATTTGATGGCTTTCCAGAGGCAACATGTTAAAATGTTTTGTATTTTACATAAATGAAATCAAACTATTTCTTGACAATAAGTGCATTTAATATTTAGAATTAACAGAAGATCAGTGGTTGCAAAAATTGTATTTCATGGTCGATGTTACATCACAACTGAATCAGCTCAATCGTAAATTACAAGGTAAGGGAAATACTGCTTTTTCAATGGTAGAAGAAATTATTTTGTTTGAAAAGAAATTGATTCTATTTGCTGAAGATTTAGAAAGGGGAACTTTAGTTCATTTCCCAAACTTGTCTCAATATCATCAAGAAAACAATGCCCTCATTAACAAATATTATTTTAAGACAACAATTTTAAACACGAGAGAATTTTTTCTTCAAATGTTTCAGGAATTTAGAAATGATAAAGCAACTCTAGCTTTTATTACAAATCCTCTTAATGCCAATGTGAGAGAATTAAAATTTTCCCCATTTGATATTGATGTGGGTAATTTTGAAGTACAATTGCTGGATTTGACAAGCAAAGATTTATGGAGCTCCAAATTTGTTCACCTTGGTATTGAAATGGAAGAACTGGAAAAAGAAAAATGTAGTCTGCTTTCACAGAACCAGCAGAGTGCTATAAAAAACCTACAGAAGGCAGATTCTATGATTTTTACCACTTGGAATAGTCTTCCAGATTCATATCATGAGTTGAAAAAATTTGCATTTGGTATTCTCAGTATCTTTGGATCTACATACTTATGTGAACAATCATTTTCTAACATGAATTTTATTAAATGTAAATTGAGGAACCAAATTACTGATGCCAATTTGGAATCATGCCTTAAATTAAAACACTAGTTATCAACCGGACATATAGAAATTTTCAAAGGAAATGCAAGCTCATTGTTCACACTGATTAAAACCAATGCTAGCAATTTTCCATGTGATTTAATCTACATTTAATAAAGATATAATTAATATTGTAACTTGTTATAGTATTTCTTTAAATTTCCTTATTTGTAAAAATATATTCATGGCTCTCGAATAATTTTTAAATTGTTGCGAGTGTCAGATTTGGCTCTTCCGTCTCAAAAGTTTTCAGACCCCTAAGTCTAGGAAGTTTTAGGCAGAGGAGAAATATTTTCTTCATCATTTTATTTCTCTAAGAAGAACTAGATTTGTTAAATAAATATAAAAATGTTTGTCTCACATTACAATAAATTTATCTGCAAGGATGAAATAAAGTGGAAAGTAAACTCAAATAGATCATCTACATATTAATGAAAATGACTATTTAAGCAGTAATATGAATACCATCGAAAACATGAAAAAATAAAAAAAAATCTTAGGTTTATAATAATTAAATAAATAAATAAAAATAATGCACTTTAAGAATGGAAAAAAAGTTATGGTAAGTAATACGCTTTTTTAATTTTATTTTACTCATAGTGTAAAGACGTATACGTTACTATTTATTCTTTTTTGTTCTACTAGTATTTTTTTTAATTTTAAGTATACCTTTCAATTAACGATTACCATTGGTCGTGATAAGTATATGATATTAATGTAAATGGTAAATTACAATATACAAATATTTTTTGAAAAGTCATTTTATTTATTTTTCAAAGAAAGTATTTTTTAAATGATAATTTAATAAAAGATGCATTCTAGAAAATATTAAAAATTTTCTTTTATGTTTTGTTAAATATTAAAATAGGCATACAATTATCAGAATTATTTCAAAATCCAAATAAATATCTCAACTATGACATTGGATAAATAGAACCTCCCAATGTAAACCTTAGTAATCAATATATGCAAGAAAATGTGTGCATAAAATCCATATCTAGTGCCTACTCATCCAATATCCTCAGACTAGTATCCAGCTTATGGCCTTCATCAGTAAGAAATCTTAGATCTGAGAGGACTTCATCTAGATCTTAGGATCTAATGCAATCTTCCAGAAGCCATATTTTTACCTATTTAGTTCCTCAATAATGAAAACCACAAGATAGTAACTAATCTGGAGATACTGGAATCATAGGCATGAGATTGAGATTTTATGCACAAATCTTTTTATATCCATTGACTACTAAGGCTTGTGCTGCATGGCACTACTGTATGGAGAGTTTGCTACTGTTATTAATGGTTTGTGTCAGCATATGAAATAGTGATCATGTGAATAATGTAATAGTTTAGCACTGCTTTTTGTTATATTTAAGTATCAATCTAAGATCAGGAAACTTATAAGCCCATTTTTGTGAATGAAAATCCAAGATTACTCACAAAGAACAGAAAACTCTTAATTCTAATAAGTTAAAAATAAAGTGATATTATTATTTTAGATACCACGTAAGATTCTGGAGAATTAAACATCTAGTTTATTTGATATAATAGTCGCGTATACAAGTCACTCTTTAGTTCTTAAAATAAAATGATGTCTTTAGAGTAAATGATTGTTTTATAAATAAGATCTAAAGATATCTATTATAGACAATATATACTTTCCGTGAATTAATATTTGTTTACTTTTTTTCTCATAAAGATGGATTTTCCCTTAACCCTTCAGAATTTAATCTAGCAAAAAAAAAATTATAATACAAAAACTAGTATAGATGTGTTTTCCTTTACATTTAAACAAGAGGTCATTTTGTTTAAATGAAAACTAGCTAAAAATTTTATTCAAGTTCTTAGATATATCATATTTCACCAAATAAGGTCATGGTGTATGTGAGAACGTCCATGAGAAACAATTTTGGGTTAAATTTTACGATGAAATGTATTATTGTTGCACATACTCCATATAATAATCAATTATCTTATTAGTGTAAATAAAAGTAAATGAATATAAAAAAATCTCTAACCACAAATAGCATAATTTTTTTCTGATTCTAAGTATAAAATAATTAAAAACTTTATTAAAAAATTTTGTGTTATATTTCTTTTAAGTTTTGCAAAATGTTAATAAAACAAACAAGTTTATTGAAAAAGGGATTATCTGTTAACCCTGATTTCACTTCACACTCTGTAGCCTGAATAGTGTAATAGAATGATATAAATTGAATGTGGATTTGTATGTAATATCATTCATGATGCTTATTATAATTTTTATGGTATCTATAAATTTAAAATGTTTATAAGTACAAGTGGTCAAAATTTACTATTTTACATTATCCTGTATCTTAGCCCATCTTTGTAAATGATTATTATATAAAAATTGGTGCCTAATATGAGTTCTGATATATGTACACTCCAAGAGAAAAAGGTCTAATGCCCAGTAAATTTATATTCCTGAGAAAAATAAATGGAGGTCTGTAAGAGTAAAATATTAAAGAAACATTATAATGCAACAAATAATCTAATGTTTTAAGTATATGATGTAATTTATTATTGTAGATTTCAGATACGTTGGTTGAGAGTTTTATTTTCTTGAGAATTTATTGTAGAGTTGTATGATAAAGTATTTGTAAATATGTTTCTGAATGTATATGATTGTGAAGTGTTATTTTGCTGTGAGTCCAAGAATATCATTATGTAGTAGTATTCACAAAGTTTTGTGAAAACTCATATAAGTTATCAGATGTCCTATTCCTGGTCTTATCAATAAAATATTTTTTATCAGATGCTTAGTTCATAGTCAAATATAATTATATTCTACCAGATGTGTAATTTCATTTTTTATGTTATTATTTTGCCAGAAGCTAAATTCCTGTTTATTATATATTGATATTTGATGAGATTCTAAATGCATATTCTTTATTTTCTTCAACATAAATCTTGATATGGAAGTTTGATTACATTATCAATGATCTCATTCTTGGTTTTATTTGTTTCTGTTTGATTATTCCTGGAGAACATAGTTTATGTCTATGATGACTTGCTAGACTAAACTAAGAGCTTTGGATATAACAGAAATAAACTACCAAAACAAGTTTTTAAAAAAAGATACTAAGAACTTCAAAACATTCATAAATGACTTTGACAGTAAAAGTAAATGACAGATTTATTATCCTTGGAAAAAATTAAATTTTAGAAGTACAATGTGTGGGTTAACCTCCTATCTTCATCAAATAAAGAGGAAACTTAATAAAGCAATCCTTACATCTTAAAAACATGAAACAGAAATCCTTGCTATAAAACAATCTTTATGACAGAAAGAGCCTAATAAAGTTCAGGAAAATCATTTAACTGATAAACATAAATTTTTAATAAAAAATAAAAAAATAAAAACATAAAATCTAACAGAGCTAAGGAAAATGAATATATTTGATTGAAATAAATTCATTTTAGAAAAATAATAAAAGTTATAAAAAGAGCATATAATTGATGAGTAGAAATTGAGTTTTATTCTTTTTATGCTATAAAGAATACATTAATTTTTTTTTTAAAATATATAGAAGAAATAAGAACAGACTTACAGTTAAAAACTTGAGAAGATAAATAAGCCCAAATGGAGGGCCCAATAATAAAGGTTTGATGTGTTACTGTTAATTCAAAATTCTAATATAAATGTAATAAAAACTAAATTAGTGAGAGCAAGATTTCTAAAAATTAAAAAATGAAATTGAAAAATATACAACAAAATTGTAAAATGGGATGAAAACAAATGCAACAAAATTTATAAAACTAAAAAAGAAAGAAAGAAAATAGAAAAGGTATAACAGATTAATTTTAAAAAAAGAAAATCAGGATTAAAGGCTGTAATGCAATGATTTCTAACCTGGGGTATTCATACTCTCAGGAAGTATGGGAAGCTTGGAGAGGGTACGATGAATAGCATGTAAATAAATATATTATGCTATTAATATATTCCAAAAATAGTTATGTTAACATCTCTGGGTTATTCCATGTTCATACTATCTATCTGCCTGACCAGAAACATTTCCAGTCTCTTTATGGTCATATACACGTTGAGGTTGCATAAACTTTTTTTTTACTACAGGGTCCAATAACTCAAAATGTCCAGTTCATGTTCCAAAATAGTTAGTGCAATTGCCATATTAGCACCCCCTTGAGATCACCTCTATGGCATCTGCACCTCCTGCTTATGCATCTGACATATTGCATGGTACATTATTGTAATGTAGAGGAAGTACTGGATAATTTACTAAACATCATGGGGTTACAGAGACCAAAAAAGTTGGTAAACACCTGCTATAATTGAATTATGCCAATGACAACTGAAAACTTAAAGTAATGAAAAGTTATAAAAAAAAATAATAATATTGAATAATATCAAACATGGGAAAATAGGTTTAAAACTTAGAGTAATATTGAACTGATTTAAATATTATAGAAACTTACAAAAGTAAGATAAATACTATAAAACAAATTGAAAAAATATATACTTTCTAGAATAAAATAAAGTTAATGTTGGAATAGGAGTTTGTTTAAAAACTAATTTAGTAAGTATGGAAAATTGCAGAATGGAGATGGAAATAACAGAAAAACCTGAAATTAATGTTGTAACTGACAGAATTACTAAAGATATTGAAGTTGTAAAACAATTTGCAATGAAAATTTTGATGGATATGACTTAAATGTTGTGGTGGAAGAATATAAAATTAAAGGGAAAATGGCATAAATATGTGTAGATGGTAATGATTCTACAAATATTGTGCAACATTCTAGTGTAAATTGTATTGAATAAGATAATGTAACAAGTAATACAACTTATCTAGGTTCTCTAGGATTATTTAAAAAGAAATTAGAATGTTTAGAAGTAACTGTTAATGTACTAAGAAAAATTATAGAAGTAACAACTATAGGTGATTCTAAGATAAGTTCATTGTCTTTAGTGTTTAATTGGGCTGGTCTTACAATTTAAAATTAAATTATTTATTGATGATAAAATATCTAGTGTGTTTCTCGAATGCAATTCACATAATGCCACCACATCAATGTAATAGTGGTTCTACAATGTAAAAATTAATAATAATGAATGCTATACATTAACCATGACAGTGACATCTTTCCTTCTATGAAGTAGTAGTAGTGTGATGATATGTAGTTAACTATTAGAAATTTTTAAATTTATGCTTTGTATTTGTCAATAAAACTATGACCGTTTACTGGCATTTCTTTAGCAGAACTTGCATAATTACTAGGAAATTTTTTTTTTTAAATTCTGGAAAGAGAGAGACTGGCGTATATTAAAGGTTTAAAATGATTTTTACTTTATTATGAGACAGAGATTAACAACAAATTAATATTTTTATAATTAATGAAGATATAAAAATAAACTATTGATTGTTATAATGCTTTCACATAAAAGTTTAATATATTTTTTTTTAAAAAGATACACATCTTTTACATTTCTAAATATATGATTGTATGTATTCTTATCCGCTATTTTAAATTGTTTACATTTGTTTTCTATCTAGTTCCCCCTCCCACGAGAAAAAATTTTATATTAATTTGCTTGAGGAAAAAATATCCACAAATTCCACTAATACTATTATCTTTTTAATAAATATTTAAAACTGAATTCTGAATCATTCTTTTGAAAAACGATTATTATTTTCAAAAAAAAAAAAAGCCAAATCTAAACGAAGTGTAGTGTAAATAAAAGCTGTTGGAAGCTAATTCAAGCTATAAAACAGATTTTAATAAAATAATAGCTGGTATAAAATTTAATACAATACCTGCTTACATTATAGATTTTATTAATGTACCGTTAAAATAAAATAAGAAATTACGCAACATACGTTATATCTAAATTAATATTATTAATAAACTATACATTGCAAAAAATAAAAAATAAAAAAATGTAAGTCTATTGGGAAGCAAGACTACAAAATTAAAAAGTTTACAAAACCTTCAGAATTTAAATATTTACTAAGAATTTTTTTTTTTCAAAATGTCTAATAGTTCTGTAATGAATTCATTTTTAAATTATTTTAAAAAGCCAATTACTATTTAATTTTTTAATTTCTACACTTAAGTATTTTTCGTTCATACTTCAATATATTAAATTATTTTTAAAATAATAATAATAATAAAAATAGTAATTAGAGTAGTTTATCAGCAATATCTATCATCCATAAAATAAATATGGTTTTTCCAACTACAAGGATAAAAATAAATTATATTGAGATGAGTTGTGCAATGGCTATACAAACCAATTTGGGAATCACAAATACATTCACGTACATGATATATAACTATCTGATATTTTGCAATGCTGTCTTTTAATTTCTTCAGCATACAACATTTGTAAAAAATTCACCACTATATCTTCAAATGTATTTTGCTCTCTATCATGTCGTCCTATTCGAAACAATCAACATTAAACTTTTTTGAAATATTCTTAATATAATCCTTGTAATATAACAGACTATCTCTCCTATAAAAATTATTCTCATATTTACCACAAAATATTCTTTTAAGAATTTTTCTATTTTTCATTCTGCCAAATCCATTGAAAGTGTGATTTTAAAATGGTGAACTATATTATCACATCCAACAAGTTGGAAGAACTTATTGATTGCTTTTATGATCTTGTCTCTGTATTTTGAAGATTTTAAGAAGCATCTAAACTTTCCTAATTCTTCTATAATATATGGTAGAATATTCAAGCCTCACTTCCATACAGTAAATTAGCTAAAAATAAAAACTCTATATATAGCTAATGTAGTTGCAGTTGTTATCTCTTTAAAAGCAATAGCAACTCTCCATACAGTACTGCCATCCCATGCCAACCAGAATAATCAATGTTTTTCAGAAGGCTTGTGCATAAAATCCCCACCTAGTGCCTACTCATCTAATATCCCCAGACCATTGATTACTCTGGTTGGCACTGGGTGGCACTACTGTATGAAGAGTTTTGCCTGTTTTAATAACAGTTTTGTGCTAGCATAAGAGATGGTGATCTTCTGATATTTAGTGGTTTAACAATAGCAATTCATTGGAGTCTGTGTTATTTTCCAACACCTAAGTTCTTCCCTCTATTTATAAAACTTCAAGATAGTTACATTGGATTATATTGTCCAGCTGATAAACATCTATTGCAGGGGACTTTTTTTCCATCACAAGCTGATAAAGATGTAGTGTTTTTTTGAATATATTATAAAATGAAATATATTGCATTGAAAACAATAAGTACATTCTGAAGAGTGATTTTTCAAACTAGCAAAATAGCACACTTACCAGCATATTGTCACATCATCAAATTTCTTGCATTTTGATTTTTGTGTCATTTAGCAACTTATAAGAAATTCTAAAGATTATTGCTACAAAAATTAAAAACTATATATGGACCAAGTATACATTCTTGCTTACCATTAGTTTTTCATTTCAAATGCTTCATGTTTTCCCATTTTAGTATAATACTTTCTTCAATTCTTTTCTCATTCATTCATATAGAAGTTATATATCATGATTAAAATTTTGGTGATTAATCTATTAATTTAAAACAATGCTACAGACTTATTCATTAATTGAGTCAAGCATCTAGACAAAATCAATAAAAACTATAAGTCACTCTTTGTTTTCAACAAATTTTTGTGCATTTATCTAGCAACAAAAACATATCTGAAGTGGATTCTTTAAAACTGCATTTAATCTCTGATATCCATTAATCCAGAACTGAAAGCAAACTATTGGGATAAAATATTTCAAAATACATTTGCTATAGTGAATGACAATGGTATTTCAAAATAATTACTGTATTCTTGTCTATTCCCTTTATTTTTACTTAACCAACAGAAGCATTCTTAATAGTAGATGCCACAACTTTGTGAAATGAAATATTTCTTAATAAATCGAATATTTTTGAGATTGATATATCATCACCATATTTTAAAACTTCATCAGATATTTCATCAGGATCTGCAACCTTTACATTTTTACAATACAAAGAACTATATTGAATTCTCTAAACTGGATATATTAGTCCAAAGTAAAATGGATATGATTATCCTTCACAAAATATTCTTTTTTGTATCATTATGCAAAAGATGACCAAAATATATCACTGTCATCATATATAATAGAGTATCACTGTTCAATTTAATAATATTGTGATACTGTTTCTGTTGTTCCAAAAAGTTCTAGATTGCCCATGAACAGTGAATTTTTGTATTTTCTTTGTAGTTCTTATCCACCAATTATTTTTAAACCTTTATTTCTATATTTATAATGAAACTACACATTTAATTCATTATTTTGCCAAGCAGAAAATTCTGCATGTTTTAATCAAATCATTAATAATAAGATCATTGTCAGAAAATCAGACATGATTTTTTTAATGAACACAAAAATAATTTATTTGTATTCATAATATACTTTTTTTAAAAAAAATCATACTTCAGTAATATAATAATCTTGAAGATTCAAATAAGCAACTTTAGCATTTAATAACTATTGAAATTTAGTACATATAGTAGATACTTTTAAATAATGAAAATCATCTTTGTTGTAAATATGAGTGGAATAAGATCTATTTTTAATATAACATGTTTTAATTTTGGAGCATGTTAATCTATTATTCTTCCAACAGTATATGCTTATAACTCCTTGTGTAATATGAACTTCTGAATTCAGTCTTCTTATTATAATGTAATTGACTGGTTTTTTTTGTGTGAGTGCATCCATATTTCTTTACAGCAATTTTTCTGTCAAAACAAAATGTTTGGATATTGTACTTCAATAACAGGTCATTTTAATTTATAGTAGCAATGTATTATTTTTAACCACTTTGGTCATGTCTATTATTAATATCAACATGTGCATTAATATTCCCATGAAAAAAATCTATATTTCAATGATAATGCTGTAATAATGCTAACCAGGAAGAAATAAAAATATTTCTCTGAGTTAATGTTGGAGCATATGCACTAATAAAATGAGCACAAGTACATTATACTAAACAAGTTTTAATACCATTAATTTTTCTCGTTACAATGAATAATTTTAAGAGTATAAAATAGTATATTAAACTTATACAGCAAATTCAATACCATGCATTCTTCTTTTTCTTCCAAAAAAACTTGTAGCTATCTATCTACTCTTTTAAACTTTCTTTATCTGGAAAAAGAGTTTTCTTAAAGGCAGTTATGTTAATCTTAAAGTTTGACAGTTTTTTTGCTTCCAGTGCCTTTTCTCCATTCTGGTGTTAAAGAATATATATCAAGTTCACACATTTCATGATCTACATTTAGAAAAATGTATAACATTTATCTTTAGTATTATCACTGTCTCTTACTTTACTACTACTACTACTACTACTACTACTACTACTAATAATAATAATAATAATAATAATAATAATAATAATAATAATAATAATAATAATAATAATAATAATAATAATAATAATAATAATAATAATAATAATAATAATAATAATAATAATAATAATAATAATAATAATAATAATAATAATAATAATAATAATAATAATAATAATAATAATAATAATAATAATAATAATTTATATTGCTTTAATGAACAATCCACTAGACATGACAACTTAGCTAAATTGTGTGCACCATAACATTTTAGATTATTTCTAATCTTTTCTACTTCCATGGTAGGCAAGGTGATCTTAAATAGACCTTGCTCTGCACATACTATCTTGTCAGCTGAAACTTCTGAATCAAATCAAAATTCAAACCAACCCATTAAGGACTGAATTCTCTTTAGAAATGATACCTATTACTGGTTTCTTAATTATTAAAGCTTGAGCTAAAAAAATTAAAAAGGAAATTGGGGTCAGTAACTATGTATGTGTAGTATAAAATAAAAATGTGTGATTGCACAAACAAAACTGCTATTGACACAATTAGGATAAAGAAATGACAGATAGATGCTTATAACTACTGGATGCAATACTAGCTTAAGTGATTGAAAAAGGACATCATGGAGATATAAAAAACTGCTTGTATTGAAAATAGTATCTAGATATTGATGAACCAAGATCCTATGTATAAGAAAGAAGGAGTCTTTATTGTTTGGGCATGTTTACTTATTGTTTACAGCTAATTCTTATATTAAATGTCATTTCTCTATTTGCCACTTACCTTGATCATAGCATCCAACATAAAGGTTGAAAAATTATATTTAAAAGGGTATACATATTATAAATGCTTATGAGAGAGAAAATGTGTATATATAAAATAAAAAGAATGTATATAAATGAACTATATAATTTTTATTTAACTGCATTGTTTATCTGTAATAACTTTTAATACATGTTGCCAGTGTAGCTTAATACAGTAGTAGTGTAATGACTTTGAGTTTAAGATTCATGATCACAGCTAAAGCCCAATTACTTCCAATGCTGAAACTTTTTATGAGCTTAGAGCATTAATTTTAATGAACAGTCAGTGCAGAAAACTAAAAAAAAAATTAAAAATACTGTAATGAATATAAAGTCAGTACATGAAATTATACAATAAGCATTCAGTCTTCATTTCTTTAGGCTTTTGATGTAAGTTAATGATCCAAAAACAATTATTTCCATATTCAGTTTTTCTTCCTAAGTATTATGAAAAATAGCCCTCGTTTCTTCAAAATCTACTTATTATTATCTTTATCTGCTAATTCCTTCATTTATTTTTTTAAAAAATCCCTTTTATTTATAAAATATAGCACTATCTTGATTTAAATTAAATAAATCTTCGACAGTCATGTTGATTTGGATATCAGAAAAATATAAAATTGCAACTTTTAATAAGTTTGTTCCATATTGTTAATAGTTGAATTGTTTTTATTCAGAGAAACTGTAATTTTTCTCGTTTCTGTCAAATTAAACATATAAATCAAAATTGCTGCTTGCATTATTATACTTATAATATGTGATATATGTGTGACCACTAAAAGTAAATTCCATTAAATGATCTGTAAAATAGGTTTGATAAAATCTCTGCGCTGCTGCATCTTTTTGCTTATCAGTATTTTATAATATGATGAAGAATTTGAAGATATTCTGTTAAAATTCTTATTGTGCATTTCGAAATCCAAATTATAAAATCGGAAACTAATTTAAATTGTATTGAAAAGTATAACCAATAATGCTAAAAATAGATATAGTTTTCTGCCTGTAGTAATAAAAAAAATTACTCTAAGTTCAAAAAATTTCTCATAATTTTTGTCTACCATATATAATGTGAATTCAGTGTAACATCAAAGATTTTTTATAAGCCTTTCATTTATATATAAGAAAATCATTGAACTTAATTAGCACTTCAGGAACATTGCATTGGTAATATAATATAACATCCTTAAGAAAAGGTGGACTGAAGCTTTTCAAATGCATTTTTAGATTATTTGATCAACTAATGCAAGCAGATATTATTAGTCTTAGAGTTGATTGTTTTGTTATATTTACTCTATTTAACACTAAGGCAGTACTAACATTCTCACTCACTGTTTATATAAATATTACATGTCCAAGTAGTTTTCTCTCTAAATTAATAAAAAATTAATGCTGAAGAGCTTTATATACTTTATATTAATTTTCAAATTATTTCCTATAGTTTAACAATTTCTTGATCTTTTAAAATGTCTATATTTATATTAGCCTATTGATCATATTACCTCAACTTCATTTGGAAAAAACATATATATATATATTAAAAATATGTCTGAGCACTTATTATATAACAAAAAATTTATAAAATGTGTGAATCTGTTATGAATAAAGTCTACAAATATTTCTAATGGTGTTTAAAAATGTATTCAATGAAATGTGTAACTTTTCCAAATTGCACCTGTAGAGTGTGTTGCTAACACATCTGTGCAATTTTGATAAAAGTATCAAATCCTCTATTAAGTATTCTATCATGAGTTTCATGCATGAATTCTATCATTTTCTGATGAATTTTTTTATAATTTTATTAAATAATCACATGTCATAATCTGAACATATTTGGTGTGTAGTTAATTTGTATATTTTTTTGTTGTTAATGATATGCATCGTTAACTATAATACAGATTATACAAGGTTCTGGATGAAAATAAATACAATAATTATATTTTAAATATATTATCGAATCACAATTATTGTATATAATAAATAAATATTAAATTATATGTAATTTTCTGGCAGGAATATTAGTTTCCAATGATATTCTGTTTATGAATTTACTATCAGATAGTGTTATCACTCGTATAAAATGGCACCATTAAAAAAGTGTCAGATGTGTTTTGAAACATTTTTTTAAATACCATTGTAGTGAATAGTTGATTGTCAAATGTAACAGCAAGTTCAAATTGATGATGATTAGTATGGTAAATACTCACATAAATCCTCAATGCATGTGGAAGAAAAAGTATAATTTTAAATTTTATTAAACAATTTTAGATTTTGTTTTTTTGTAAGTCCTTCAAAATGTAAATAAATATGTCAAGTTTATTAATGAAGGGATTTTAATACCTACTTCAGGTATTTATATTTTTGTTTTATTAATTATTGTTTGATTTCATTTTGCTACGATTATGATTATATTTTTATATTCAAAATTGTTAATATAGTTCTGTTGCTTTATTAGTACATGTATCTTGACTCTGATTTCACCTCATGCTCTACAAACTGATGTTAGATTAATGAAAAGTGGGAACTAAGTGTAGTTATGCGTGTACTATCACTCAAGATGATAATTTTGATTTTCGTATCATCTATAAATTATAAATATTTTCAAATACTGATGATCAAATTTTTATTTTATTAAATCCCTTTTTCTTATCTTTTATATTTTGTTGAGATATGGGATAAACTACTCTGCTTTTGTTGAGAGACAACACTATTTCCAATTTCAAAAGACACTTGAATAAAACAGAAACTGTTGATATATTGTTATTAGTTTAATTTTTGTGATTATTATTAATTATCTAATATCATCTATACAATCTTATGAAGCCATTTTTCTGCAGGTTTTAATGATTTCTATAATTATTTTATCAGGAAGGTTGTAATGATTACTCAACTTGTAACTGAAGAATATTTCTATGTTCGTTTTTAAATTAAATAAAATATATCTATAAAATGCTACAATTGAATGTAGTGAAATTTATTTATTTATTATACGTAAATTTCATAAGTATTATTTATTAATGAGACAACATAGTTACTATTTATTAAAAATCATTATATTAGATAAGCATTTATGTGGCTAGAATAGTTCTTTGCGTTTATCATACCATGCCTCATCATATCTGATCTCTTATGCACTTTTTTTATTTATCTTCTTTCATAGTCACAGAGTGTGAATCTACATTTTTACAAAATCTTATATCTTAGATGAGCAAAACGTCTTTGAGGCAATAGATTTTATCAATGAGCAGATAGCAGGACCTATGTCCTACCAGAAATTTTTAATATAGATCAGTAACGAAGATGTGTAAATGTTTTTCTGTTTGTTTGGTTTTGAATTTTTTTTTTACCCATTCTAGCTTTTTGAATCTCAAAAAGATCAAGAATGTTTTTAATTTTCTTTTATTTTATTAAAAAACTTAATGTGAAATCTAAATGGGCCTCGTGGAAAAAGTAAGCCTGTTCTAGTAGTATTAAATAATTATATGAAAGTAGTATTAAATAATTATATGAAACTACAATATATAAAAATATTTTTCTAATAGAATTTAAATGTAAAATCAAATGATTAAATATGAGCTCAATTTGCAAAATAATCCTTTTCTGAACTGTTGCAATCAGATTATCACTAATGTATATATTTTTTTTAAAAATTAATGATAAATAAATAATAAATACCATGACACTATATCTTATATATGTTTTATTAGATGTTCCAATTTGGTATCTTGTATCTAGATAATTGAATCCTTGTTTTTATCAAAAATAAAATACCTTGGAGCTGCTTAATGAGCTATATATTTTAAACATAAGATAAAGTAATGTTAAGGTTTTATTCTGGTCTACTTTTAAACATAAAACAGCATTTATGAAATAACAGAAGAAATTTAAGTTCAGTGTTTCAAATCCATTTGCTTTTGCAAATATGATTGTGGTAATCAGAGATAAACATTTTAGGAACATATAATGACATGATATTAAATAGAGTGGATTATGTTGCATAGAATGCCATTAAGTATATAATTTTTTTGCCTCGTTGGGATTACATTTTTTATTGCAAATTAGATTTTTTTATCTTTTCATTTAAAATCCATTGTTTCTGTCATAATTTGTACAAAATCACCTAAAAAAAGTTGAAAAGAATATACTATAGAATGAAGCTTACAGTTTTTCCTCTTCCAATTTTACAGCTAAAATGTATGTAATAAAGTGGGGAAGCAAATCATCTACAAAAATTTAAATACAAAAGTCTTAAAACAATGCAATATGTAAAAATTATTTGCATGAATTTCTTTTCCAGAAGTATATGAATAATTTGTTTGTTATGATCAAAAGATCTCTGCATACGTATGAACTTGACTTTGAAATGAGAATTTATTACACCAAGAACAATTCTTGCAAATGTTTGTTATTTTTATTCTTCAGTAATTTTTGCAAAAATATTCAATATTGGCCAGATCTTTTTATTTTTATTCTTATTAGCAATGAGTTTGATTTAATTGTTACTTTGCAATGTATTAAGGTGTTGTGTGTACTTCTAACCTTAGCGCCAATCAAGAGGGATGAATCTGATAATCAATTTCAACCTCATCACTGATCCTCTTCTTCAATACTTGGACAATTTTTAAATATCTTTCTTTGCAGCCTCTGCATTTTTCTCTAGCCCAGTAATAGTTATTATATCCTGATTATCATCTCTTTCAGAAAACTGGATATGCACTTAATGGTCTTGTCTAATTTTAGTGGCTTTACATCCACTAATTTTTGGATGGTATTTTGAATCAATGTGCACCTGAAACTAAAAATTTCTTAATGATCTTCATTATTTGTCTTCTTCCAACTATTTCATTTTGCTCATAAGCAACAAGATTCTAAAAAAGATCTGAAGGTTAATAACAAAAATATGAGTTCTGTTTCTCAGATGTCAGAATTATTGCTTCAGATTTCTAATCTCCAAAGCATTTTTCCTCCACTGCCACCTTCAGAATACAGTATTACCAGTTGAAATCCATGCAACTGTGAAGCTTATATTGAGAACAGAGAAATAAAGCATAAATATATTACTCAGCAGTTACAGTCACATTGGATGGAAGTGTGGCAGGCCATCAAAATGATTTATAGAGAATCATCTTTCAGTTGTTTAGAAAATTCTTTTAAAGCAGATATTGTTAGGGTTGCAAGAATTGGTCTATAAATTATGTAGCAGGAATCCACACCAGCTCAGGGAAAAAATTATATGGAAGTAAAAATATGAATTCTGAAGCAGTTAAATGCAATAAGTCAAAACAGTGCTCAATGGCAGCACTAGCAATTTGTAGCATGCTTTTTGATGAATATACTATTTTATAGAAATGAGCTCACAACTTTTCTTCAAGAATTTGAATCTGAGCATTTAAACAGGTTTAATTAAATTTGGGAATTTTTAAATCAGTACTTATTCAGAGTAACATTTATTCAGATAATATTATTCAAGATAATATGTGGCAAAAGCCTTCACTCTGAGATATATTTATACAAGATGTATCTTCAAGTTTGCTTTATAGGTATATTAAATTTACTAATTAAATGATTGAGATAGCACTTATGTTGAAAGAATCACAGAAGCTGTTAGGTAAGTTATAATGATACCTATAAAGAAGCAAACTTGAAGATACATCTTGTATAAATATATCTCAAAGGTGAATTTCCCACATACATATCTTGAATAAAAATATCTGAATAAATGTTACTCTGAATAAGTACTGATTTAAAAAGTTCCCAAGAGTAATTAAACCTGGTTTGAAATGCTCAGATTCAAATTCTTCCCCCCCTCAAATCTATAAAATTGTATATTTATCAAAAAGCATGCAACAAATTGCTAGTGCTGCCATTGAGCATCTGGTTTGAAATATTGCATTTAATTGCTTCAGAATTCATACTTTTATTACTTCCAAATAATTTTTCCCTGAGCTGGTGTGGATTCACTGCTACATAATTTATAGATCCAATTCTTGCAGACCTAACAATTCACTAAAAAATTTTTAAACAGCGAAAGATGATTCTCTATAAATCATTTTGATGGCCTGTTTCCCCAATGTGACTAGCAACTGCTGAGTAATATATTTATGCTTCACATTATTCTTTCTGTTCTTCAATATACTTCACAGATGCATGGATTTCAACAAATATTAATGTATTCTGAAAGTGAATGTTGAGAAAAAAGCATGGAAGATTAGAAATCTGAAGCAATGAATTCTGACATCTGAGAAACTAACTCATATTTTGTTATTAACCTTCAGATCCTTTTTAAAATCTTGTTGCTTATGAGCAGAAAAATATTTGGTAGAAGACAAATAGTGAGAAGATCATTAAGAAAATTTTAGTTTCAGGTGCACATTTATTCAAATATAAAATCCAAAAAATTAGTGGATGTAAAAATTTTTAAAAAATTAAGACAAGATGCATTAAGTGCATATCCCAGTTTTCCTGAAAGAGATGTAAATCAGGAAGATAAATAATAAACTGTGCCAGGGCTAAAGCGGGAGACTTGATAAGAAGGATTGTTTAAAAATTGTCCGAGTATTGAAGGAGGAGGATCAGTGATAAGGTTGAAATAATTGATTATCAGATTCAATCTCATGATTAGTTCAAGAAGTTAGAAGTTTACGTTAGACCTAATACATTACAAAGTAACAATTAAATCCAACTACATTACTAATAAGAATAAAATAATAAGATCAAGCCAATGAATTTTTGCAAGAATTATTGAAGTATAAAAATGACAAACATTTCTAAGAGTTGTTCTTAATTGTAATAAATTCTCATTTCCCCAAGTCAGGTTCATAAGTATTCATATCATCTTTAGTCTTGCTGGCAACAAATAAATTATTCATATCCTTATGGAAAGATAAATTCACGCCAATAATTTTTACATATTGCGTCTAATTTTAGAGACTAGTATTTAACGTTTTTGCAGATGATTTTCTTCCCCACTTTATTACGTACATTTTAGTTATTAAAATTGGAAGGAAGAAAGGCTCTCTGGCTTCATTCTCTCAGTATTCTTTTCCAACTTTTTTAGGCGATTTTGCCACTTAAATTATGACAGAAACAATGGATTTTAAATGAAAAGATAAAAAAATCTAATTTTCAACAAAATATGTAATCCCAACGAGGAAACTGATAAATAATATGCTGTAATGGCATTCATATGCAGGATAATCCACCTCTATTTAATGTCATGTGCTTCATATTTACCTAAATAATGATTATCTCTGATTACCGCAAATATATTTATGCAAAATAAAATGGGTATTGAAAGACTGAACCCAAATTTCTTCTGTTATTTTTATAAATGCTGTTTTATGTTTAAAAGTAAGACCAGAATTAAACCTTGTTAAAAACATGTTTAAATATATAGATCATTAATGAGCTCCAAAATGATTTTCTTTTGATAAATTACATCAGGATTCAATTATCTAGATACAAGATACCAAGTTGGAACATCTAATAAAACATATGTAAGATGTAGTGTCATAATTTTTATTATTTATTTATCTCATTAATTTTTAAAACATCATATACATTAGTGATGATCTGGTTGTAACAGTTCAGAAAGGGATTATTTTACCAAATTGAGCTCTATATTTAATCATTTGATTTTACATTTAAATTCTATTAAGAAGAATCTATTTTTATCTCTTGTAGTTTTGCATAATTATTTACGTACTACTTTCATATAATTATTTACATCCTACTAGAACGGAAATACCATTTCCACGAGGCTTCATTTTAGATTTACATTAAGTTTTTTAGTAAAATAAAGAAAATTAAAAACATTCTTGATATCTTTGGATTCAAAAAGCTAGAATGGGTAGAAAAAGGAATTCAAAATCAAACACAACAAGAAGAAACATTTACATCTGCGTTACTGATCTATATTAAAAAATTCTGGTAGGACATAGGTCCACCCTATCTACTCCATTGATAAAATCTATTGCATAAGAACGCGTTTTGATAATCTAAGATCTAAGATTTGCGCGTAAGAATGCAGATTCACACTCTATGACTATGAAAGAAGGTAAATAAAAAAATTATAGGAGATCGAATAGATGAACCATGGTATGATGAAAGGCAAAGAACTATTCTAGCCACATAAATAGCTTTATCTAATATAATGATTTTTAATAAATGGTAACTATGTTGTCATTAATAAATAATACTTATGGAAATTTACGTATATAATAGAAATAAATAGAATTTCACTACGTTTAATTGTAGCATTTTATAGATATATTTTATTTAATTTAAAAACGATGGTGAAATGTATTGGTCAGTTATAGTTGAGTAATCATTACGACCTTCCTGATTAAATGATGGTGGAAATCATTACAAGACCTTAGGATGAAAATAAATATAGATATATAGATGGTATTAAGATAATTAATAATAATATAAAAATTAAACTATTTACGTATATCAGCGGTTTTTACTTTATTCAAGTATCTTTGAAATTGGAATGTTAATTATTTTTACCTCTCGTAAATAAGCAATAAGCGGATTTATCCCATATCTAAACAAATATAAAAGATACGAAAGAAAAGATTTAACAAAATAAAAATTTGATCATCGAAGTATTTGAAAATTATTTCTGGTATGAATTGACGATCACAATTATCATCTTGATGTTGTATAGATTACACGCGTAGCTCCACTGGATTCACTTAATCTAATCGCATCAGTTTGTGGAATTGTGAGTGGGAGTCAGTAGATACATGCATACTAATAAACTACCGAATATATTAACAATTTTGGATATAAAAATATAATCCCATAAATCGTAGCAGAATAACTCAAGCAGTAATTATTAAAACAAAACGTAAATACCTGGAGTCTAAGGTCTTACAATCCTATATAGACTTGACATATATTACTTACATTTTGAAAGGACTTAATAAAACAAAATCAAATTATTTAATAAAATTTTAAAATTATACTTTTCTTACTGACGAGTATTTACTGTGAGTATTCTACCATACTAATCATCATCAATTTGAACTTGCTGTTACATTTAGCAATCAACTATTCACTACAGTAACTATTTAAAAAATGTTTCAAAACCACATCTAACACTTTTTAGTGGTTTTATTTTCACTCGAGGTGATAACACCTATCTGATAGTGATTCATTAAACAATGAAGATATCATTAGGAAAAACTAATACTCACTTCTCCATAAAATTTACATATCATTTAATGTTTATTTATTATATACAATGGTGGCAATTTAGATCTCGTGCAACTGAATATAGTTATTAGTAATTATTTTTATCCAGGACACTATATGTATAGTCTAATCATTATAGTTAATGTGCATATCAGGTTAACAGTAACAAAAAAATATACAAATTAACTTACCAAATATGTTCGGATTATGACATAGCGATTATTTTAATGAATCATCATAAAAAAAATTATATCAGAAATGATGTTTGGAAATATTCATGCATGAAACTTCATGATAGATTGCCAATAGAGGATTTGATGCTTTTGTCAGATTGCACGGTGTAATTACAGCACTATCTACAGTTTGTAATTTGGAAAAGTTACATTTCATTGAATACATCTTTAAACACTCTTCAAATATTTGTAGACTTTACTTCACAACGAATTCACAGTACTGCTAAAATTTTTATTGTACGTAGGTGCTCAGACATATTTTCACATGCTATATATGTTTTTCCATAATGAAGTTGAGTAATATGATCCAAGTAAATAATATATAGACGTTTTAAAAGATCAAGAAATTTATTTAAACTATAAGAAATAATTTGAGAAAATTAATATAAAGTATATAAAGCTCTTCAAGCATTAATTTTTTAGTGGAAGCTTAACTTAGACCATATGAATATTATACGTGATCAGGTGAGAATGTTAATGCCACCTTGGTATTATTATTGATGTAACTGTAACAAAACAATCAACTCTCAAGACTAATAATATCTGCTTGCATTAGTTGATCAAATAATCTAAAAATGCATTTGCAAAGCTTCAGTCACACCTTTTCTTAGGGATATTTATATTATACTACCAAATACAATGTTCCTGAAGTGTTTAATTAGGTTAAATAGATTTCTCTTTATATAAATGAAAGGCTTTATAAAATAATCTTTGGTAGTTTTACTGAATTCACATGATATAGTAGATAAGGAATTATCAGAAATTTTTGAACTTTAAGTCATTTTGCCTTACTACGAGGCAGAGAAAACCTATCTATTTTTAGCATTATTGGTTTTACTTTGCAATTCTAAATTCCAATTAGTTTCCGATTTTATAATTTGGATTTCGAAATATCTGCAATAAGAATTTTAACAATAATGTCTTCGAATTCTTCATCATAATTATAAATACTGATAGCTTAAAAATAATTCATGCTAGCAGCGAGAGTTTCTCAAACCTATTTCGAGATCATTTAAATGAATTTACTTTTAAGTGGTCACTCTTATATCTTTATATTATAAGTATAATATATGAAAAGCAGTGATTTTGATTTATATGTTTAATTTGACAGAAACAGAAAAAATTGCAGTTCTCTGAATAAAAGCAATTTAGTTATTAGCAATATGGAAGTGGAAACTTTACTAGAAGTTACAGTACTATATTTTCTGATATCTCAAATCAGGCATTTGTCGAAGGGCTTTAATCTAAATCAAGATAATGCTGCTATTTTATCAAATAAAAGGGATTTTTAAAAAAATAAATAAAGGAATTATAGATCCAAGATAATAATAAGTAGATTTTGAAAATTGAAACTATTTTCATAATACTTAGGAAAAAACTGAGATATGAAATAAACATTTTTGGATCATTAACTTACATCAAAGCTTCAAAAGTGAAAACTGGAATGCTTATTTGACTTTATATTCAATTACAGTACTATTTAATGCTTTTAGTTTTAGTTATGCTCTGACTACTAATTAAAATTGTTCTAAGCGTCAGTAATAAGTTTCGAGAAGTAATATTGACCATGTAGGTATCATGAATCTTAAACTCAAAGTAATTACACTACCTACTGTCACTTTAGCTACACTGGCAGTATAAAAGTCATTACAGATAACCTATGCAGTTAAACGTATTAAATTGTATAGTTCAGTTGGTATCCATTCTTTACTTTATATATTTAATTTTCTCTCACTAGCAACTATCATCTGTATACCCTTTAAATATATTTTCAACTTACGTTGAATGTACATATCAAGGTAATGTGGCAAATAGAAAATGACATTGCTACATCTCAGGAATTGGCATGTAAACAATAAAGTAAACATGCTAAGCAATAAAAAAGACTCTTCATACTTACTACATGATCTAGATGTCAATTATCATAGTTCCATATTTTCCCAATACAAGCGGATAATATCTCATGATGTTATTTTTTCTGTCACTTAAACTAGTATTGCGTCCAATGGTTTCGCATCTATCTATCATTCTTTTATCCCTAAATTATCATTGTAGTATTGTTTGTGTAATTATTTACTTTTTTATTTTATACTACATACATAGGTGCTTACCCCAATTTCCCTTTTTTAACGATTTTTGCTCAAGCAATAATTAAGAAACCAGTAATGAGTATCATTTCTAAAAATTCAGTCACTAATAGGTTGGTTTGAATTTAATTTGATTCAGAAAGTTTCAGCTATTAAGACAGATAGTATGCAGATTAAGGTCTATTTAGGATCACCCTTTACCGTGGAGAGTAGAAAAGATTAGAAATAATCTAAAATGTTATGAACTTATTTTAATTTATTTAAAATTTGTCATGTCCAGTGGATTGTTCATTAAACAATATAATTATTGTGTGTATTAAATTATTATTATTATGTATTATTAACTTATTATTATTATTAGTATTATTGTTATTATTATTATTATTATTATTAATTATTTATTGTTATTATTATTATTATTATTATTATGTATTATTATTGTTATTATTATTATTATTATTATTATTATTATTATTATTATTATTATTATTATTATTAAATTACGTTATTATGTATTAATAGATAATTAAAGTAATAAAGTAAGAGACGGTGAGTAATACCCAGAAGATAAATATTATACGATTTAAAAGTATGATCATGCAAATGTGTGGCTGATGCTTAAAATGTATAATTAACACACAGAGTGGAAGAAAGACACTGAATAAAATGCTGACCGATCTTTAGGATTACCTTAACTGCCTTTAAGAAAGGAACTAACTTTTTCTGATAAAAGAGAAGTTTATAAAGAGGTGATTAGATAGATACCAAGTTTTTGGAAGAAAGAAGAATGCATGTGTGGAAGTTGCTGTATTCAAGTTTAATGTACTATTTTATCACTCTTAAGGAATTATTATTATAGTGAGAAATGTTATGATGTTATTAAAACATGTTGAGTATTAATGTACGTGTGCTCATTTACATTGCAGTGCGTATGCATTAGCGATAACTCAGAAATATTTTATTTCTTCTCTGGATGCTATATTATTTCCCTTAGCATTATCATTGATATAGATTTGCTCTAGCGGGAATATTAATACATCTATTAGGATATTAAGAATGAACATGATAAAAAGTGGTTAAATAATGCATTATATCATTAAAGTATTTGTTAATAAATTAAAATGTCCTAACATTGTGATGTACTTTGACGGAAAAATTACTTTCATAAAAATATGGATGTATTCACACAAAAAACCAGTCAGTACATTATAATAAGAAGACTAAATTCAGAAGTTAATATTACACAAGGAGTTATCAGCGTATACTTTATTTGGAAGGATAATAGATTAATATGTTACTTCAAAATTTAAACATGTTATACTAAAAATAGAATCTCTTCTTCCACTCATATTTTAACAACAAAGGTGATTTTTCCATTATTTAAAAGTGTCTACTATATATACTATAATTTCAATGATTTATTAAATACTAAAGTTACTTTATTTTGAGATCTTCAAGATTATTATGTTGCTGAGGAGTATGATTTTTTTTAAAAAAAGTATATTATGAATACAAATAAATTATTTTTGTAAATTTTTGGTTAAAAAATGTCTGATTTTCTGTTAAAATGAATCTTATTATTAATGATTTAATTAAAACATGCGGAATTTTCTGCCTTATGTAAATTAATGAATTAAATATTGTAGGTTCATTATTTATTATATGTAATATAGGTTTAAAAATATATTGGTGGATCAAAATTTTAAAGAAAATGCAAAAATTCAGTGTTTCACTTTATTGCAATCTAGAACTTTGGTTATACTCAGAAGCAGTATTTACCTAGTATTATTAAATTGAGACGGTGATACTCTATTATATGTGATGACATTGATATATTTTGAGTTATCTTTTGCATAGTGATTCTAAAAAAGTATTTTGTGAAGGATAATCATATCCATTTTTACTTTGGACTAATGTATCAATTTTAGGGAATTCAATATAGTTCTTTTTCTATTGCTTAAAATGTAAAGGTTCCGGAGCTGGTGAAATATCTGATGAAGTTTTAAAATATGGTGATGATATATCAATCTCAAAAATATTCGATTTATTAAGAAATATTTCATTTCACAAAGTTGTGGCATCTACTATTAAGAATGCTTTCTGTTGGTTAAGTAAAAATAAAGGGAATAGACAAGAATACAGTAATTATTTTGAAATACCATTGTCATTCACTATAGCAAATGTATTTCGAAATATTTTATCCCAATAGTTTGCTTTCGAGTTCTGGATTAATGGATATCAGAGATTAAATGCAGTTTTAAAGAATCCACTTCAGATATGTTTGTTGCTAGATAAATGCACAAAAATTTGTTGAAAACAAAGAGTGACTTATAGTTTTTATTGATTTTGTCTAGATGCTTGACTCAATTAATGAATAAGTCTGTAGCATTGTTTTAAATTAATAGATTAATCACCAAATTTTAATCATATTATATAACTTCTACATGAATGAATGAGAAAAAGAATTGAAGAAAGTAATATACTAAAATGGAAAACATGAAGCATTTGAAATGAAAACTAATGGTAAGCAAGAATGTATACTTGGTCCTATATAGTTTTTAATTTTTGTAGCAATAATCTTTAGAATTTCTTATAAGTTGTAAATGACACAAAAATCAAAATGCAAGAATTGATGATATGACAATATGCTGGTAAGTGTGCTATTTTGCTAGTTTGAAAAATCACTCTTCAGAATGTACTTATTATTTTTCAATGCAATATATTTCATTTTATAATCTATTCAAAAAACACTACATCTTTATCAGCTGTGATGGAAAAAGTCCCCTGCAATAGATGTTTATCAGCTGGACAGTATAATCCAATGTAACTATCTTGAAGTTTTATAAATAGAGGGAAGAACTTAGGTGTTGGAAAATAACACAGACTCCAATGAATTGCCATTGTTAAACCACTAAATATCAGAAGATCACCATCTCTTATGTAGCACAAAACTGTTATTAAAACAGGCAAAACTCTTCATACAGTAGTGCCACCCAGTGCCAACCAGAGTAATCAATGGTCTGGGGATATTAGATGAGTAGGCACTAGGTGGGGATTTTATGCACAAGCCTTCTGAAAAACATTGATTATTCTGGTTGGCATGGGATGGCAGTACTGTATGGAGAGTTGCTATTGCTTTTAAAGAGAGGTGACAACTGCAACTACATTAGCTATATATAGAGTTTTTATTTTTAGCTAATTTACTGTATGGAAGTGAGGCTTGAAGATTCTACCATAGATTATAGAGGAATAGGAAAGTTTAGATGCTTCTTAAAATCTTCAAAATACAGAGACAAGATCATAAAAGCAGTCAATAAGTTCTTCAACTTGTTGGATGTGATAATATAGTTCACCATTTTCAAATCACACTTTCAATGGATTTGGCAGAATGAAAAATAGAAAAATTCTTAAAAGAATATTTTGTGGTAAATATGAGAATAATTTTTTTATAGGAGAGATAGTCTGTTATATTACAAGGATTATATTAAGAATATTTCAAAAAGTTTAAGTTGATTGTTTCGAATAGGACGACATGATAGAGAGTAAAATACATTTGAAGATATAGTGGTGA
Source organism: Epiperipatus broadwayi (assembly GCA_028023455.1). Classification (NCBI taxonomy): domain Eukaryota; kingdom Metazoa; phylum Onychophora; class Udeonychophora; order Euonychophora; family Peripatidae; genus Epiperipatus; species Epiperipatus broadwayi. The sequence continues at coordinate 4,426,905 of JAQFVV010006293.1, read as the reverse complement.
ATTTTTTACAAATGTTGTATGCTGAAGAAATTAAAAGACAGCATTGCAAAATATCAGATAGTTATATATCATGTACGTGAATGTATTTGTGATTCCCAAATTGGTTTGTATAGCCATTGCACAACTCATCTCAATATAATTTATTTTTATCCTTGTAGTTGGAAAAACCATATTTATTTTATGGATGATAGATATTGCTGATAAACTACTCTAATTACTATTTTTATTATTATTATTATTTTAAAAATAATTTAATATATTGAAGTATGAACGAAAAATACTTAAGTGTAGAAATTAAAAAATTAAATAGTAATTGGCTTTTTAAATAATTAAAATGAATTCATTACAGAACTATTAGACATTTTGAAAAAAAAATTCTTAGTAAATATTTAAATTCTGAAGGTTTTGTAAACTTTTTAATTTTGTAGTCTTGCTTCCCAATAGACTTTACATTTTTTTTATTTTTTATTTTTTGCAATGTATAGTTTATTAATAATATTAATTTAGATATAACAGTATGTTGGAATTTATTTTATTTTAACGGTACATTAATAAAATCTATAATGTAAGCAGGTATTGTATTAAATTTTATACTCAGCTATTATTTTATTAAAATCTGTTTTATAGCTTGAATTAGCTTCCAACAGCTTTTATTTACACTACACTTCGTTTAGATTTGGCTTTTTTTTTTTTTGAAAATAATAATCGTTTTTCAAAAGAATGATTCAGAATTCAGTTTTAAATATTTATTAAAAAGATAATAGTATTAGTGGAATTTGTGGATATTTTTTATATAGGAAAGAGTCGTATAAAATTTTTTCTCGTGGGAGGGGGGGGAACTAGATAGAAAACAAATGTAAACAATTTAAAATAGCGGATAAGAATACATACAATCATATATTTAGAAATGTAAAAGATGTGTATCTTTTTTAAAAAAAATATATTAAACTTTTATGTGAAAGCATTATAACAATCAAGTTTATTTTTATATCTTCATTAATTATAAAAATATTAATTTGTTGTTAATCTCTGTCTCATAATAAAGTAAAAATCATTTTAAACCTTTAATATACGCCAGTCTCTCTCTTTGCAGAATTTAAAAAAAAAATATTTCCTAGTAATTATGCAAGTTCTGCTAAAGAAATGCCAGTAAACGGTCATAGTTTTATTGACAAATACAAAGCATAAATTTAAAAATTTCTAATAGTTAACTACATATCATCACACTACTACTACTGCATAATGAGGGAAAGATGTCCACTGTCATGGTTAATGTATAGCATTCATTATTATTAATTTTTACATTGTAGAACTACTATTACATTGATGTGGTGGCATTATGTGAATTGCATTCGAGAAAAACACACTAGATATTTTATCATCAATAAATAATTTAATTTTAAATTGTAAGACCAGCCCAATTAAACACTAAAGACAATGAACTTATCTTAGAATCACCTATAGTTGTTACTTCTATAATTTTTCTTAGTACATTAATAGTTACTTCTAAACATTCTAATTTCTTTTTAAATAATCCTAGAGAACCTAGATAAGTTGTATTACTTGTTTCATTATCTTATTCAATACAATTTACACTAGAATGTTGCACAATATTTGTAGAATCATTACCATCTACACATATTTATGCCATTTTCCCTATAATTTTATATTCTTCCACCGCAACATTTAAGTCATATCCATCAAAATTTTCATTGCAAATTGTTTTACAACTTCAATATCTTTAGTAATTCTGTCAGTTATAACATTAATTTCAGGTTTTTCTGTTATTTCCATCTCCATTCTGCAATTTTCCATACTTACTAAATTAGTTTTTAAACAAACTCCTATTCCAACATTAACTTTATTTTATTCTAGAAAGTATATATTTTTTCAAATTGTTTTATAGTATTTATCTTACTTTTGTAAGTTTCTACAATATTTAAATCAGTTCAATATTACTCTAAGTTTTAAACCCATTTTCCCATGTTTGAAATTATTCAATATTATTTTTTTTTTTTATAACTTTTCATTACTTTAAATTTTCAATTGTCATTGGCATAATTCAATTATAGCAGGTGTTTACCAACTTTTTTGGTCTCTGTAACCCCATGATGTTTAGTAAATTATCCAGTACCCCCTCTACATTACAATAATGTACCATGCAATATGTCAGATGCATGAGCAGGAGGTGCAGATGCCATAGAGGTGATCTCAAGGGGGTGCTAATATGGCAATTGCACTAACTATTTTGGAACATGAACTGGACATTTTGAGTTATTGGACCCTGTAGTAAAAAAAAAGTTTATGCAACCTCAACGTGTATATGACCATAAAGAGACTGGAAATGTTTCTGGTCAGGCAGATAGATAGTACGAACATGGAATAACCCAGAGATGTTAACATAACTATTTTTGGAATATATTAATAGCATAATATATTTATTTACATGCTATTCATCGTACCCTCTCCAAGCTTCCCATACTTCCTGAGAGTATGAATACCCCAGGTTAGAAATCATTGCATTACAGCCTTTAATCCTGATTTCCTTTTTTTAAAATTAATCTGTTATACCTTTTCTATTTTCTTTCTTTTTTTTATATTTTTATAAATTTTGTTGCATTTGTTTTCATCCCATTTTACAATTTTGTTGTATATTTTTCAATTTCATTTTTTAATTTTTTGAAATCTTGCTCTCACTAATTTAGTTTTTGTTACATTTATATTAGAATTTTGAATTAACAGCAACACATCAAACCTTTATTATTGGGCCCTCCATTTGGGCTTATTTATCTTCTCAAGTTTTTAACTGTAAGTCTGTTCTTATTTCTTCTATATATTTTAAAAAATATTAATGTATTCTTTATAGCATAAAAAGAATAAAACTCAATTTCTACTCATCAATTATATGCTCTTTTTATAACTTTTATTATTTTTCTAAAATGGATTTACTTCAATCAAATATATTCATTTTCCTTAGCTCTGTTAGATTTTATGTTTTTTTTTTTATTTTTTATTAAAAATTTATGTTTATCAGTTAAATGATTTTCCTGAACTTTATTAGGCTCTTTCTGTCATAAAGATTGTTTTATAGCAAGAATTTCTGTTTCATGTTTTTAAGATGTAAGGATTGCTTTATTAAGTTTCCTTTTTATTTGATGAAGATAGGAGGTTAACCCACACATTGTACTTCTAAAATGTAATTTTTTCCAAGGATAATAAATCTGTCATTTACTTTTACTGTCAAAGTCATCTATGAATGTTTTGAAGTTCTTAGTATCTTTTTTTAAAAACTTGTTTTGGTAGTTTATTTCTGTTATATCCAAAGCTCTTAGTTTAGTCTAGCAAGTCATCATAGACATAAACTATGTTCTCCAGGAATAATCAAACAGAAACAAATAAAACCAAGAATGAGATCATTGATAATGTAATCAAACTTTCATATCAAGATTTATGTTGAAGAAAATAAAGAATATGCATTTAGAATCTCATCAAATATCAATATATAATAAACAGGAATTTAGCTTCTGGCAAAATAATAACATAAAAAATGAAATTACACATCTGGTAGAATATAATTATATTTGACTATGAACTAAGCATCTGATAAAAAATATTTTATTGATAAGACCAGGAATAGGACATCTGATAACTTATATGAGTTTTCACAAAACTTTGTGAATACTATTACATAATGATATTCTTGGACTCACAGCAAAATAACACTTCACAATCACATACATTCAGAAACATATTTACAAATACTTTACCATACAACTCTACAATAAATTCTCAAGAAAATAAAACTCTCAACCAACATATCTGAAATCTACAATAATAAATTACATCATATACTTAAAACATTAGATTATTTGTTGCATTATAATGTTTCTTTAATATTTTACTCTTACAGACCTCCATTTATTTTTCTCAGGAATATAGATTTACTGGGCATTAGACCTTTTTCTCTTGGAGTGTACATATATCAGAACTCATATTAGGCACCAATTTTTATATAATAATCATTTACAAAGATGGGCTAAGATACAGGATAATGTAAAATAGTAAATTTTGACCACTTGTACTTACAAACATTTTAAATTTATAGATACCATAAAAATTATAATAAGCATCATGAATGATATTACATACATATCCACATTCAATTTCTATCATTCTATTACACTATTCAGTCTACAGAGTGTGAAGTGAAATCAAGGTCAACAGATAATCCCTTTTTTAATAAACTTGTTTGTTTTATTAACATTTTGCAAAACTTAAAAGAAATATAACACAAAATTTTTTAATAAAGTTTTTAATTATTTTATACTTAGAATCAGAAAAAAATTATGCTATTTGTGGTTAGAGATTTTTTTATATTCATTTACTTTTATTTACACTAATAAGATAATTGATTATTATATAGAGTATGTGCAACAATAATACATTTCATCGTAAAATTTAACCCAAAATTGTTTCTTATGGACGTTCTCACATACACCATGACCTTATTTGGTGAAATATGATATATCTAAGAACTTGAATAAAATTTTTAGCTAGTTTTCATTTAAACAAAATGACCTCTTGTTTAAATGTAAAGGAAAACACATCTATACTAGTTTTTGTATTTAATTTTTTTTTGCTAGATTAAATTCTGAAGGGTTAAGGGAAAATCCATCTTTATGAGAAAAAAAGTAAACAAATATTAATTCACGGAAAGTATATATTGTCTATAATAGATATCTTTAGATCTTATTTATAAAACAATCATTTACTCTAAAGACATCATTTTATTTTAAGAACTAAAGAGTGACTTGTATACGCGACTATTATATCAAATAAACCAGATGTTTAATTCTCCAGAATCTTACGTGGTATCTAAAATAATAATATCACTTTATTTTTAACTTATTAGAATTAAGAGTTTTCTGTTCTTTGTGAGTAATCTTGGATTTTCATTCACAAAAATGGGCTTATAAGTTTCCTGATCTTAGATTGATACTTAAATATAACAAAAAGCAGTGCTAAACTATTACATTATTCACATGATCACTATTTCATATGCTGACACAAACCATTAATAACAGTAGCAAACTCTCCATACAGTAGTGCCATGTAGCACAAGCCTTAGTAGTCAATGGATATAAAAAGATTTGTGCATAAAATCTCAATCTCATGCCTATGATTCCAGTATCTCCAGATTAGTTACTATCTTGTGGTTTTCATTATTGAGGAACTAAATAGGTAAAAATATGGCTTCTGGAAGATTGCATTAGATCCTAAGATCTAGATGAAGTCCTCTCAGATCTAAGATTTCTTACTGATGAAGGCCATAAGCTGGATACTAGTCTGAGGATATTGGATGAGTAGGCACTAGATATGGATTTTATGCACACATTTTCTTGCATATATTGATTACTAAGGTTTACATTGGGAGGTTCTATTTATCCAATGTCATAGTTGAGATATTTATTTGGATCTTGAAATAATTCTGATAATTGTATGCCTATTTTAATATTTAACAAAACATAAAAAATTTTTTTAATATTTTCTAGAATGCATCTTTTATTAAATTATCATTTAAAAATACTTTCTTTGAAAAATAAATAAAATGACTTTTCAAAAAATATTTGTATATTGTAATTTACCATTTACATTAATATCATATACTTATCACGACCAATGGTAATCGTTAATTGAAAGGTATACTTAAAATTAAAAAAAATACTAGTAGAACAAAAAAGAATAAATAGTAACGTATACGTCTTTACACTATGAGTAAAATAAAATTAAAAAAGCGTATTACTTACCATAACTTTTTTTCCATTCTTAAAGTGCATTATTTTTATTTATTTATTTAATTATTATAAACCTAAGATTTTCTTTTATTTTTCCATGTCTTCGATGGTATTCATATTACTGCTTAAATAGTCATTTTCATTAATATGTAGATGATCTATTTGATTTTACTTTCCACTTTATTTCATCCTTGCAGATAAATTTATTGTAATGTGAGACAAACATTTTTATATTTATTTAACAAATCTAGTTATTCTTAGAGAAATAAAATGATGAAGAAAATATTTCTCCTCTGCCTAAAACTTCCTAAACTTAGGGGTCTGAAAACTTTTGAGCCGGAAGTGCCAAATCCGACATTCGCAACAATTTAAAAATTATTCGAGAACCATGAATATAATTTTACAAATAAGGAAATTTAAAGAAATACTATAACAAGTTACAATATTAATTATATCTTTATTAAATGTAGATTAAATCACATGGAAAATTGCTAGCATTGGTTTTAATCAGTGTGAACAATGAGCTTGCATTTCCTTTGAAAATTTTTATATGTCCGGTTGATAACTAGTGGTTTTTAATTTAAGGCATGATTCCAAATTGGCATCAGTAATTTGGTTCCTCAATTTACATTTAATAAAATTCATGTTAGAAAATGATTGTTCCCATAAGTAAGTAGATTCAATAATATTGAGTATACGAAATGCAAAATTTTCCAATTTATGATATGAATCTGGAAGACTATTCTAAGTGGTAAAAATCATAGAATCTGCCTTCTGTAGGTTTTTTATAGCACTCTGCTGGTTTTGTGAAAGCAGACTACATTTTTTTTAGTTCTTCCATTTCAATACCAAGGTGAACAAATTTGAAACTCCATAAGTCTTTGCTTGTCAAATCCACCAATTGTACTTCAAAATTACCCACATCAATATCAAATGGGGAAAAATTTAATTCTCTCAAGTTGGCATTAAGAGAATTTGTAACAAAATCTGGAGTTGCTTTATCATTTCTAAATTCCTGAAACATTTGAAGAAAAAATTCTCTCATGTTTAAAATAGTCTTAAAATAATATTTGTTAATGAGGGCATTGTTTTCTTGATGATATTGAGACAAGTTTGGGAAATGAACTAAAATTCCCCTTTCTAAATCTTCAGCAAATAGAATCAATTTCTTTTCAAACAAAATATTTCTTCTACCATTGAAAAATCAATATTTCCCTTAACTTGTAATTTATGATTGAGCTGATTCAGTTGTGATGTAACATTGACATGAAATACAATTTTTGCAACCACTGATATTCTGTTAATTCTAAATATTAAATGCACTTATTGTCAAGAAATAGTTTGATTTCATTTATGTAAAATACAAAACATTTTAACATGTTGCCTCTGGAAAGCCATCAAATCCTGTTATATTGGAGAAGATCTGAATACTCACTGTCTATTTCATATAGCATCTCTTTAAATTGCTGATGGTTAAGTCCTCTTGCTGCAATAAAATTAAACTTAATTATCAAGTCCATAACTTTAATGATTTCTTTTGGAAATATTTGTGCACAAAGTGCTTCCTGATGAAGTATACAATGAAAAGTAATCACTTCATGAGTAATGTTTTCTTTTAAAATTAAAACAAACTCTTTTTCGATTCCATCATACTTTTTGCCCTATCTGTTGCAATTGACACAATTTTATCAAGTATGATATGATTTTTTCCATTTGTTCAATGACAAAATTTGCTATGTCCTCTTCACACATTTGGCCCTTGAGTGGCAATAATCCTAAATGTTCTTCTCTTGGACCCTCAGATGATAAATACCACATGTAAAGGGAAATCTGGGCTGTGCCCTTGATGTTGCAAGACTCATCCATTGCATTGATAAAGCTGAAAATAATTTAATGTCCTCAATTTGTTGGATGGTCACATTTAAGGCCATTTAACTGTCCTATATACTACTGTTTGGCAGATAACGGCATGTTTTTAATTTTATTTAAAATCTGTTTTATTTTTGAAATCATGAAAAAGTTCTTCAGATGCTTTAATAAAACAACATTCTATATACTCACTATCTGTGGTTTTCCTCTCTTTGCAATTTCCTGAGTTACTCCGAAGCTTGCAATAATAACATTATTGACAGACTGCCTCCAATAATCAAATACAGAACTTGATTTGTAAATATTTTTTTGAAGTTCTTCAATTGTTCTTTTTCTCATATCACTGACAGGATATTTTATGGCAAATGAGGCATGTTTTGTTGTGGAGTGTCTCTCTAAATTATACTTCTTGTTTTGTGCTAGTGTTTCTTGCCAAATAAGAAAGGTTGGAAGGCCTTTTGAGTTCATGATAAATAAAAGATTCAGTCCATTTGGTTTTAAAATCATGATGCTCATCTAATGTTTTTCTCAGTCTTTTCTTCATAGTCATGTTGAAAAACTCTTTAAATATTGTATTTTATTTAATACATTATATCCATGTTTGCACAACTACACAAAAATATGTTCCTCTTCTAGATTATATGAATTCACATTGCACTATTGCTAACATTGTCTTGTATGCTCACTTATTAATTGTGAAGTTTTGCTAGACTTATAAACCATATAAAATCATAATTATGTTAATAAAATCTTTTAAAAATTTTATAAATTGAAACTATAATAGTTTTATTTTCAAATTTACTACAAAGTAGGGGTCTATATGTCCCAGATTTGTCCTGATTTTATCTTTATTTTTTTATGATTTCAAATTGCAATGTTTTTTTTTTTTTTTTGCTTTTTTTTTTGACCATACATTCTGATTAGACTCTGTGGAAAAATATAGACATTTCTGAAGAGCCACATATATAATTTTTTTCTAGGATAAAAATTAATAGCCATATATATATATCATGAGCCATAGTTTTCTGACCCCTGTCCTAGACAATCATTTTCAGTAAAATAATAACTGAGAAAATCTTTTTCAATCTAATCTTTTTTTCAGATCATACAAATGACAATAAAATAATGTGATTATTAAATAATAATTAGAAATCTCTAATTCAATTTTGTTCAACTTAAGTTGATTTTCCAATATTGTTATTATCTCTTACATTATGTAAATTTGTTTATTATTGTTATTATTATTATTATTATTATTATTATTATTATTATTATTATTATTATTATTATTATTATTATTATTATTATTATTATTATTATTATTATTATTATTATTATTATTATTATTATTATTATTATAAAATAAATAAATGAGTGTGTTTGACAAGTGTATATTTTGTCCTGCATACATAGATACATTTTCAATGTTTTTGTAACTTTATTCTCTTTTATAATTAGAATTGGTTATCTAGTAAAGAATAGTGTATAATACAAATTGACTACATTTAAAACAGAATTAGACTGATTTTTTTCCGATTCTACTTTAGTATTTTTTTTTTTTTTAAATTTAGTAAAATAATATCTTTAATTTACTTTCTTAATCAATGAAAACCAAGATTTATATAATTCAATTACTCTAAATTCAAAATTAAACATATATTGTAATCTTAAAATTTGCCTAGTGAACTGTATATGTGTATAATGTTATAAAAAAATCAAGTCAGATGTCACATGATCCAATTTAATAGGCTTGTATTTACAACATGTAAATACAATATAACGTGTATAATGTGAATATAAAAAAAATTAAATATTTTTTATATTTTATTTCTATTCCAATAAATCAAATTATAGGCCAAATATGGTGAATAGTTTAAAAAGTTAAAATTTAGCTTTAGAACTGTTGTTATAGGTTATTTATTTGGATAGGTCTAAATACAAAGAAGCTTAATTAATTTAAAAAATATCAGTTAAGTTAATTTTGTAATTTTATATGTCTTAAATCTATAGATTTCACTTTCCTATTAATATGTAATTCACTCTTAATTTTAAATACAATTACACACCCATTAAAAAAGGTGTAAAATAATTATATTAAAATAAACATTTTAAATAATTTGAGAATATTACTACAGTATTTTATAATACAAATATTTAGTTACAAACATTTGAAATCTTGCAAAGGCGTGCTTGCTTGTATAATAGTCATTTTGTCTGAAAGGAAAGTTTTAAAAAAAAAACTGATTACAATTAAAGTTTGTTATTTAAATAAGTTGTATTTAAAGCTATCTAAACTATAATTTTATTATTAAAAAATATTATTTTCTAAAATATTATTTTGAGAACTTTTTTTTAAAAAAAGTTTAATTAATTTATTACTACTATTGTCATATTTTAATTCATTAATATATTGTATACTTTAATTGTGATGTTAATTTATTATGTCTAGAAATCAAGAGAGTTTTAAAATAAATTTATTATTAGAACATATGCCTTGACTGCTAATTAAGCCATATTAATTATCAATTAATAATGCCTTATTTGATCAATGATCTCATTAAGATTACATGATTATTTTTTTAAAAATAGCTCGACCACATATTGTACTTAATTAATTAACTAATTAACTAACATTCTTGTTAATCTATTAATCAATTAGCTAATTGTAGCTAAAAAAATAAAAGGTTAGAGAACTGTCTGCTAAGGCCTCCTCCAAATTGGCCCATTTATCTCACTGCAAGGTTTCATTAAATATACACAATTATGAAGTTCCAACAACTATCTATATTGGAGAAAGGTACAAAATTTTGTAATATGGATTTGTTAATATTGTAAATAGTCATAAGGACCACATATGTAAAATTATATTATTTTGAACTATATCAACTGTCAATTTATTGTTGTGCTAATGTTTTATTTAAAATAAAAATGATTGTGCCAATATTATTGATATAATAATAATGCTTGATTTCAAGAGTAACTTACTATGTTTTTCTCCTAAAACTAATTATAAACTTTACATTGACCTGCTGTCATGCTATTAATAGTCCTCATATTTTTCACTATGCTAAATTTTAGTAATAAAAAAAAAAATTTGAACTATACACTGACTGGAGTAATATTTAAAGAAGGATAATAAAAGTAGCTGAAAACTCTACAACAATATACTTTTATAATTCATATTTTTATCCAATATTGGGATAACATTATATCAATTTATAAAAACAATTATGATTGAAAAATGAAATTTACTGCATTTCCAGAAATTATGTTTTGTTTTCAAGAATAATGTGAAAATTAACTTTTTATTCTGAATTTTCTTTAACATAAAATATGTTTACTGAAGTTGTGCCCTATTGTGATGGGAAATTTTATTTGCCCTGTAATATAAAAGAAATAATATGACATACAGACTTTATTTTGCATCAGATCACATCAGTTCTCTATTCATTGCTTTGGATATTAAATAATTGTTTATTAATTTGTGATCTTGAAACTTTAATGCTATGTTTTCATAAAATATTCTGGACTATCATGGAATTATGGTTTGAATTGGAATGCTATAAAGTGTGTGTTAAAATAGGTAATTTGAGAGTTCATAATTGGACTCTAATTGGTAAAAGAAAAGTAAAAAAAAATGTTTAGATATAAATTTATCCATAAATTTTTTTATTGCACATAATATTTTTTGCTAACAATTTGTTTATAATTTATATTTCTCATGAGTGGGTATTGATATTTTCAAAATATTGTACCAACAAAGATAATATGAACATTTGGTATGGAGTTGTTTAAAGAATGGTATGGATGAATGTAATGTACACTTGGAGATGATGCATGATTTTTTTTATAAATTGTTAATTTATAATTATTAAGCCTGATTATTTTATTGTGAATAAAATGTGTTTTATCTGTCTTTCGTATAGGATTTATAGTATTATTATATGATAAATATTAGGTATTTAAAACTATTTTCATATATTATTTTAAATTATGCCTTTAGAATCTAATGTCATAGATGATATAAGTATTGTATTAGGCAATTTTTATAATGGTTTATTCTTGAAAAACTTTTAGATATTACTGATATGATACTAATGATACATTTGTAGATAAGTAGTGTACTTTTGACTATTCCATCATATTGATTTACCTTATGTATTGGTGTTAGAAATAAAATATTGAAGGCATATGCATTATGATCTATGTCTTTATTTGTTCTGCATCTTTCCAATAACATTTCTAAGATGGAAATTGTGTTAAAATGGTTAAAATGAATATTTGATGTGTAAAGTCTATGATAAAACATTCTGTCTAAACTGAAATAGTATTTTTATATATGCTTAGAAAGCAATATTATCTGAAAAATACAATGATGAAAGGTTCTTATACTAATATTATATTTAGAAAGGTAGCTAGATTTTGAATACAATAGAGAACTTTGTTTATTCATAAGTGATAAAAATTTCATTTTATGATTTTGTATTAATTACTAAAATATTGTTATAACTATTTTGTTTTTAATTACATTAAAATGTAAAGTATTTATAATTATTATATTTTATATTATTAATGAAATCTTTATTATTTCTTAATTTATGACATAGTCTTCATTATCATCATTTGCATAATCAGAAATCACAAAAATAAAATAATATTTGAGTTATAAGAGTACATAATGTAGAAAAGTCACGTAATTAAAATTCATGCAGTATAATATCTGAATTGCATTAATATTTAAGATTATTTTAATGGTACTATTTAAATTTTTATTATGAGAAAACTTAATGTGATCTATGAATACAAACAAAATTCCCTTCCTTACTTGTAGCATCATATACGTTATCACGTGTCGCTGAGATTAATAAATTTGTGAAGAAATTCTGAGATTAAGATATTTATAATTTTTGTTTGTTATTAAAGTTATTTATAAAAAGAAGAATTACAAATAATAAAAATTTCTTTTAAATGGTTTAACGAAAAAAAAAGGTTGTTCATAAAATTATTGTCACTATAAATATGTGAAATATAAGAACAATTAAAAAAGAAGTCTCATTATCAAATTATAATTGGAACTATTTATTTATTGTTTTATTTAAATAATTTCAGAAGAATAAATAATATCTTACTGTATAAAATAATATGATTCAAACTTGAGATATAAATTAATTTAGATATATTATAAAATTATATTGATAATCTGATTTTATCGATGAAGGTAATAATCACATTAGATTTAATATTAAATATCAGTCGAACTAAGTTTTGTGGTTATATAGTTATAGCATCATCATTAGAGAACTACAACAAAGTATACTTTTGGCTTCCATTGTGATAGCTATAAATTCCAACTCAAGTGGCACAGACTGAATGTTGTTATATATATATATCAGAAATTTGAGTATATATATCTATATATGCTTTACGAAGTATATAATGTTTAAAATAAACAATGCTTCCAATTTTTAATCGAACTTAGTTCGTGCAAAAGCTAAGAGTAATTGGGCCGTAGTGATTTATTATTTCCAGTTGGTCATTAAGAATAAGAATTATGCTGAATACATTGATACTTTTACATGACGCACTTTTCATTCTACAACTAATCATTCCTTAGAATGACCTCACATTCATAAAAATTAATTTTGCTTTTACATTGAAAAATACACTTACAGTAAAAATTTGGAAAATATATTAATGGATTTTTTTTTACATATTGCATATCTAGATTTTCTAACTTAAGTCAAATTATTTATTCTTTCAAAATTCTGCTCAACATGCTTTGTATTTACTTACGTGATTTAAATAACATTTTTTCAAGAGATTTAAATGATTATTAATCTTATTTTATTAGGTTAGAAATTATTATTTATTTTTAACCGTTATTAGAGACTTTATATTTTATTAAATGTCAAAGATATATATAATAGAGTGGCAAGCATCTTAAATGACCTCTCTTTACTATTTATTTATTTTTAGTCATAAATACAAACTTATCTTTAAAAAAAACCACCTCTATTATTATTGCTTATACTAGAAACTTATCTTAATGTCTGAACTATAATTATGAAGTCTTTATTAAGAATGTAGTCAGCTATAAATTAAGCTATTATAATATGTGATAAAAATTAACCATTACCATTTTTAAATTTGGAAATGTGAATTATGTTCAAACGCAAACTACTTAAAATATATTATAATAATTTAAATATATCGAGATCTGTTAAAACAAAAGCTTACATGTGAGTAAACAAGCAGTTGGGAAAATGTTTTTTGCTAAATTAAGATTTATATAATAAATATTAATATATACAATAGGCTCTAGATAAGTAAAAATCCTTGTCCTCATAAAGCTTAAGTTATTAATTTAAAATATGCGTTTATTTTATCTTTGAGCCTGGAAAACATACTACATTTATTATTATTACTACTATTATTTAGTTTTTTTGGCTATATATTCTGTAATATGTTTGCTATAAGCCTGAACATATAAGTTTGAAACTAATATTATCGTAAAATAAAACGCAAGTTAAAAAGTTGTAAAACTACCAATAAACAAAATTGCTCAAATTCTACGCCAAATGCTATTGATAAGATATGCAAATTATTTCAGCTATATCTAAAAAGTTGAGTTAAAAAGCTAACCAATGCTCTAAAAATAAATGGCTAAGTGAAAAGCAAAAGCAAAGTGATTTTTTTATATTAATGTAAGTTTATTTTTTAATATTATCAAGATCGATTTCAAATTTCTTTATTAGACAAAAAAAGACAAAAAAAAAAGTTTACTAGAAAAGCATAGATGTTCTGTGAATTTTTATTAAAATAAGTTTAGTCACATTTTTATTTTAGGTTTTGAAAAGTTTTATCTTTGGGTTTTCTTTCAAAATTAAATTGTAGGATATGTACAAAAATAGCAGGTTATGTACTATTTTTATACTTTGGATTTCATATATTTTTCCCAGCTTAAATGATTTTTTTTTAGATGATAACTTTGTTTTAGACTATGAAGTTGATTGAATTATCCCTAAACATATGTATTTTAATATATCCTATAATGCTATAATGAATAATGATATAATACATACCTTCTGAAAACAATTAATTCATTATACCAGACTTCACAGTATAAGTTAAAAAAAAAAAGTGGAAACATAATAATGTGCAATATTTTTAATTGACAAAAGCTATAATTTGCACCTTAAAACATAAAAAAAGCATACTAATAGCAGCCCTACTACAATTATTAGACCATTCTTAAAAAGACTATATGATAAATAAAAAACAATAATAACTGTCATACACCATCTTGCCATTAAATAATATACTTGTCTGATCCCATCTTATCTAGATCAGATTGCTTTCATCACTGCGAACTCATGTATATACAGATAAATAGCCTGTAAATAGGGCAAAACAAATAAATAGGCAATGATACTGCCACTGGCTGCAGACAGTGAGTTTGCTATTAACTGAAAGGGAGACTTGATTCCTTTGGAGGTCTTAAAGAAACAAGGTAGGCAAATTTATAATGTCCACTCCATATGTTCTCTTGTCATTGCAGCTATTATTACTATGCAAATTATTCACATAATAGAGTAATACGTAACTGAACAAAGGA
>JAQFVV010006293.1:4183878-4411126 GCA_028023455.1 Epiperipatus broadwayi | reverse complement strand
TTCTGACAATGGAATTCCTATTTATAAACATGTCAACATTTTGAGAATCTTCCTTAATAGATTCAGTTGTCTTCAAGACTGATCAAATATTTTCTTGACAATAATTCTTGTGAAAATGCATGGTCCACATGTGGAACAGGAAATACGAGAAAAGTCATTAAATACCATGATTGATCATAAAATGCATTTGATTGCTTTTGATGTCACATTTCTGGTTTTATAATTCAATAAAAATAGTGGTATATGCATTTAGATCATATGGGACAATTCTTCATAATAAATAATGACAGTACTAATAAAGTGTATAGTTTACATAAAACAAATTCATAATTGTTTTTACATTTCAAGCTTGTTTTTCCTTAAAAACTTAAATGTTTCAATATTTTTCTTGAATTTTTAAAATCCAGATCTTTTCTTTAACATTTTCGTTTTTATTTTTTGCTGTTTAAAATTAAATTACCTAACAGCTTCTGTGATTTTCACTTAGTAATTTAATATGATTTATAAAGCAAAACAGTAGTTATCTGTATGTTTATATTGTATGAAATATATGTTTTTGCTCATTATATTATCTTGAATAATATTATCTGAAACAGTCGCCATTTATACGTGCCTAAATTTAATTAAACCTGTTTAAATGTCAGATTCAAATTTTGAAGAAAAGGTGAGCTCATTTCTATGTGTCATATTCATCAAATGCTACAGCTAGTGGCTACATTGAGCAATTTACAGTATTTAACTCAGAATTTATTTACTTCCATACTGGTTTCGAAGACTCCCCTGCTGTTTTAGGTAACTCTCAATATCTGCTTTAAAGAATTTTCTAAAATAACTGGGAAAGATGATTCTATGGCTTTGGATGGGGCTCGCCATCCCACAGGACAAAACTGCTGAGGCACATATGCTTTACTTCTCTGTCTCAATATATGGTTACAGCCGCGTATAATACCGTGAGGTGGCAGTGGAGGAAAAATGCTTTGATCTGAAGCAAGAATTCTGACATCGAAACAGAACTCATAAGAAGAGCACTTTCAGATCTTTTAGAATTTTAAAGAAGGTGAGCAAAATGAAATAGTTGGAAGAAGACAAATAATGAAGATCATTAAGAAATTTTAGTTTCTAGGTCCCAAAAATAAGATCCAAAAATAGTGGATAAAGTCATTAAAATTAGACAAGACCAGATATGCATAATCCAGTTTTCTGAAAGAGATGATAATCAGATAATATTCATTATTGGCTAGAAATGAGGTTCGTACAGTTATTTAAAAATTGTCCAAGTATTGAAGAAGAGGATTGACATCAGATTCGTCCTTCTTGATTGGCTTAAGGTTAGATATGATACGACTCTAATACATTGTGCAAAGTACAATTAATTAAACCTCATTGCCAATAAGAATAAAAAATAAAAAAGATCTGCCAATATTTTTTTGCAAAAATTACTGAAGAATAAAATAACAAACATTTGCAAGAATTGTTCTTGGTGTAATAAATTCTCATTTCAAAGTCAATTTATATATATCTTTTGATCATAACAAACAAATTTATTCATATATATTACGTGTTTTTGGGCACTCACCTTAGCCCCCCATTACATTTTAGCTAAAATTGAAGAGGGAACTATTTATAGTATACTCTTTTCAATTTTTTAAATATGTGATCAATGGATTTTAAATGAAAAGATATGTGTCTAATTAATAATGGGTAACGAGGCAAAAATTATATATTTAATGGCATTCATGCAACATACTCTATTTAATATCATAAATATTATATGTTCCTAAAATAGTCTCTGATACCTAATAATCATATTTGCAAAAGCAAATGGATTTTGAAACACTTACTGCTTCCATACGCCGCTTTATATGCAGACTATATCAGAACCTATCTTGCGTTTAAATATAGTTTCTTAAAGCCTTAGTAGTATTTTATTTGATAAAACAAGGATTCAATATAAATTGAACATCTAATAAAAAACATATATAAGATATCATATATTTATTATTTATCATTAATTTTTAAAAAATTATATAGCATTAGCGATAAATTGATTATAAATATTCATATGGATTATTTTAAAATTGAGTCATATTTAATTGATTTTTTACATTTGAAGCTCTATTAGAAAATATTTTATATATTGTAGTTTCATATAATTATTTACTTTCATATAATTATTTAATAATCATTACTTTTTCCATTTAGATTACATTAAGTTTTTTTAATAAAATTAAAAATATTTGATCTTTGAGACTAAAGCTAGAATAAGTAAAAATTAAAACTAACAAAATAGAAAATATTTTATATATCTTTTTCATTATGATCATAGTTACTGTACCTGTCTGCTCATTGATAGCATTAAAAACTAAAGATGTTTTACATCTAAGATAGTAGATTTTGTAAAATGTAGATTCATATCAATTATGAAAAGAAGAAAAAAAGTGCATAAGAGATCAGATATGATGAGGCATATGATTTAAACGCAAATTCTAGTTACATAAATGCTTACATTATATCGATTTTTTAATAAATAGTAATTATGTTAAATTTCATTAATAAATAAGACTACAAATTTACGTATAATAAATAAATTACTACATTCAATTGCGTATTTTATAGATATATTTTATTTAATTTAAAAACGAACATAGAAATATTCTTCAGTTGTTGCCAATTATAGAAATCATTAAAATTCCGCAGAAAATAATATTAAGATTGTATAGATGATTATGATACTCAATAATAATCACAAATTAACTAATAACAATATATCAATTACTCAAGTGACTAAGTAAATTTTTGAAATTGGAAATTGTTGTCTCAACAAAAGTATACTTAATCCCATCTCAACAAAATATAAAGATGGGAGGGATTTAACAAAATAAAAATTTGATCATCAGTATTTGAAAATACTTTATAATTTATACGATATTTAAAATCAAAATTATCATCTTGAGTGATAGTTTGACTACTATATCTAGTTTAGAGAATCCAATATAGTTCTTTGTATTGTAAAAAATGTAGTTGTTGCAGATCCGATGTTGATGAAAGGGCTTTAAAATATGGTGATGATATATCAATCTCAAAATATTCGATTTTTATTGCAAATATTCATTTCGTATCTACTAAGGTAAAAACTGTTGTTAAGTAAAAATACAGTAATTATTGAAATAATATCGTTATTCATTGTATAAATGTACCTTTTAATTAATAAGGCCACCGGATGTCAGAGATAAACGCCTTTTTAAATCCACTCAGATACAATTTTTGTGTTGTATCAAAAATTTGTTGAAAATAAAGACATGTTTGTCTAGACGCTTGAAAAAAATTGTAGTATTGTTTTAAATTGTTATCACAATTTTAATCATATTATATAATCTCTACATGAATGAGAAAAAGAATTGAAGAAGTTATTGGTACTAAAATGGGAAAACATGAAGCATTTGAGTTTGAAACACGGTACAAGAATGTATATCTACCCATATATATTTTTACTTGTAGCAATATCTTAGAATTTATAAGTTACAAGATATAACAATGTAAGAAATTTGATGATGCAAAATAATATGTTGTAAGTGTGTTATTTTGCTGTTTGAAATACTCTTCACGTACTAATGTAATATATTTCATTTTATAATATATTAAAAAAACACTGTTGTCTTTTGAAATAGACGTGATGAAAAATTTCGCGCTGAAACTAATGTAACTATATCTCTGAAGTTTTAGAGGAAAAATGGGAAAATAACACAGACTCCAATGAGAATGTTATTAGCTAAATTCTTACGGGGAGTGTGGTGGTACACGCGCTGGCACCATCACTACTTATCCGTCGAAAGTCAAAGAAAGAGGGTCTATTTGAACCATCTTTACTATCACCCATCAATTGATGAGCATTTTCATTCCCCACTCTTAGCATCTGATCTACTCTTTAATTCAGTTGGATGCAGGAGTGATCTAGCTTTTTTGGTCAAACCTAACACTTCCCAATCCTTGGCTACATCAATGTTGCAGTGAACTATCTTGAACTTATTATTACTCCATCGATCTCATCTTTTTGAGTTTTCTGGACATCTCCTAAATGTAATATTTTTATCGATCTTGTATCTGTGCCCACCCCCACCCCACAGGTTACTAAATAAGGTTACATTTATCATTTGTGTGAAATTTATCCCAAAAGTTTCATGTATTTAAACCCTCTATTGATAAAATACATGGGAATAGCTTTTTCTATTAATTTTTAACTTCATCCCCATTTTACTTTTATTTCATATTATTAATATGTCAACTGTGCTTAGAGGGATAACCTGCATATCTGGTTGTCTTCAATTTGTACACCTCTGATACTACCTGATACCTGACTGCCTGAACTAACAGGGTCACATTCAATAACCCTACCTTAGGATGATACCAAGGGTCCTGGGGACCTGGTCTTCCCAAGAACATATTAAATTATCATTCTTTTGTCCCTGCTTATCCTGCACTGGTGTCCCCTTTGGACCTAAGCTTATGATCCTCATCTGTCTCCTTTCTGTGTCGTTTCTAATTGGCCTGTACTCACCTGTCTCCTGATCTTTCCTCTTTTCCAGCATCCATCTAATTTTATTGTAACTTTCTGCATGCTGCTACAATCTGCCCTCCTTCTCTCTGATAGTTACATGCATCTAGAGTTCTCAACGTAGCTAATTGCCACCTCCAAAAAAATGTATGTACGCTTTCTCCATTGCCTTCTTGAAAACTCCTGCTCTATCACTGCCTCCTCACCCTTCATAAAAGGGAGGGTCTACTCCAACGGAATAAGTATTCGAGCATACCACATTGGAAATCCTTGCCATCCGCTATCATCAGACCAGTATTCGGAGAATTATAAATGCTGACTTGTCTTTGACCATGTGAACGGTCAGACGTGCATTATAATTGACGCTATACTAAATATATGTTCAATGTAATGCATCTTGGTAAAGAAACTAGTGTTAATCAATATTAATTCCTATAATAAATCTTTTTAAATTTAAATAAAATAACAACTTTAAATAAACAGCTCTGATGTATAATTGTACTATTTTGATGCGTATGAATTATATGAAAAAAATAGTAAAAGTGGCAGTGTGTTTTAATATTCATATTTATAGGCGTGATAAATGAGATTTTATCGGGGTATTAAGTATGGTAATAAATAGAGTAAATATATGATAACTGGTTGGGTTATTAGATTTATAACGGATAAATTATCGGACAGAATAGATAGATAATACATAAGACTTAGTTGGTAATAAGCGAAGTTTGTTCGGTTAGATCATAGTCCTAACCGAGATTGAGCTGGCACGATGTACTACCATAGCCAGAGGTATATATATATACCAACCCTATTACAAGCTGGCGAGATACCCATCCATGTGTAAGATTGGCACGCCGAGATGAATCACCGTGCTCACAAATATCCCTCACTTGGAAGCTACAGGTGTAGCTAGTACAAATGGCTATATAAAAATAAAAACAGGGTATTATAATGGCGTCCCAACTAACGGGGCTGCGAATGTTAGATAACGGGCATTTAAAAGGCATCCTAACGTAACGAAAAAAGAGAGCGGTGCTGGGAGATTTTTTTTTTTTTTTTTTTAAAAAAAAAAAAAGGGGGAAGAGAAAAAGGAAAATAAAGCGATAATTTGTTGTAAATCAGAAAGAGTTTGAATACATATTGGTAATATAGTAGAGGGTTATTTATGGGAGTATACGGATGTGGAAAAGTTCTCGAGTGGTCAAGTGGGGAAAATAGCATTGAGGTATAACCTGTGTGTATATATAAAGTCATGGTTTATAAATCGAGGTTGGAAGAATTTTACCTTAACATTGGGATATGTGTTAATATCGCTCAATATGATAATAAGGAGGGGCAAAGGTCTATCACGCCTCAATATGATAATAAGGAGGCAAAGGTCTATCAGGTGGGTCATGCAGGGACCACTGGAAACCAGGGCATGTACCTGGGTACATTTAGCGTTACGATAGTGATATATAAAAAGGAAAGAAAAGGGGCAATGGAATTGAAGATAAGAATATATGGAGGGAGAAAGCGGAGGAGAGCTACAATCTGGGAGCACCTCTCAAGAGCCTTGAAAGATACTATAAGTACTATGAGATAGCATATGAACACCAAGTGATCATAGCATACCATCATCTAGGAGAAACATGCAGAGACATTGGTGGAATTCACTGACAAAGAACTCAACATTTCTGGAGTATAAAGAAGCATTAACCAATGTATTCTGGAATGAAGAAATACAAGAAAGGGCAGAGGGGTCAAGTGATAGAGCAGGAGTTTCAAGAAGGTAATGGAGAAGCTGCATACATTTTTAGGTGGCAGGTGGCCACGCTGAGAACTTCCTGTAGATGGCAAACTATCAGAGGAGCAGATTGTAGCAACGGCATGCAGAAAGTTACCCAATGAAATTAGATGTAGCTAAAAAAGAGGAGAAAAGATCAGGGGGACAATTGATAAAATTTTGAGCCAATTAGGAAATAGACACAGAAAGGACAGATAGAGGATCATAAGCTTAGGTCCAAAGGGGACAATCACAAGTGATAAGCAGGGGACAAAAAGAATAGGCAATTTAATATGTTCTTGGGAAGACCAGCTCCTGGACATGCACTTCAGACATGCCCCATCATCCCTGCAAAGGCAGGGTTCAATGAATGTGAAACCCCTACAGATCAGCAGTCAGGCATCGTAGTATCAGAGATTATACCACCAAATTAGAAGGGAACAAATCCAGATATACTGATTCTCCTCTAAAAATAAAGGACATAGCAATGGCAGACAACTGGAGAGCAGCAGTGTTTCAAAGCAGATATGGATGGATCTAAAAATTAATAGAAAGAGCTATTCACATGTGTTCCTTATAATGAAAGGTTTAGTACATGAGCCCTTTGGGATCAGATTTTCTAAATAGATACAAATGTAACCTTGACTTATGAGAGGGGTCAAGTCACCTGTGAAGGTGAAGTGGTACATTTTCCGACAGAGGAGCCTCAATGGTCGATAGGAATGTTACATTTAGAGAGAGGGATGTCTTAGAAAAACTCAAAGATAAGATCGATAAATGAAAGTAGAATGGAAACAAGATAGTTCCTACAACAAACATTGACCAAGTATCACCATGTTTTTTCAGACAAGCCAGGGGTTATCCAAGGGTTTGAGCAGAAAATTAAGATGAGAGATGGCCAGGACATTCAAAGCTAGATCATACCCCATCCTGCATCAATACTGAAAGGCAGTAAAAGAGCAAATAGATCAGATGCTAGAGTGGGGAATTATATCAAAATGCTCATCAGTGTATTACAACCCGATGGTGGTAGTAAAAAAAAAAAGATGGATCCATTAGATTAAGTGTCTTGACGCTCTCACAGTTAAATAAAGTGGATGGTACCAGACTGCAATGTACCACCTCCCCATGCAAGAATTTTAACAATAGCAATTCATTGGAGTCTGTGTTATTTTCCAACACCTAAGTTCTTCCCTCTATTTATAAAACTTCAAGATAGTTACATTGGATTATATTGTCCAGCTGATAAACATCTATTGCAGGGGACTTTTTTTCCATCACAATCTGATAAAGATGTAGTGTTTTTTTTAATATATTATAAAATGAAATATATTGCATTGAAAACAATAAGTACATTCTGAAGAGTGATTTTTCAAACTAGCAAAATAGCACACTTACCAGCATATTGTCACATCATCAAATTTCTTGCATTTTGATTTTTGTGTCATTTAGCAACTTATAAGAAATTCTAAAGATTATTGCTACAAAAATTAAAAACTATATATGGACCAAGTATACATTCTTGCTTACCATTAGTTTTCATTTCAAATGCTTCATGTTTTCCCATTTTAGTATAATACTTTCTTCAATTCTTTTTCTCATTCATTCATGTAGAAGTTATATAATATGATTAAAATTTGGTGATTAATCTATTAATTTAAAACAATGCTACAGACTTATTCATTAATTGAGTCAAGCGTCTAGACAAAATCAATAAAAACTATAAGTCACTCTTTGTTTTCAACAAATTTTTGTGCATTTATCTAGCAACAAAAACATATCTGAAGTGGATTCTTTAAAACTGCATTTAATCTCTGATATCCATTAATCCAGAACTGAAAGCAAACTATTGGGATAAAATATTTCAAAATACATTTGCTATAGTGAATGGCAATGGTATTTCAAAATAATTACTGTATTCTTGTCTATTCCCTTTATTTTTACTTAACCAACAGAAGCATTCTTAATAGTAGATGCCACAACTTTGTGAAATGAAATATTTCTTAATAAATCGAATATTTTTGAGATTGATATATCATCACCATATTTTAAAACTTCATCAGATATTTCATCAGGATCTGCAACCTTTACATTTTTACAATACAAAGAACTATATTGAATTCTCTAAACTGGATATATTAGTCCAAAGTACTATCACTCAAGATGATAATTTTGATTTTCGTATCATCTATAAATTATAAATATTTTCAAATACTGATGATCAAATTTTTATTTTATTAAATCCCTTTTTCTTATCTTTTATATTTTGTTGAGATATGGGATAAACTACTCTGCTTTTGTTGAGAGACAACACTATTTCCAATTTCAAAAGACACTTGAATAAAACAGAAACTGTTGATATATTGTTATTAGTTTAATTTTTGTGATTATTATTAATTATCTAATATCATCTATACAATCTTATGAAGCCATTTTTCTGCAGGTTTTAATGATTTCTATAATTATTTTATCAGGAAGGTTGTAATGATTACTCAACTTGTAACTGAAGAATATTTCTATGTTCGTTTTTAAATTAAATAAAATATATCTATAAAATGCTACAATTGAATGTAGTGAAATTTATTTATTTATTATACGTAAATTTCATAAGTATTATTTATTAATGAGACAACATAGTTACTATTTATTAAAAATCATTATATTAGATAAGCATTTATGTGGCTAGAATAGTTCTTTGCCTTTATCATACCATGCCTCATCATATCTGATCTCTTATGCACTTTTTTTATTTATCTTCTTTCATAGTCACAGAGTGTGAATCTACATTTTTACAAAATCTTATATCTTAGATGAGCAAAACGTCTTTGAGGCAATAGATTTTATCAATGAGCAGATAGCAGGACCTATGTCCTACCAGAAATTTTTAATATAGATCAGTAACGAAGATGTGTAAATGTTTTTCTGTTTGTTTGATTTTGAATTTTTTTTTACCCATTCTAGCTTTTTGAATCTCAAAAAGATCAAGAATGTTTTTAATTTTCTTTTATTTTATTAAAAAACTTAATGTGAAATCTAAATGGGCCTCGTGGAAAAAGTAAGCCTGTTCTAGTAGTATTAAATAATTATATGAAAGTAGTATTAAATAATTATATGAAACTACAATATATAAAAATATCTTTCTAATAGAATTTAAATGTAAAATCAAATGATTAAATATGAGCTCAATTTGCAAAATAATCCTTTTCTGAACTGTTGCAATCAGATTATCACTAATGTATATATTTTTTTTAAAAATTAATGATAAATAAATAATAAATACCATGACACTATATCTTATATATGTTTTATTAGATGTTCCAATTTGGTATCTTGTATCTAGATAATTGAATCCTTGTTTTTATCAAAAATAAAATACCTTGGAGCTGCTTAATGAGCTATATATTTTAAACATAAGATAAAGTAATGTTAAGGTTTTATTCTGGTCTACTTTTAAACATAAAACAGCATTTATGAAATAACAGAAGAAATTTAAGTTCAGTGTTTCAAATCCATTTGCTTTTGCAAATATGATTGTGGTAATCAGAGATAAACATTTTAGGAACATATAATGACATGATATTAAATAGAGTGGATTATGTTGCATAGAATGCCATTAAGTATATAATTTTTTTGCCTCGTTGGGATTACATTTTTTATTGCAAATTAGATTTTTTTATCTTTTCATTTAAAATCCATTGTTTCTGTCATAATTTGTACAAAATCACCTAAAAAAAGTTGAAAAGAATATACTATAGAATGAAGCTTACAGTTTTTCCTCTTCCAATTTTACAGCTAAAATGTATGTAATAAAGTGGGGAAGCAAATCATCTACAAAAATTTAAATACAAAAGTCTTAAAACAATGCAATATGTAAAAATTATTTGCATGAATTTCTTTTCCAGAAGTATATGAATAATTTGTTTGTTATGATCAAAAGATCTCTGCATACGTATGAACTTGACTTTGAAATGAGAATTTATTACACCAAGAACAATTCTTGCAAATGTTTGTTATTTTTATTCTTCAGTAATTTTTACAAAAATATTCAATATTGGCCAGATCTTTTTATTTTTATTCTTATTAGCAATGAGTTTGATTTAATTGTTACTTTGCAATGTATTAAGGTGTTGTGTGTACTTCTAACCTTAGCGCCAATCAAGAGGGATGAATCTGATAATCAATTTCAACCTCATCACTGATCCTCTTCTTCAATACTTGGACAATTTTTAAATATCTTTCTTTGCAGCCTCTGCATTTTTCTCTAGCCCAGTAATAGTTATTATATCCTGATTATCATCTCTTTCAGAAAACTGGATATGCACTTAATGGTCTTGTCTAATTTTAGTGGCTTTACATCCACTAATTTTTGGATGGTATTTTGAATCAATGTGCACCTGAAACTAAAAATTTCTTAATGATCTTCATTATTTGTCTTCTTCCAACTATTTCATTTTGCTCATAAGCAACAAGATTCTAAAAAAAGATCTGAAGGTTAATAACAAAAATATGAGTTCTGTTTCTCAGATGTCAGAATTATTGCTTCAGATTTCTAATCTCCAAAGCATTTTTCCTCCACTGCCACCTTCAGAATACAGTATTACCAGTTGAAATCCATGCAACTGTGAAGCTTATATTGAGAACAGAGAAATAAAGCATAAATATATTACTCAGCAGTTACAGTCACATTGGATGGAAGTGTGGCAGGCCATCAAAATGATTTATAGAGAATCATCTTTCAGTTGTTTAGAAAATTCTTTTAAAGCAGATATTGTTAGGGTTGCAAGAATTGGTCTATAAATTATGTAGCAGGAATCCACACCAGCTCAGGGAAAAAATTATATGGAAGTAAAAATATGAATTCTGAAGCAGTTAAATGCAATAAGTCAAAACAGTGCTCAATGGCAGCACTAGCAATTTGTAGCATGCTTTTTGATAAATATACTATTTTATAGAAATGAGCTCACAACTTTTCTTCAAGAATTTGAATCTGAGCATTTAAACAGGTTTAATTAAATTTGGGAATTTTTAAATCAGTACTTATTCAGAGTAACATTTATTCAGATAATATTATTCAAGATAATATGTGGCAAAAGCCTTCACTCTGAGATATATTTATACAAGATGTATCTTCAAGTTTGCTTTATAGGTATATTAAATTTACTAATTAAATGATTGAGATAGCACTTATGTTGAAAGAATCACAGAAGCTGTTAGGTAAGTTATAATGATACCTAAACAGCCAAGAAAATAAAGCAAAGAATGTTAAAGAAAGATCTGGATTTTTTAAAAATTCAAAGAAAAATATTGAAACAGCAAGTTTTTAGGAAAACAAGCAATGTAAGAGTAATTATGAACCAGATTTTATGTAAACTATGCACTTTATTAGTATAACTGTCATTGTTTACATTATAATCAGAAAGGTGTCCATATGATAAATGCAGCATACCTTGTATGATTACTTGTGGAATTATAAAACCAGAAAGTAATGACATCAAACAATCAAATCTTGCATTTTTACCTGATCAATCATGGTATTTAATTGATGGATCACTTTCTTTCGTATTTTCCTGCAATTCTCCCCCCCCCCCCATGTGGACCATCATTTTCACAAGAATTGTGTCCAATATTTGATCAGTGTGAAGATGCTGAAAGTGATAATTCAGAAGATGATATTAAGGGAGATAATAGGAGTTTAAATGGTTGTATAAAATGTGAACATGATTCTATAATGAATTCCATGTCTGCAGTTCATTATCAAGAATATTTTTAAAGAGAGATATTTTAGGAGGAAATTTAAATTTTACCCCCTTCATCTCCTTCAGATATAGAAAAAATGATTGAATCTTGTGAATGACATGATTGCACTAGTCCAGTACAAAGCAAAGGCCATCAGATAAAATCAAAGTAAAAATCTTGTGAATGTTATATGTGTTTATAACACAATGATGGATCACTGCAGATGTCTTTCTTGCAAAAAATTCTACCACCCCTAGGTTCATTGTATCCCCATGGACCTAATCATGTCAAACACCTCATTTATCCTTATTTGTATAATCTTCATACTTCTTCTAGGAATAAATCTCATAAACATCCTTCTGAATTAGGTGGAATAGACTTATACTCTCATCCATGTAGTCAATGGGAAATTCCCTGTGAAAATTGCAAGATGTTATTTAATTCTCATCAGTATGGTGGTTCATGGCAGGATCCTCTCTCTCTCTCTCTCTCTCTCTCTCTCTCTCTCTCTCTCTCTCTCTCTCGCTCGCTCGCTCGTGCAGGATGGAAGTCCTAGAAAAACCTCTTCAAATATCCTACATTCACCTAATAAAATTACTCCCAGTTCCATTAATAGCTATATTAATTTTGACAGCAAATAAGAAAAATAAGTACATCAAATAGTCAATCACCTCATCATAATGGGAATTTTTGTCTTAAACATATACCTGTCATTCATTCTCATAGCATTACTCCAGCTTCATTCCCTTCTCAACAAGTACCTAATGAAGATCATTCCTGAAATTTTATGCGTGGCTAGAGACATATACCTTAATCTTCATCACTCATCCATTTCATATTTGTAATCACCCTCATTAAGACATGTATGGTACTAATCTCATGTTTAAGTATACTTGCCTGTCAAAATATACTTGATTCCAAGGCAGTATTGTTCACTGTATTTATGTCTACAACAAATAACTGGGTTCCTGGAACAGGTTGTGCAGATCCTAAATGTGATGATTATCATTTTGAAAATGAAAATTGTTTAGGTAATACAGAAAGTGTGAAGAGTTTATCCATTACTAATTCTATTCGGAAGAATAATAAACAATGTGACTGTTGTTATTGAAGTATTTTAACATGGTGCACCTTCAGTTGCTTTAGTAAGCTATAATTATCCTAAAAGTTATGCCTCAGGCTTATGAAAAAAAGCAAACTAAATGTAAAAATATGGAAGTGAAAACAAATAAAAAAATCAATGGGGAGTTGTAGATTAAAGAGCTTTGGATGAGCTAATTTCTTTTATTAATGGGACATCAAATAAAAAGGCAATGAATTCTAAGGTCTCTAAAAAAAACAACAAAGCCAATGGAAGGCTGAGGGAAAACATGCTGTCTAGAAAAAAATATATAACAAGCAAGAATTGGCAAGAGGGATAGCAGTATGCCATTTTCAAGAGCTAATTGTGTAGAAAGTGAATGTTAATGGTGATACTAACACACCAACCAAGCAGCAAAAAAATAAAAAATAATAAAAGAGGTATTTGTCAGAGTAACAATATTTCTCACACCTTAGAAGTTGGTCTTTCTGGTAGTCTCAATAGAGAAAGGAAGTCTTCAAAATCATTTCAAAAGAATGGGGTTAAAACAGCCAATAGCAATGTAATAAACCCCACAACCACAATAGCAACAATAATAATGATAGCAACAATAATCCAAGAAAATAAGAATTCAATAAATAAAGACCAGGAATTTAATTTCAGCCCCAAGCTTTACCATAAATTTTTCTTTAAGTATGGATTCATTGAAAAACAGTAACAATCTTCTGGAAAATGAAGAAGGATAAAAAAAAACTCTTCACTCACATTGCAGCAGCATATTGGCACGCATCCTGGTTGTATTTCTAACCAAGAATTATGATTTCAGAAGACCTTTCTCTTATTGAAAATAAACAACATTTGAAATACCATGACAACTATAAAGATATTATAAGTAACAACTATGAGAACAAAAAAATTTGTTACCTGCAATAAAAACTCATGTCTATCAAAAGCAGAAGGAACAAAAGAAAAAGACTACAGTTGAGGGAAATGGATCTATAGATAATATATTCCAACCTAAAGACATTGATCTCAATAATGGTGAACTTGATGAAGCAGAAAGATAATTGGAAACTTTTAAAAAGTTTTGTTGGAACTCTATTCCATCTGAATGGAAGGAAAAGATACATGTCAATTTGAAAGATATTATCATAAAAAAGAAGACTACCTTTTGCTGCACCTAAACTCTTTGCCTCCCACAGATTTCACATGGCTCTCAATGTTTTATTGCTTAGATCACTTATAGCAGAAGGATTTCCTCAGAACTAAAACTGGAATGTATTGCAAAAAAAGTTTACTTCTTTCTGAAACGTAATACTTATCCATTGTGTAGTAATATATTCACTGGATTTATGTAGTTAATAAAATGATTAATAAGAATGTATTTTTAAAAGTAATATAAAAAATCAAAAAAAGCTCATATAATCTTTTGTCATAGACATATTTACTTAGCTATCTTTATATGACAAAAATAGGGTTCTAGTAATAATGTGTGTTAATGAAAAAAATAATTAATTCTTATTATAGATATTCATTATTTTAGCACTTTAAACTGAATACATTTTTCGTGATTATGGGGCATATGGTGTAGTTCATCTTAAAACGCATGCAACTTAAAAAGCTAAAATAATAAATATTTACTATAAGAATTTATTTTCTTCATTATTAATGCACATAATTACTATTGTACTATGTATTATATATAAGTGTGTGTGATGTAAACGTTATTTGTATACAGTTTTAAATGTCAAAGCTTATTAAAGTTTATCGTTAACGTTTTTAATAGGAAATACCAGTGAAATGTATTAAATTATGGCAAATACCAACGATGATCATACCAATACTTAACACACTTATATATATATTTACTATTTATTAATTAATTAATAGTATTAAAACTTTTGTTATATTCAAAATGTGTGATTTATTTATTTTTTAATCCCCAACGTCTTCTAAAAGATGCTTGAATAACTATCGTCAGTTATAATCATCAACAAAAGAATTATCATCTAAAATAAAAAATTTAAAATATTATTAATAAAGTTTGAACAGAATCATATGTATATGCATGATAACATTTATATATTTTTTTATTTTTTAAAACTAAATGATCAAAAATATTTTATTGCAATGCAATCAATTTCTATCAGTCTCTCACAATTGATTTTTGGAAATACGTCTAACTAAACTAATTTTGATTCAAATATCAAAACTTTTAAAGATTGAAGTCCTTCAAGGTAAGAAACATGAAATCTCTTTATAACCATTTTTCTAACTAAATAAACGTAAATAATCGAAACTAGCCATAAAAACTGAAAGAATTGATCGTATTACAATATGCTAAATTTCAGCCTAACTCTAAAAACGATCTAAATTGTTTACTACAATATAGTAATCTAGGAGAAAATATATACATATATTGAAATAAATTTTATTAATAAAAGTTATAATCGAGTGCTAAAATATTTTTATTCTCAGTTGACCAAAGTATCAGCAATATTCCATGCAAATCCCTTTGAAAACCAGGTGGCCATTGTTAATTTTTAGAAAAATTTACCCTAACTATAATAACTTAGATATTTTGTGTTTGAATGTAATAAATATAAAAAACATGCATTAAAAGAAAGGTCATTTATGAAAGAATACAATGAAGCTGTTAAAATAGTCATTTCATAAAGAAAAAGTTAAGAAAAAAAATATTTTTAATAGTTTTAAGAATGTTTATTTTTACACTGATTCACAAATCCTAAATTTTGAAATTCAAATGATAAAATAACAATTTAATAAACAGCTTCATCACATCTGTCACAAAATGACAAAAAGAATGATGTATTGGAAGTCTTACCTGAGGTAATTTTTCACTGAGAAAATTACTAAAATAGTGGCCTTGCTGTGGTCCATTTTTATTCTAGAGCCAGATGTGTTCATTTGTGCAAAAGTATCTATAACAATATGAATGGTTTTTAGTGGAGAAAAAAGTAACCGAGCAGTGTATTAAAAAAAAAACAGTGTATTCAAAAAAAAAAAAAAAAATCAAACTCATAAACAATAAAATGAATAAAAATAAATCAATAAAGATATTTTTTTATTATTAACAATGATTACATGTGTGGGAGAAAGGCTGAGTTCAAATACATGGCATTGTAACAGAGTGGATGGATTGATGAAGCCAGAAAGTGTGTATAAAATATCCTATATTACATGAAATTCCAGTTGTGTAGCATAAACTTGTATATAAATATATTTATTATTTTACATAAAAGATATGAAGAAAGGTTGAGTTCAAATACATGGCACTGTAACACAGAGTGGATGGATTGAGGAAGCCAGAAAATCTATACAATATCCTATATTACTTGCCTAAAATTGACACAAATCAATTGTGGGTCATAACTTTAGCAAGTCCGGGCTGATGCAATAATTCATCCATAAATTCAAACTTGGTCATGTGTGATACACTATTCATATTTATAATCATGCCAAAAAATGCATCAGCTCATGGGGTGACAGATTACCCCAATCCCAAACTTTTTTCCATTCTACAGCATATTTATTTGTCTCAGCACATATAAAATTTTATAATTTATCATTCTACAGCATATTTATTTGTCTCAGCACATATAAAATTTTATAATTTATCATACTATAGCATATTTATTTGTCTCAGCACATATAAAATTTTATAAGTTATCATTCTATAGTGTATTTATTTGTCTCAGCACATATAAAATTTTATAATTTATAAAAAAAAAAAAAAAAAAGTAATTACATACCCTTGAACGTTATCCAAAAACGTAATGTGAAAAGAGGGCCCAGAATCGCAGACAACTTCGACGGAAAATCAGAACTAAAATCTTCGGTAATTGATCCAACCATTGTGGAATAACTTTTTTACAATATATAAAATGATAAAAATAAAAAAAATTAAAATTTTTAGGTACCCTTCGCTAAAAAATATTCATAAAAAATCTAAAAATTGTTGTACAGAAAAAATTCTTAGATATTCTTGTAGAAAACAAAATGGCGCAAAGAAATAAGTAAGTCCCATATGTATGACATTTACCAATTACGTGCAAACTCAGCTGAAAGTCGAAATTTCTAGATAGTCATACAAAAGTCGTACTGGGGGTCAAAATGATAATCGAAACTAGCCATAAAAACTGAAAGAATTGATCGTATTACAATATGCTAAATTTCAGCCTAACTCTAGAAACTACCTAAATTGTTTACTACAATATAGTAATCTAGGAGAAAATATATACATATATTGAAATAAATTTTATTAATAAAAGTTATAATTGAGTGCTAAAACATTTTTATTCTCAGTTGATCAAAGTATCAGCAATCTTCCATGCAAATGCCATAATCCTTCTTTTTAAATTAATAATATAAAATTGACCAACTTGATATTAAATCATCAATAATCAACACAGCAATTTTATAAATTACAACTAAATGTGGCATAAAAACTAATTATTATTTAAATCTTATATATTAAATATGTAATTAAATCAATAATACCAGCAAAAATTGTTTAGCTATATTGAAATAGGCTATTTTGTAGAAGTCTTTAGTGTTAATTATTTATGCTTTAATATCAAGTCTATCAACTTTAAGTTACTAATATAAAAAGAAAGATTATTGTATTTGTGGGAGAATTGAGGTGCTCTAGGAAGTTCACAGGAATATTTTTCCAAATCACACATTTCCAGCTCTGTGATTGGAGTTTAGATCAATTCAATTTTTCATGTATATTTATGTCTACTATTGTTTACACATAATATATATATAATTAAATGGGATTTAAACTCAGACCTTCAAGATCTCTACAATCATTTATTCCATCCAATATACTACACATGACCACATGCGCATGAAAAGAATAAATGATCTCCAATATATGTATTTCATGCTGAACCAGCATTCATCATTTGGTCCAGATCATCATCTCCCATATATATATATATAATCAATGCTCAGTTAATATTAAGATAGCAAATCTACACATTTTAAAGAACAGGCTTCAATCCTTTCCACTCTTCAATTTTTCAGCCATTCATATTGTTGATGGTCAACATAGATATGACTTTAATATGAGTATCACCAAGGGCTTTTAGCATCCCATCATCATATTTTCAATAATATGAATGGTGGAAGAGTTAGAGAGTAGAAAGAAGATTGAAATCTGTCCATTAATGTGTGTAGACTAAGCAATGATTATATATGTGTGTGTGGGAGATAATGATCTGTATTAACAAATGAGTGCTGGTTCAGCATCAAATACATATATTGGAGATCATTTATCTTTTTCACATGTATGTGGTCATGTGTATTGGTTATGTTGGATGGAGTGGATGACTATACGGAGTTTGGAGGTCTGGATTCAAATTCTCTTTAATTATATCTAGGTTAAGTATATACATTATATTTGTATTTCAATATTATATAATATATGTACACTTGCGTGCACAATTAATAAACTTATAAAATAATACTTTAAAAAGAAATTTACTTTTGAAAAACATTATATAAAAAGCAATTATGGATCTTTACTTTTGACAATTTATTTTTTATAAAGAAATAAAATGTTATTTTTATTACATTAATTTTTAATCTTTAATTTAATAATTTCACTAAAATGTATCTTAAAATCATGAATATAAACAATCTTGAACTACAATTTTGAAAAATGTTTATTAAATGCAACATCAAGAAAATGTTTAACACCTAAAAAATCAAAGTCAAAGAAAGGCTTCTGAAAAATTTACCACTTCCACAGCACCTTAATAAAAAAAACTGTATTAGCAAATTTATCACACAATTTAAGGAAAGAAGATTTTCTTATCTGTAATTGAAATGGAAATATATTATGTCAAAAACAGCAAAAGGAAAAATGGTAATAATCTTTCTTTAAGCTTTGTTGTTATATAAGCTCAGTTTTCGACATAATTTTGAAATTATAAAGTGGATTTTTTTTATTGTTTTAATTTAGGGGTAAGTACCTTTGTTTAAATTACAGATATTTAAAAAAAGTTATGATTATTTATTATTATGTTCTTTTTATGATGCAGTGATTTCTATTTTTGAAGT
The DNA here is from genome assembly GCA_028023455.1 of Epiperipatus broadwayi. Classification (NCBI taxonomy): domain Eukaryota; kingdom Metazoa; phylum Onychophora; class Udeonychophora; order Euonychophora; family Peripatidae; genus Epiperipatus; species Epiperipatus broadwayi. The sequence continues at coordinate 4,391,902 of JAQFVV010006293.1, read as the reverse complement.
GGAATGCATTAAATTTTCTTCACTGATCACTTACCAAAATAAGATTGCCAATTTTATGAAAATTAAGCTCGTAATAAATTGGATTTGTATACAAACCCAACTTCTTCAAAAATTAAGTATAAACTATTCTGATAAATGGATAGCATTTTTATTGTATAGATATATACAAAGTAAAGTTTACTATCATTACATATCTGTACATTTTTCAAAACTCTTTTATACAAGAGTTTTGAAAAATGTACAGATATGTAATGATAGTAATAATGAAGTGAAGTTATATACTGAATCTGTTTTTTTATGATCATGACAGGAATTGTAATTTTAAATTTGACTTTGATATAAACAAAATAAAAATTTTAGGCCAAGAGAGAGATAATGAAAAAAGAAAAATTAAAGAGGCAGTTTTTATTAATAGGTATAAAAATATGATAATAAATAGACACTCAGAAAATGTTAGGATTAATGAATTGTGGGATATTTAAATTGACATGTGTTTCCGGTTGGTAATAGTTGATTCCATTTTGAAAGTTGAGTTGATAATGATTATGAATATAATCGAAAATATTTCTTTATGAGTTTTTATTTATATTACATTATAAGTCATTTACTATTATTTGGAATATAATTAAGTTTTGTTATTGTATTATTAATATTAGCGGACATTTTATTTTGTTTTAATATATATATATAATTAGAAAAGACTTGAACTCAGACTTTCATGCTCTTTCTATCTATGCACTCAATCTTGTACAATTTATACACATGACCACATCAATGTGAAAAAAGATAAATGATCTTCAATATAGGTATGCTGAACCAGCACTCATTATTTGGTCCAGATCATTTTCTGCCACACATATGTACAATCAGTGCTCAGGTTATATTAAGATAGCAAATCTTCAAACTTTAATGGACAAGTTTCAATCTTCTCCACATTTTAACTTTTCAGTCACCCATAGCATTGAAAATCTGATGATGAAACACTCAAAGTCTTTGTTGATGTCAATATTATTGTCATACTCATGTTGACCAAGTCACATGGACCCCATCACATATAGGACCTTAATATGTTCATTTAAATGCACAGATAAGGGATGGACTGAATATGTAATATGCAAATATAAGTATATTGTCTATACTAAATTTAATATAATTAGAAGGGACTTAGCTATACACTCAATCTTGTACAACTGATACACATGACCACATACATGTGGCACAGATTGTATATATGCATAGGAGATGGTGATCTGGATCAACTGATAAATGCTGGTTCAGCATGAAATATGTATATTGGAAATCATTTATCTATTTCCCAGGTATGTGGTCATGTGTATCAGTTGTACAAGATTGAGTGCATAACTGCAAATAGCTTGAAAGTCTGAGTTCAAGTTTCTTCTTATTACATTAAATTTAGTATAAACAATATACTTATATTTGAATTATATATATAAGTGCCAACAGAGAATTTTAAATCTCTATCATAAAAATACTCATCTCCAGACCAATTGGTTTTGAGCTTAATGGCCCACCTCAGGGAAGAATTAGGATTTCAGAAACTAGATCTAAAACTCCAACTCAGACCACTTATTTAATATGTTACTATCAGTTTCAAAGCTTGAATTATTTAGACATGTAAATGTCTAAATAATAATCCTGTCAAAAGGAATGTATCTTTGATTTTGAACCATCTGATATTGTCAAATTGTTATTACTATCATCATCATCATTGTCATCGTCGTCGTCATCATCATCATCATCATCATCATTATTATCATTATTATCATTATTATTATTAATATTATTATTATTGCATCTCATTTATTCTTAAAAAGTAAATGGTCTTCATTCAGGTAGAAACATGGTTTTATACTCATATTGTTGCCAAGTATTATAAATATGAATGTCATGGAAATCAAACGAAAAACCTATAAAATAAAAATAGATAATATGCTTTGCTAATTTATTGTTATTGCAATTCTTAAAAAAAAATACAGATCATAAATCAAGATATTCCACTTGTTTTACTTAAAATGTGATTTTTTTTAAATTACTTAGAAGTACACTTTGGATTATTGTGCAATACTTAAGTTTGTTAATTAAATTATTTTTACCTGAGAATATTTAAATGCTAATGATTACTTAGGCAAACATTAATCAGCAATTATATTATAAAACATTAATGATTTAGAGATATTAAATAAATTATTAATATTTAGTTGTTTGTTGGTATAAATTAGATTCAATAAAATATTTTTTTTGTTTCTACTTTACATTTTGGCATGTAATCAAGTACCATTTGTTGTTTTTAATGCTAAACCTGAAAGCAGCCTATTGAAGTGTTGAGAGAGATAATAAAGTTGAATACATTTTTTGTTTATATTATGAGTTTGATTTAGTTAGTTTTAAGGTGTCACTTCAAAAGGTAGCCGATTATCATATCAATTGCCAGTAAAGTTGAAAAAATAGCTGACAAATCTTCTTGTTCTATTTTTGTTTATTATTTAATTAAAAGGACATTTGAAGTAGGGAACTTTGATATAGGATTTAAAGAACTTAATTATTCTCTTTCATGCCTAGTCATATACTATTCTGATTTGAAGTATTGGTTTCCTTATTTTTATATTATTATGATTGGCATTAGCAAACTGGAATCCTTTCAATTTTGTTGTAAGATTGCTATTTGCTGACCAAATCTTCAAGATATAATAAAGATGATGTCATTATTCTCCTATGTTCTATTTCAATTTAGATTTTATTTGTAATGCATATTTGTTAATAAAGCTCTTTGCCTTTTATTTTATTATTTCAATTTTGTGCAATTTTTTGATTAAGTTGAATCTTTTCCACCTGTATCATTATTATATATATATATATATATTTATATATAAACATTAAAAGATTAAAGCTAAACTAATCAATAATATAATCAAAATTACCTCAAATTCACAACTAATCCAGACTATCCAAAGAAATAAACTCTAAAACACAACCAATCTAGTTTAGTTATGAATTTGGGCTTATTTTGATAATATATATATATATATAGAGAGAGAGAGAGCGAGCTCGCAAGTAAGCTCTTAACAAGCTTTACAGAATCATGTGACATATAACTTGATATATATATATATCATTTACTTAACTAGAGATTATCCCTAGTCCAAATATAAGGTAGACAAAAAGATGGAGGTCTGGGTCAACCGATGAATACTGGACCATCATGAAATGCATATTTTTGAAGTCATTGTCTTTTGTAGATGTTTTAATTTATGTATTTCAAAATTTTGTGGTAGAGTTGATATTTTAAATATATCTTAAAAGGATATCACACTTGGAAAAAAAGGTATTATGTTTATGCATAATTTTAAAAAATATTAATCTTTAACTGATATTTGAGAATATAAAGGTAATATCTGGACTATGAATCATCTACAGTTTAATATCAATTAGTAATAATCATTATTGTAATTATTTGAAGTGGTTACCATGTTTTAATAACTTCCATTCTACCACAAAATTTTAAATATATAAATTAAAACATCTACAAAAGGCAATGATTTCCAAGATAAGAGATCTCATGATGGACCAGCACTCATCAATTGACCCAGGTCTTCATGTCTTTGTCTTCATCATTTAACTGATGTTTAAACATATTAGGGATAATCTCTTGTTTAGTAAATGATTAGCAACAATCATTAATGTATTCATTTTAAATGGTTGATGTCAAAATTATGAATGCATAAAGTTAAAGATTTAATTATTTAATTAAATAATAGTAATTTTAACATTATTTTAATTGTGCTCATTATAAAACAAATCTGACATTCCAAGCAGCAATGTTTGGTAATAAACTAATTTTTTCCTGAAAAAATATGTTGATCAATTGAATCCTAAGAAAACTGTTGAGATTCCACTAAACATAGCATATATAGCATTTTTGTTTAAGTATGCTCATAATATTTGATCTGATCTTAAACCTTAAATGTTAATGCAATAGTAATTTAATTAATTCCTTCTTTATGTCAATTTAATATTATTAAACAAAGCAATATAACCTTGTTTTCAAACTATATCTGAATTCAAGTTTTAATTATCAGAGTGAAACTTCAATAGAAATTTTATTGCTATGTTTATTAAAGTTTCAACTAGTTTCCTAAACTGCAGATAATATTATGTTAAAATATAAGAAGCACTTATTCAATAAGAATGCTTTTTTTATCAAACATAACCACTGAAATATCAAAAAAAAATCTCTGTAGAAGATGTAAGTAAAATAATGTTAGCATGCATTTAAAAATTTATTTATTTTCTTTTGTTTTGCACTTGTATATTAATGTTATGGAATATTTAATTAAATTTAACACGGACACTTTTTACATCTTTTCAAAGTGTTATTTATTAATGCTGTTTAATTCTGATGTTAAATATAATTTTCTCATATACGTATACGTATTATTAAATTGGCCCTATCCAAAATTACAAATGTAATTTTCTCTTTTGACAACTTAAGAGAATGAAATTAAATCAATTTTCACAATCCGTCCTTGCTAAACAACCAGACAAATCCAGAGCGTTTACATTTGTGGTCTCATGTATATAGAGGTATTAATGATTTAGAATTTGATATGTTTATATAAAAATTACAGAATATCTCTAAAATAAAACATTTGATAATAGATAGACCAGTAATCTTTTAAAAATCTTTATAATTTTTTACGTTTTTTTTAATTTTTATTTAAATGTTTTTACCATAGTGTAATAAAGTTTTATAAAGAAGATACTTTTCATTCACCAAATTACACAGAATATAATTTATTTTAATAAATAATTTTGCAATATATGACTATTAATTGGCATCTGCTAGCCAATACCATTATATATATGCTTAATTCTAAATTTAAAATATACTTAAATTTCAGTACATACACTGGAGAAAATAACAATACTTAACTACTATCAATGATTGTACATAAATGCAACTGGTGTGAAGTGAGTATCAAATATAAAAGTGAAAGTTGAAGACGCAAATAGATGAAAAACGATTTATTTTCAACTAAACTCATTCTCGATGGTGAGAAAGATTTTACTTCTGTTTTATCATGATTCTAGGGGTTTTGCATTAGGAAAAGGCCTAAGTTCTAGTCCCTTAATTTTTTAAGTCTGAGTTAAATTATTTTTTATATCTAGAATTGATATTAAATTGAGTGCATTGTAAGTTATTTCAATTTATAATTAAAATTACAAAAAAATCACGACAGATGTCACATGACCTAATTTAATAAGCTTATATTTACAAATGTTATATATAGAGCTCGCAAAATAAGCTCTTAACAAGTTTTGAGAATATCCTCAACCCCAGACCTGTTTGTGCTATTGGCATCATCAGTGAGATGCCAGGATATTCAAGCATTAGATTAAAAATACCAGAACAAGCCCAGTACTTTATCTAATGTAAAACTATTAGGTAGAAAATCTGAAATTTTCAGATATCCATATGTCTTTCAATCCAGTTATCTAACTTAAATAGCCATATGGGACTGAACTAAGTTCAGATACACCATATATTAATAGCTTTAGCTATTAATTAAATATATTCAAAAAGATAGTTCACAAAAGTATGATTAAAAATGGTTTGTAATATATAAAAAAAAAATAAGGATGTATGTATGAAAACAAATAACCAACTACTAATTTAAAAATCCATGAAAGATAAGAGTTTAGAGATTGAAAACATCATAGATTAGATACAAAAAGTCAATAGTTTTTGTCTTGGCATATAAATTAGAGAAATAATAAAAAATTATCTTTAAAATAGACAAAGTCAAGAAATAAAAACCAGATAAACCATAGCTGCTATTATTGAAGACAAAAGATGGAATGTAGATTAATAAATCCCTTACAGATAATCTAAAAAAAACTATTAAGTTGGCAAAAAACGGTAAAAAAATGTAAATTAATATGTGGAAATATTATTAGTTTGGAAAAAAAAAGCTTGTTAAAAGTATTACTATAACAAATGTTGAATGTAGTTGAAAGTTATAAATTGTGACACATATGTATATATGTGTTACATAAAACATTTTTAAATGTTTATTCAAATAATAATAATAATGTATATTTTTATAAATAAAAAAAAAGACTGTTTAATAAATAAAAGTAAAGATATTTTTTAATAAAAAAAAAGTTTGATTAAAGCCTATTGTAATGTAAGAATATTTAAAGTTACTATTTAAAAGAGCGCTTATTTGGTCTTATAATTAACTAAAAAAAAATTCCAATGGATTATGAAAACAAACTAGATTGTTCTTTTTATTAAATATGTAAAAGTAACTATAAAATTACTTAGTGAAATGAAATTAATTGTAAATGCTAATTACTGAAGTAAATTTAAAAATAACAAACACAGTTTTCTGATTTAAAAATAGCAGATTAATTTCAATATATATACAATAAACCACACACAAGCTTCTTTATAAATTTGATTATTATTATTATTATTATTATTATTATTATTATTATTATTATTATTATTATTATTATTATTATTATTATTATTAAACTCCATTATTCACAGTGTTTCCTTTAGTACCTCCATATAGTAAACACAAATGTAGGATTCCATAAACATTTTAATCATTAAATGGAGATCCAACTTTTTTTTTATCAATAAACATATCTAATGATTTGATAGCTTCATAGTGGTTAGCATAGCATTTGTTGTCATTTATTCAGTTTTATTCATAAGAATATTTAAAGAGGGAAGTTTATATCCATCCCCTCCCATATCTTCCTTATTCACAGTGCATTATTACTTTGCTGCTGCTACTACTGCTACTACTACTACTACTACTACTACTACTACTACTACTACTACTACTACTACTACTACTACTACTACTACTACTACTACTACTACTACTATTATTATTATTCTTATTATTATTATTATTATTATTATTGCTAGGTCATGAATGTGAAATTCTCCTTCTTTAATAAAGACATTGTTGTCATTTGATACAACTTAATAAAAATATTTTATTTTTAAATTTTCATAAATTGTTCTTTCACTCCTGATTTTTTCAAACTATAAATTTATTTACTAAATACAAGAATTTTAATTGTTTTCTCTATTTATGCACTTATAAACTATAGGGAGATAATAAATGATGATATGTGTAAATCACAATATATATTTATTCAAGATAAACTGATTTGAACCAGGAACCAAAGACATGCAAACAGCAAGTTTTAATTCAAATAGATGTTTATATTAGATGAATTTTGAATTGTTAATAAAAAAACATTTCTAATGATTTAATTCACACATATAAAATAATATTAACCTACATGATGATGATAATGATTTATAACTTAAGTAGAGTTCCTTTAAAAACCATTATTTGTTTTTCAGTTTCAATAAAATAAAATAATAAAATGCTCAGGTTCCAAGCCTTCTAACTTTTGGAAAACTTATTAATGCTCAATCATCATGATTTACAAATTATTATCTTTCTCAGGATTGTGACTATTACAAGCATATTGGATGTTAAAAGTGTTGTGTTTGGAATAAGTTTGAGAAGCAAATAGCAAATTAAATGGATTAATAAAATAATAACTTATCAATTTATTAATAATCCATAAATAAATCTGTTGCATTATCAACTATTAATGCATATACAAAATTTGGAATATAATAGTAATAAAAAGTATTTTAATTTAAGTTTAAGTTTAAGGCTTTATTATATTTATAATGATAAGATATTATGTGAAATATTTAAAGAATTCTGACCATGGATTTCTAAAGATATCATTTTTTTAATATATTTACAATTGTCTTCATTAATTCCTCCAAAAGCACTAGTAATGCTAGAAAATAAATACTAGCAGCATTGGTAACATTAGATAGGGAATAGTCTCAGTAGGTCTTGGGTAATTCTTATGGTTTTGTTCATTTTTTCCTTCATGGCATTATTAGGGCAAGCGCTGTCTGGTTATGGCAAACTTCAATGTTAGTTTTTGGATTCAACTGCATTCTTTAGGCATTTTGGCTGGTGTAATTTTTGCTTACTTATCCACACATGGTTGATAGTTTCCTAATGAACAAAATTATCATACTTATTGTTATAAGTTATTTATTAAAAAATACTAGGAAATTGCAAGTTTCTGCTATCCAAGTTACAGTGAAAAACAGTGTTATCCTGCAGTGTCTCATTTATTGTCTCTCCTCAGCATAAAATCACTGCAATACCATATCTTGAGATGTCTTTATATAACTAAGTAAGCAGGTTGCCTAGACTAGACTGGAATATCTTAAGTTTTTGTTTCAGATCTATTTATACCTATTTGATATTGTTCACCAACATGTTGATGGATTCGTCACTTTGACCAGTTTGCTCACAGTAACATGTTTTTTGAAAACATTTTTTTATTTTCTTCACATGTTGTGGAAACAAATTTACAGATATTATGATTTGATACATAAATGGTCAAAAGCAAAACTAGTTTTTTCTCTTTCTTTCTTTACTTGCCTAAGTTCATGATAGAAAGAAAAAATTGCCTCTGACTTTTGAGACTTGATTGATAACTTCTAAAATATCAAATTCAAAATTTTAGTATTATATTTAGTTTTTCCATCCAATTTACTATAAAAAATATGAAAGATTTTATTTAAAACTCAATTCAAAAAAAGCAAATACAAAAGGTATAAAATGATTCAGATTTTTATAAATTACACAATTCAAACTTCTTTCATGCATCAAAACAATTTTTCTTTCTTTTTTGACAGTGCAATTTATCATTAGATTTCTCACATATTACAAAGGAAACATTTAATAATATTTCCAAATGCATAAACTATGTGCACATATACATATAGCAGTTATACATGCTTTTTATATAGCTTTGTAATATAACTAATCTGAGCTGCTATGGAATTTGTTTTTGGTTACAATATATATGAATTATCTAATTTTTATAAACTAATTTCTGAATTATCCTTTATCTTTTTATTTAGTTGTAAATAAAAAAAATAAGTCAGACTTCAACACTTTATATGTGGAAAATCAGGAAGTATTAAAACTCCTCAAATATTTAGAGTAATAAACAAGCTTCTCTGATTGAATAGATGATAATTAGAAAATTTTCACAGTCTAATTAGCATAAAAATAACTTCTGAATGACACAGGAGAAGTTTATTAAAAATATATTTAATAACAATAATTAAAAATAAACCCTGGTAAAATTTGTTTTTATCTCCCCTCAACATACTTATTCTCATAATACATGAGTGAATAAAGAAACTATTAAATGACAAATATAAAAACCAAGAGAAAAAATTATGCAATTAACAAAATTTCTCAGGTTAAATAATTAAAATATTTACATAATAAAAATATTTACAGTTTGTTTTACATATTTTTATAAAGATCTTTGTTAATTAATTAAATAAAATGTCTAACCACTATTTTTATACTAAGTTCAGTTATAGGTGCTCTATATTTTTTATTTTCAGTGACTTTATATGTATGGCATTTTCTCCATTTCTGTTTATGATTTTTCTCTTTTTTTCCTTGGGTAAAAGTTACTTGCAGATCATGTAAAGATAATTTTTCAGATGTGCATGATTCCAATTGATTTCATATTTAACCATTTAGCAACAGATTATGGATATGTATGTTTGACTAATCAGAGCAACATTTTCATCAAATGTATCAATGAACTTTAACCTGTCATGGAGAATATTTTATAATAGCATTTGATGACTTCTCTAGCTTTATATAAATGGAGATTTGGCTACTTTAGCACTGGTATAGTTAATTATCAGTTGTTGCTTCCTTAAGACACTCTGATCATTACAGATTTCACTATTCTGCTACTGATCAACTTTTGCACATTAAAGAAAAATGTGAAAAAAATTGATTGACCCAGTCTTAAATGTATTATGTAATCTGTCACTGTTACTTTTTTTAATAAACAGGATTTCTTTTTTTTTTTAATTTTAGTTTTAATTCTAGAAGTGATTTTTAATTTGCCTTTGAAATTGTCTCCAGCTCACTTATTACTTTTATTCATTGTTTTTGAATATACTAATATTGCTTAGCAACACTTCCCTCTTAAAAAAATGTACTACAAAAAAAACTTTTTAAATTAAATATAATGTGTATTTTATATTTTAAGCTTTTATTACTGTATTAGAACTACATTTCCAACATTTCTGATAATAAAATGCATTTCACTTGGAATTCTTTTATACATTAATTACACTTTTATTAAAGCTTTTACTATCTTGTAGAGGCAAAATATTGAATGTTAACACAAGTAGTTAATGAAAACTACTTTTGCGTTGATTAATAAAGTTTTGTTTCAACATACTATATAATGTGTTAGTAGTCTTTGTGCCACTGAATGGCACAATATATATATAATACACATTTTGCAGGTTCATCCGTGTTAAAAACTTTTAATATTAATATACTGACGTTTCGACTTGGTCACACAAGTCATCCACAGAGTTATAAAAGGTAGAAAGATGGTTGTAGAGGCGCTACAATCACTGATTTGAATAAAACGTTAAAAATCCACCAATAGCAAAAATGTTAAATTTAGGAATGTTTTTTAAAAAAATCTTTCAAATAGGAGGAAGTTTGCATGTATCATCTCGCTTATTGATACAATCTGGCCTTTTAAGAATCTCAATGGCTTCTCTAATTTTGCAAAAATTTTGAGAAAATTGTTTGTAATGTTGAATCAGCTCTCGATAAAATTGATTCTCCATCGGCTGATTTGGCTAGAGCCGAGATTTGTAATATTTTAAAAAAAGCTAAACTTCCTAAAAATAATATATCAAAGAAAGAAAACAAGCATTAAATAATATAAAATCGGACAAATCAATTGTTGTACTTCCGGCTGATAAAGGTAATGCCACAGTTGTAATGGATCTTGACATTTACCAATAATAAAATTTTAGATCTGCTTAATGATAAAACTTATAAACTATCAAAAAGAGATCATACTACGTATTTGGAAAAAAACAACAAAAGCTATTATTAATAAATCACCTATTGAAACAGAGATAAAATATAAAATAATTCCTCGTGAAAAATCTTGTGTCTGTCCAAAATTTTATGGACTTTCAAAAATTCACAAACCAGATACCACCCTTCATCCAATAGTAAGTGTAATAGGTTCTCCAACTCATATTTTAGCTAGATACTTATCAGATTTCATTAAACCTACAATCCCATCTATTAAATCATATATTAAAAACTCTTTTCATTTTATTTCTGTTTTAAAAAGTTTAAAAATTAATGCTAATGACATTCTGGTCAGTTTTGATGTCGTGTCTTTGTTTACAAACATTCCAATTGATGAAGCTTTAAATATAATCTCACAATGTTGCAATTTACCAAACCATATTATTGCTTTGATTAAACATCGTCTCTTAAATATATATTTTGTATACAATGGACAACATTACAGACAAGTTTTTGGTACTCCTATGGGCTCACCTATCTCAGGAGTAATAGCTGATTTATTCATGGAATATATAGAAACTCGTATTTTAGAATCATCTTTAAAACCTCTCATTTGGCTCAGATACATAGATGACACTTTTGTCATATGGCAACATGGAAAAAATAAATTAGATGATTTTTTCTTACATTTAAATAATATGCATCCTCATATTAAATTTACAATGGAGACAGAGTCTGATGGAAAACTCCCTTTTCTTGATGTTCTAGTCACCAGAATGCCAAATAGTTTATCTTTTTCTATTTACAGAAAGGATACACACACAGACAGATATTTACATTCTCATCATCACCCAACTCAGATAGTTTCTGTAGCCAAAACTCTTTTAAATAGAGCAATTAACCTTTCAGATGAGACACATCTGAAAGAAGAACTAAATCATATTAATAGTGTTTTATTAGCAAATAGTTATAATTACAAATTTATAAAAAAAAGCCTTATTTCAAGCCCAAAATAGACAAAATAGGAAACAAAAAGATAATAAATCAGCTATTAGGATTTGTGTTCCATATGTAAAAGGAACTACAGACAGTATCGGACGTATATTAAAATGCTATAATATAGATACAGCATTTTCTGCTCATCAAAAGATCAGCAATATAATAACCAAGCCTAAGGATTCAATCCCTCTTGAATCTCATGGTGTCTATCAAATCTCATGTAAAAATTGTAAAGCTTCTTACATAGGTATGAGTAATTGTCACATCAGTGTTATGAGAGATGAGCATGCTAATGCAGTTAAACACTCATCATCATCAGCATTCTCACTCCATACTATAGATTCAGATCATAAAATTGATTTTTCTAGTACCAGGATCATATCCAGATGTGATAATCTCTACCAATGCAAAATTAGAGAAGCCATTGAGATACTTAAAAGGCCAGATTGTATCAATAAGCAAGATGATACATGCAAACTTCCTCCTATTTGGAAAGATTTTTTTAAAAAACATTCCTAAATTTAACATTTTTGCTATTGGTGGATTTTTAACGTTTTATTCAAATCAGTGTTTGTAGTGCCTCTACAACCATCTTTCTACCTTTTATAACTCTGTGGATGACTTGTGTGACCAAGTCGAAATGTCGGTATATTAATATCAAAAGTTTTTAACATGGATGAACCCACAAAATATGTATTTTATATATTTAACCCGTGCAAATCTTCATTTTAACATATATATATATATTGTAACCATTTTAAATTTTAATTAATAATAATGTATAATATATTGAAAAATGAGTGTGTAAAAATCAGTTATAGATTGAAATGCTTATTGGGTTATAATTTTCTAATTAAGCAAAAGCTCACCAATAAATATCCTGAAAATGATGATGACTTGGACTGTTTGAAACACCCAGGAAAATCTGATAGAGTGTATATGAATTTCATAGACATTTTTATCATAAGTTCTAGTGGCAGCTCTATTTTAAGTAATATTTTAATAGTATTAAACCAATTTGGAAGTATGAAAATATTTAGCACTTTATTATTATTATTGATCAGTAATTAAAAGAAAAGAAAACAATTTATAATTCTTCTAAATTTTGTAAACAATCTTCAAATATATTGTATTTTAATTTAAATTGAAATGTAACAGTCTAATTTTTTATCATTAGAGGGAGAGATATTAATTTATTCACACTATACAGTTATTGGCCCATTTAGTACCATCATGCAATGTAATACAAGGTATAAATAATATAACAGTTTGTAGGGTGGGGGATTATTAAGAGAAGAAAATCAAAATAAGAAGTCTTCAATTTTTACACTTATAAAATAAAGTAAAAAGAAAAAGCTGAAAAGTAACAACCTTGTGGATTAAATTGAATAAAATTACAGGATTATGTGGAGTTAAGAACATGGAATAAGAAACCTTAAGAAAACCTTGTATTACATCACTGATTTTCCATCGATTTTATAATTCCTAATATGCATACTGGAGAAGATAGAATAACAGCCATATGGATAATTATTTGCCTCAACAAATACTACTTCAAATGAAGAACAATTCCAGAAAATGTAAGCAACTACTTTTATTTTGTTTATATTAGTCAATTTTCAGATTTAAAAATGACCCGTAAATTATTTAGATTGAAAAGAAAAAGATTAAAGTGTTTTGGTTTTCACACTTTTTATTATAAATAATAAAATATGTGTGCTTATAAATTGTAATCCTCATAAAATATAATTCGAAATAAATTTGAAGAAAGTGTGAAAATATAAAGCAAACCAACTAAAAAAAGTCATTTTTTTAAAGTCATATAAAGTTTCGTCAATTTAAAAAGAAAAATACATGAACTTACTTTTTTATTCTCATTAAAGAAGAAAACTTGACTGTCAAATGGTGGTTTAGTGCAAATTTGCTTAGTTATTGAAAATGGAAAAGTCAGATTAAAAAAAAAGAAAAAAAATGCCAAGGATATCGTATTTATAAATTCTTCTTAGTATTATTAAACACATCTTAATTTGCTGATAGAAATGTAATAAAATAAATATTTACTTTTTTATCTTGATTGTGCAACATGCATATTAATAATATTTTAAAATGTTTTTAAAATGCCCAGATTATTTAAAATTATTACAGATATCACTGTGAAGGGAAAAACAAAGTAAACAAATCAATAAATGATTTTAAAAAGTTGAGCTTGTTAATTGTAATGAATCTATAAATTCATGTTAAGGAAAATTATCTACAGAAAGTATGGATAAACCTATTTTAATTGTACTACACTCAGAAGCATTTAAATATTGTCTCACTATGCTGACATCAATAAGTAAATCAATAAATGATTTTAAAAAGTTTGTTTTAAAGATCGTAATCAACCTACAAATTCATTTAAGGAAAATTATCTATAAAAAAATGCGGATAAACCTATTTTTAATTGTGCTACACTCAGAAAAGCATTTGAATATTGTCTCACTATGCTAACATTGAACATAATAAACAAAATATATACATGTGTTACTTAGGAATGTTTGCTCATGATATCAGTTTTCTTATCATTTTTGTTCATAAGGATGAAAACTAAGAGGATAAAATCTAATGGGAGAAAATGTTCATTTATTTTTTTTATTGCTAAGTTTAGTATTATAATATACTTTTGTCATGTGTTATTCAGAGATTTTTTTTAATATACTTATGGTGGTATAAAATATATTTAGTAAAGGATGAAGAGATGTATAAAGATATATACATTTATTACACATACTTTTGTTATTTTCCCAGTTAAGGAAAAACAATATTAAATATCATTTATCTAGACAGAGAGAGAGAGATATGTATCTCTCACACTTTTAAACAGATTTTAATATTTTATTGAAGGGTGAACAAACAGACTAAATTTCATCAAAGATATACTATAATGACCCAATTGTTTTCTTACATGAAATAATTGATATAAGCCTTTTTTATTTTTTTAATTTTGCCTATGAATGAGCATGTCCACTTTAAATATAAAATGTAGACTGATCTTCATTGTTTATGTGTGTATGGCTTGCTATAACAAAAGTATTATTATTATTTTAAAATAATTAATGGTCATTTGACTTATAGGTTGGTGGTTTGTTTATTAATACATTAATAGTTTCTGCATTGTGAAATGGAATGTTTATGTTTCTACTTTTATTGTTCGGATTATTTTATCTTGCTATGGTATTGATAAGGATTTGTGACAGCTTTCAGCTGATAAGTATATGCCACATATAATGGCATCAAATATAGTATCATTAATATTAATATTGTGCATAGGATGATGGAGAATCTCCCATTGCTGATTACATGACAGGATGATACTGTCAAGATTGATTAATAGTTAGTGTTTAATTAGCATAGTTAATCCCAAGAGAGGATATCCATGGTCTGAATTCTATTTCCCTGTGATGAGACAATGACCACACTTTTATTATGAAATGGTATTAGAATTGGCCATATTATTGTACAACTACCATTTTGTTTTGTAGAGCCTCCTTTATTGTTTGATCCCTTATGAAATTATATAGTTTTCCACCGTGTATGGTGAAGTTTTTTTTGTATTTTAAAAGTAAATAGCAAGGATAAGATAAAGTTAGATTCAGGGACCCTGGCCTATCTGTAGTGTTTGCCTAATTGGAATAGTGTCATTATGATGTTGTATGATCTTCATCAGTTTATAAACAAACCAACCAAAACTTACTAGTGATTGTAGAACTTCTATATGAAAGAGCAAGAGATACACATGAACAATGTTGAATTATCTTCATCAACCAGTGATTCACCAATGGATCGATAAAATAGGTTAACTATTAAAATGATTAGGTTGTGGACATAGGCAATGTTTTGGTGTCATGTGTGCATTTGACTTCTGATGTCTGTCCCCACATCAATACAATGCATGTTTTCATAATAAATGCTAATAATTGTTAATTGTGCTGAATATGATAATTGTCCTTATCATATTCTGATAAATAAAATAGCTACAGTTTAATGCACTACTTTATAACTTTTGAGTTTTAGATGTAAAATTTGCACATATCCCAAAGATTTAAACACAATTTTGTTTTATGATTTAAGTGCTAATTTAGCTTACATAAAGTTTAACTATCTTATTCTATAAGATAGAATAGTAATAGAAACACAGCCAATAATGATTATGATATTATGAATATCACTGTATTAGTTTGTCTTATTTACTGTGTGTGTGTGTAGGCAATGGATTCCAATTATTTTCCATCCCTGATTTTATTTAATGTATTCATCTTATTTCATGCAATGTGTCTGAAATAAATTTGTAAATAATGTAAATAAATCTTGTGTGTTAAAAATTTATTTCATTGTCTGTAGTCTTATTGCTAATCACCACACACATTTTTATTGTTATTGCTATCAACCTATCATCTGATTATATGGAAATCATCATTGATCAATATAGTATAAGTAACTATATGTTGGTATATCATAATAATTTTGGTAAGCCCTGTGATTTATGAGTACATCTAAGGTATCATCACTTAATAATCAAAATATTATTAACCTAGAGTGCATATTATTTTAAATGGTATACTAAAAGATTAAACATTTAGTATTGGTTTAATCAGTTTATTTGAACCCGAAGATCTATCATTCACTGATCTTGATCACATTGTTTACAATTATTTGAGAAAAGGAAGTTGGTAAGTTATAGTGTTAAGTTATTGAAAAATTATTCCTATTTCTTGAAGCTTAAAGTTTATAATAGTTAGGGAATTTATAAAGTTTCTTTGAAATTATTAAATATTGTTTGTAATTCGATTTTGTATTAAGAGCCATTTTGTGCTTATATTTGGGTAGTGGCAAAATTCCTCTCACTGACCCAAGTATATCTTGTATAACAATCTTTAAGATGTTTGAATCTGAGAAGAATAAGTTATTAATTTGCAATATAGGATTTGAATTTATGATAAATTTTATATCTAGTTATTTATTGTAGTTGGATTTGAGTTATGTGGTATTCACTGTTTTATGAAATTCAACCAAACTTTAAGGTATAAATTGCTTCTTTTGTCTTAAATGTATAGCTTGTTTTGACTTTATAGTGAATATTCTGGTTTTGTTAAGCTTGGAATTCCTATTTTATTTAGTTCTCATATTATCATTTAATTCAATATCAGTTTAGAGTTCTAGACATCATCTTCCATCATCATCATTCTTCTCATCTGTCATTTCAATCTTTTTTTATTTCTTTATTCTTCATTCATCCTAATTCATTATCCTAATTAACTCACCATTCACTAGCTCTTATTCCATTATCATCTTAATTATCCATTAACTCTTATTCTACCATCATCTTAATCTTTTATTATACTGATACATCTTCATTCTTTTCTCTTCATTCTCAGACTCCTTTCATTTTATTAAATAATTATTACTTATTTTCATCATCCATTTAGTCATCTACATCCTAATTTACTTATTGCTTAATTTATAATTTTAATTTCGTATTCATTTCATTGATCTAATTATTATTTATTTATTGGTTTGATGAATATTAAATTTATTTCATAACATTTTTTGTTTGTCTGTTTGTGGATTTTAAAGCAACTTTGGCCAGAAGTTATTATCTTCATTAATCACCTTGTAATCTTCTTATGTTTATAGTTTCATGCGAGCTTTGTCAATAAAGAAATCATCTCTTTAGTGTAAACATTTATTTTTAGACATATATTCTTGATGATTCGGATAGTGTAGGTTATAAAAGGTGGATTTGGTGCCATGAAACATGCAGCCAGATTCGTATATGATTCTAGCCTCTAAGGGAAGGTTACATAGTTGGATTTATTTTAAACATGTAGGCTGATTAGTTAATTGGAGGCTAGATTAGTTGTAGCTAGGAATGTTACATAGGAAGATTTAGTCACCCTAAAACGAGAGGCTAGATTAGATTGATTCTTAACTATGGGAGGGTTAATATATATATATATATAGTACTACTAATGAACAGCATTACATGTCTGTAAGTTTTATTAAAAAATTAAGATAAAAATAATTTATAAGCAGTTTAAAGATTTATATTTAAAAAAATGTTTTTAAAGAAATAAAAACACTACAGAACCATTATCAATAAATGATTTAGGTAAATTTCATTGAAAGAAATAATTAAAAGTTTAATAAAGAGAAGTTTAATGTAGAAGTTTGAAGAGGTTTTTTTTTTAAAAAACAAAACACAGTTTGCATCATTCATAAAGTTTTACAAATTAAAGAGTAATTTAGGGAGAGTGGTAATTTAACTTAGTAAAAATTAAACTATAAAAAAAGAAATCTTAAAAAAACTAAAAAATCTCTCTTTCCATTTATTTAAGAATGAAGGATGCATGCATAAATAAGGTTGATTTTAAAATACATAAAGAAGTAAAATGTGTGCACATTAAAGAAAAAGAAAAATGAAAGTTAAATTAAATAAATGAAGGAATGCTTATAATCAAATTTAAGATCCATTCAAAGATTGCTTGTCTGATAAATAAAGAATGGGAATTAGTATTTATAAACTGCTACAAACATAAACAATGGGAATAATTAAAAACTGTATCTTATACAAATATAGATTAATCTAAGCAAGCATGCAGATTAAGAGACAATGGCAAATAATTAATAAAATTTAATTTAATTAATTAAACTGATTCGGAAAAAATTTAATTTAACAGATAATGAGGCAGTGACATAAATAGAAATGAAAATTTGACACACTCAGTTTTATTTAGTTCTTTTCACTGCAGACTCTTATTCTCTCAACTTGTTACTGTATTAAAATCATGCCATGCTAAGCAGTCATTGGAGTATGTGACCAAACTCCAGCCTCGGTCTGCAAGAACACCAGCAATCCACCTGTTACAAGTCTTGCCTGTCTAAGAATCTGAACCACCAAGAATATATATCAGCCAGAACATAAGAAGCAACCAGGAGCCATGACCAAACCTATCAAAACCCCAAATTCAACTGGTTGGTAAATCATTCATACATCAAGAGAAAGCGAGAAGCCACATCTCAGAGCATGTGTCAAAAATCCTAGATAATATAAATTTCTTATTCCCATTCATAAACAAATATTAACTTTATGAACAATAGTACCAGGAGCAATCTTTTGGTGTCCTTATGTTCAGCATATAGATGAACTATAGTATCCACATGTATATCCACTTCCCAATGTTAGCCAGATGTTTGCAAAGCTTTCCTAAATTGTTACTATTTATAATTCCAAATGTGTATAGGCAATCATAGGTATATTAATTATATGACTCATCTTTAAGTATTTATTAAGAATATGGGTGTATGGAATTAATATCATTTACTCTTACAATTTTATGGAATATATGTATGTGTGGAAAGTGTGACAATTATATTATTTATTAAAGGGAGATAAATTTAACTGATACATTTTAATAACAAATTTATTTAAAATATATTACAATAAACATTGTCTGCTAATTAGTGTTGAGTAGTTCTTTTCTAGTTATACCACTAGTAAACAATTCTCTTAAATAGATTACCAGATAGTCAGTTAATTTTATTCTTGGTAATTTCATGACTGAGCTAGTTGGGATAAATCAGGCACTAAATTAATAGCCATCATTCAGGGATGTTAATTACTTTGTGTAATTAGCTGACTCCTGAAATTTGCTTGTCAAAACAACCTTGAATGACAAGGGTTGAATTTAGTAGCTGAGAAGTTCTGTAGCCTGGAAAGAATGGTCGTAAGTTATACCTTGTATAACTTTGGTACCTTTGGTATTATGCTTCTCTGCTTGAGGGGCCGGTGTGATGCCATACTCAAAGTGCCGCTGGAGTAGATCGAGGTATAATAAATAATTTTATAATATTTATTTTTATTAAAGAAACAAAACAATTTGTTTTTAACAATATTTTATTAAAATTTTTCTTCTCTCATTTTTTCTATATTACTTACTCCCACCCGGTTCTATATATATGGTTTTTGAATTTAATGGCAATTGAGGCAGGTTAGAAAGTAACCGAAAGTACTTCTGCGGATTTTAAGATTGTTTGTAATTGTTTATAAACCGTTAAAAATATTATTTCAATTATAATTACAATATTGTTTTTAATTAATGGATATTTTATTTATTTTACATATACTGAACACAATGGATTCAAGTAATTTTAGAAAACGGTGGATCGTTAAGAAATGGCAGAGACAATGTAAAAAGATTATTAAGCTGAAATGCAAACTTCGTTTTTTCAAGAATTGTAAAATTTTTCAGGTATTCCCGAATTGTTGTAGCATAAAGTTGAACAGCTGTATAAATTTAATACCAAAATGTTTGGATAAATTAAAATTGATTATTTTAAATAATATTATTAAAAGTTGTAAAAAGGAACTTTTTGAAATTCGTAAATATTTGAAAGCAATTGAACATTTAATAATTTTAAATGAATGGTGTGCTTGGAACGAATATAAAATTATTTGTGAAAATGGATTTAAAGTAATTGAACGTAAATTATATAACAAATTTGAGAAAAAAGTTGATATTTTATTTAATAAGCGATATCCACATGCTTATAATGATTTAAACTTTGTTAATTTATCAAATAATAGGATACATTTAATTCAGAAATACATTTTAAGTCACGGAGCTAAATACGTTGGTGGTAATTGGAATGATTATAATTTGGAACTAATTGCAGCTGTTCAAAATACATTTGAAATGCTTCCTGATAATGATAATTTTGCTGATGATATTATTAAGAAAATTAATTGTAATAAATTTGATACAATATCTTATGATAAATCATGGCAATTGGCTATTTCGGAATTTAAACGGAAATTGAGGAATGATAATATGATTTGTTTGAAATAGGATAAACGTTTGCGTATGTGCTTGTTGACGAAATGTCAATATATTAATAAAATTAAAATGCAAATGGACAAACTTGGTTTCTTTTTGATTGAAGATTATAATATGGATGGTCAAAGAATAAAGTTTATTAACAATATATATATAATACATAGAAGTTTACATTTATATAATAAAAATTGAAATCAATGGTCATGTTTTTAATATGTGAAATAAATTATTCTAGAGTTTAAAATACAGTTTACTAAAATTCCTTAGCAAGTGGATTTTTATGATATAAAATTATAGAGAAAAAAATAAAGACTTTCGATATATACATATAGAGAATATTGAAAATAAAAATTTAACATAATAAATCTAAAAGTGTAAAACATTTAAAAATTGGATGGGAGAGGGGCATTGACTAAAAATTAAGAATCCAAATTTATATATATTCTTAAAAAAACTGCTGAAGAGATTTGAAAATAAATATACAAATGAAATATAAAAAGAATAAAAAAAGTGAGAAGTTGTAAATTATTTTAAAAAGTTAATACTGGTAATCAAAATAGAGAAAAGTTTTAAACAATATAAATGGCATGTAATAACTGCCTAATAACAATTACTGGAATATATATATATATATATGAGTTAAATGGCAATAACAATGATATTTTAGAATGATAAATTCTCTAAACATTATCTATATTGAATTTAATTAAATATCTCTATTATAAAGTTAGAAATTGATATTATGAGTTACTTAATCAATTAAATTTAATAATGATAACAATTTCTGAATTACATAATAAAATGTTTTTTTTTTTTATAAATGAGAATTTCATCCTTAAAATCTAGTCAAAATTTAAAACCATGATGTTTTCAAGACAACATCTAATTAAAACTTGTTGTGAAAGCTGAAATAATATTATGCTGTCTGATCTACTTTTAACCAAAAAATGGCCCTGCTTTTTATTGGTACTCAAGCTACTAAATGAATTTAGAGTGAAACAGTGAACATATTTGCATATGTGGATTTGAAATATCATAAATATCTTTTAATTCCTATTAATTAAAAAATTTTCATCACGTTATTGATCAATAAAACATTAAATTAGCATACATGATTCATTGTAGAAGGATCTTGATTTCAGATGATAATTATGATAAGTTTGTGATGCTTAAAATTCTCATACTTACATATGTTCATTGCATTGTTGTGAACTCATTAATGAACTTAAATACTAACCAAAAGCAAAACTATCTTTTCATTAAAATAGCTTTGAAAATAAATAATTATTTCAGTAGGCACAATAAGTTTTAATTTGTTGTCGTCTTGGAAACTATTCATATTAGTTAGATTTTGGAGTTCCACATTAAAAATGTTTCATCACTTATTAATCCAATAACAATATATATATATATGTGTGTTATATATAGAGCTCACAAATACGCTCTTAACAAGCTTTGCAGAATATCCCCAACCTCAGACCGATCTCTATATATAACATTTGTAATACAAGCTTGTTAAATTAGGTCGTGTAACATATGACTTGATTTCTTTGTGTGTGTGTATATATATATAAAGATGCTAGTAGTTATTTAATCCTATATTAATTTGCAGAGTTTTCATCAATAATCTTAATAATTTTAAAATACAAAAGTATAGCTATTTAGTCATATTTGATAATTTACATTTTTGATATGTTATCTTAGCATACTTATGGATCAAGCCAATCATCTTTATACAAATAGGATAAAATGTAATAGATTCAAAGAGTAATTTTCAGTTGATTGAAACTATTTTTAGATTTGTTATTGACTTCAAATGCTAATTTCAAATTCCAGCATTGATTTGGAATAAATAAATAAGATATATCAATTTATGTATATATAGTGACCTTAACAACAAAGTAACAAAAAAAATCTAGATAAAAAAAAATTAACTGCAAATAGTTATTTGAAGCTTTTTCTGTGCATTAATATCTGAGAATAACATAAAAGTATATACTTACTTGATAAAACAATAATATATAAATATATATATTTCATATCAACTTTTGATTTTATGCAAAAACCTTGGAGCCATTTATATATATCAAGGGAATTGGCACTGACATTTATAGATCATTGGTGACATGATATATGCAACACAAATAATCAAATGAATATAATATGAAATTATATAAATATTATTTAATAAATCATTAATTTAACTAACAAAAATAAGGTTATATTCACACAAAATAAATAAATAAATTTTGTACTTTATTACATACCTAATTTAATTATCAAAAACAAATTGTAAATATACTTTGGTATCTTTGTTTATTTATTTACATAGTTTATCAACTAACACAAATATTTGATTTAGGAAATAAAACAGCTTGTTATAATTTTATTTTTAATTTATGTTTTCTTTCCTCTTTTTTTTTATCTAAAAATGAGTGCAAATAACTCTTACGATATAAACAGCAGACTGCATAAGCTTCATCTTCATCAATGTTACAGGAGTAATTTTTAGGGCATTCTTCTTTGTATGCTCCAGGTCCACAATAAACAGTACGATTTTCAATCATGTAGGGATATCCAATATTGCATGGATTAAAACTTTCTGAAAATTAATGATTACATAAATATGGAAATAATAAAAATATATAAACAGATTAAAGCAAACATAACTAAAGTATATATATATTGTATTATCTTGGTTAGACCTTGATTAGGCATTATATATATATATATACAATACAAAAAAAATAATTTTATATGATGGATTGTTGATTATTTTGAAATTGTCAAGTGATATTATATCTAATTGTAAGTTATTAAAGAAACACACCAAGTAATGTAATAATATTTCACAATTTGTTTTCATTTTTTAACAGTAGTTTGCGATTTGATTTTTCTTTAATTTTTTATCTTTAAAAAATTTGTGATAGATTTAATGTCCTATTTTAAAAGTTACTTATAAAGTTAAAGACTTGGATTTTGTTTTAAGTATTAAAACAATTTTGCATTTATCTACATATTATAATAACAATAAGTTTTAGTAAGTAAATGACAAATTACATTTTCATGTGAGTGTTCATTTATGTGCATGTATTAATTCTAAAACTACAAATATTTATAGGGTAATATTTGCTACTCAAAGTATACTGTGTGTAATAGTATTTTAAAAATAAAGAAAATATTTTTTGTATTTTAAAAAAGAAAAAAATGTGAAAGTCATTGTTGTTAATTTCTTTATTTTGAAATCTGAAAAGAAGACATTGTGTCAGTGATGCAGAATTGTGTCAAATGATCTCAGTAATTGCTCAGTAAAACTAAAAGTGTAAATTCCAAGTCTATCAATAACAATATGTCAGTCATCAAAAAAATATAAAAATTCCATTTATTTACTCGAATGTTCTTATAATATTTGTTCTGTCTTTTCTTGATCACTTCAATAATTGCTATATTTTGTAATCGATATCTTTTCTTTAATATTGCAGTATATATATTTTTAAATGTTTTTAAGTAAAGCAACATGATGGAAGAATAAGCAATAGTTTGATATTTACTCTGAGGACAAATTATACATCTATTGAGAAATTTTGAGAAAACAACTAAAATAGTCAAGCATTGGTGGTTGAGAGGTCAGTGACAGCTACTTTATAAGTAGTTGTCCCAGGTTAGTGGGTTCGCTTCTAGTTGATGCTATGACACATAAGAAAGAAAAAAATTAACATAGGCTTACTGAAGCATTCTAATTTTTTTTAAAAAAAAATGCTCACTTAAAATTAAAATGAATATATATGTATATGTCTAGTGTATATATATATATATAAGTAAGTTCCAATAAACAAATTAATAATTTGCTGAGGATTTAAAGATAATAACAATTTATTAGATAAAATAATTATTTCTTTTAAAGAATGCTGGAAAAATTTGACCTATTACATGTTTATATAATGTGTTTTATGCCAACTAATGGAATAAATAAAAGTTATAAAAATATTAGTAAAGTGCTGACTGCATAAATATATATATATGCCTATATATTATGTACTCATGGATGATTAATGTGCCAAAAATAAATTGGTAACTATTTTGTAAATGGAATAATTAACAGTTAAAATTGTTAATAAAGTTTAATTGTGGAAATTACTATCTACATGCATCTGCAATGAACCAATAATTGACAACATTGTATAGTAATAACTTCAAATGTGATAGCCATCGTTTTAAAGGCATAAAATTCATTAATATCTTAGAAGGAATCATTAATAATCAGTTTAATAAATAAACTTCAAATATTCTAATGAAACACACTCTTCTTTTAATGAATTATTGTCTTTTAAAATATTGAATTATCTTGATGGGCTTGAGGTCTTAATAAAAAGGAACTTAAAGAGCAATAGAACTCTTGGTAATACATATTTCTCATTATTCACACAGTTTGTATGAGCTGTCCATAATTTATTATATATAATTATTTGATGATGATGATGATGATGATGATTACGATGATGATGATGATGATGATGATGATTATTATTATTATAATAATAATAATAATAAAAAGGTTATTTAACATATACTTATGTGTGGATGAATATCTAATATTTAAGCATGCATTTAATCAAAAGAAAATCTTAATCTAGATTTTGTTTAATAACTTGTTTGGACTTGGTGAATGTTCAGTAGGCAAACTATAACAAGTTAGTATTTTCTTTCATATGATTTTACATATTGCCTATTTGAAATTAATAGATGAATGAGTATTTTTCTGGTTCTAAAGAAATGTTTATATCTAGCACCATTTGATAGTTCAAACAAATACAATATTATATATCTTAATCTAAATTATTATAACATATTCATTATTTTTCTATTATTCATTTTGTAAATAAATTATTATTGTTTATTAAATCCAAATTATGAGTCTCATTTAAGTTAATAAACATATGATATATCAATTATAATTTGAAGTTTCATTATAAACATATACACATAAGACCTAATTAACAAAATAGTATAAACTTTTGTTATAATAAAATCCAATAGTGATTCAAAGTTAATCTATTGTTTTATAAACATCCATTGGCAGAAAAGCTATTAATAATTTCTTGCATAAAAATTTTGTATAATTATTAAGCTTAATAACTTCATACATTCTTGAATACAATATGAATGTATTACAGTAACAGAAGGGTTATTTATGAATGAATACCAATGTGAATATATTAATAAATTTTAAATATTATTACAACATAAATTTTAGATTGTTTTATCAATAAAGCCTCCTTAATCTTCACAATTTTATTCTATTGTAGATTTGATTCACTTAAGTAGTACATCATTATTAATTTCAGCTAGTATATCAATTTTATTACATGTTTGTATTATCAATAAATATTATTTTAAATGTTAACTTTATAATTTATGGGGCATATAAACTAAACAGACTATATGATCAACTTATTCTATTATAGATTATAATAATTATTATGATAGTATTTTATTATGATAAAAGATTAATTAAATCTTTTTTATTTTTTACTATTTTAGATTTAGCTTGTTCAAAGATTTATGGCATCAATAAGAGTTAACACCCTCATGTTCTTAATTTTATATCAATATAAATTTATGTTTAGAGCTAAGCCATATAAATTGAGTCTTTTTATTTCTCTTGTTCATTTTAATTTAGTTACATTTGGGCCTTTAAAGAGTCTCTTCTTGTTGTTCATTTTACACTGTTACAATATAAATCAAAAATAAAATACAGTTATTTGACTGCATAATTGTTTAACATTGCAACCAGAGCTTATGAAAATCAATATGCTGATATCTATTAAGATACCTAGTTGTTAAATAGAAATTTATCTAGGTTAATTTATTAAAAGATTTACAAACATAAAATGATTGAGTGACAAATTTTAAACATTTTAATAAAATAAAATGTTACTTTTCATTCAGTATAATTATGAAGAAAAAATGAAAGAGGTTAATTTTTTGTTCTTGTGCAATTTCATTTTTGTTTTAAATAGTAGTTAAGTTATTTCTCAAGTAAATAAAACAAACAACAGCAACTAGAAGGGATTGGATGTTTTTATCACTGATGAAATTAAAGATTATTTTTTAATTAATATATAAATAGGATGCTTTGTTTTTTAAGTAATTAAAACAACAACAAGAAATTGGATTTATCTCTGAAGGGTTATGCTTTGAATTATTGTATAAATAGCATTTTTTTTAGAAAAAAGAAATAATTTTTTCTTGTAAAAAGGAAATTAATTGGTCAAAGCTTAATGCAATAATTTTTGAGGTAGACATGTAATTGGATTGGAAATTAATATCAGAGTTGTTTTTAAAAGGCAAAAGATTGTGTGGGGCAGGATAATTCAGGAACAGATCAGCATTGATCTGGAAAATAGTGAGAAGCTCAGATTGAAAATCCAATATTAAATTGATCTTACTCTTGATTTTTTTTTCAAAGAAATGACTTTGCTATTATTATAATAGTATGAAGTTTACAACATATACTAAACTTTTACTAAAGAATGAGCATTGCTAACCCAACTAAGTAACTACTTTCAGCAAAAAACAAATGTAGGAGAAGCTTTCAATTAGCCTTATGTATTGATTCACCCAAAATCATTACTGTCTTAACTGATTTTAACCTGATATGAAAACAATTATTAAATTGTAAACTTGAAACTGGAAGAAGAAAAACTAATCTGAAATAAAAATAAACATTAAGCTGAAATTGATGATAATTTGCAATGAAAATAATTATTAAATTGAGATCTGGAGCTACAGAAGAAACAAAAGCTAGATGGAAAAACTGAAATAAAAATAATTCTTTAATTAAAAGCTCGAGCTACAAAAAAAATGTAGAAAAGTCAGCAGGATGAAAATAAGCAATGAGAAAGCTGCAAAAACACCAGGTGCCAAATGATTAACTAAACTTTTAGCTGCAAGATTTACAAGTAAAAACACTCAGCTACTCAACAGCAAAAAGAGGACAAAAAAAAATCCATATACTGTAGAAATCTGCAAATATTCAGTTATAAATGTTACTTTATAATAAAAATAATAATTGAAAATTTTATTATATTGAAATTATACGCTGTAACCTCATTTATAAAAGAAAAAAGAGAGGAAGGTTTAAATTACAATTTAGAGTTTGATTATTGTAAAAAAATAACTCATTTAGATTAAATGAATTATTATTTAAATCTTTCTATAATAAAAAAAGAAAATATTTTTTTGATAAGTATGCTGAAATACAATTATTAAATATATTTACAAAATATATATTTATTTTGACAAAATACTTTTTCAATTTAAATTATTAATATATATATTATTGGGTAATATGGAAAAGCTTAAAATGTCAAAATGAGTGTGTGTGTGTATTCATATGTGTGTGTATGTTAGTAGTGTTAATAGCAGTGAATTAGTTGTTTGTTAAAGTTGAGGTCTTCATAACTTTTTTTTACAATTTCGAAAATTTAGATTTGTAAATCAAAGTTATCGCCTACTAATAAATTTATTATTTAAAATTCATGTAAGTTTTCTTACTCTTTCCTTTATTTTTCTAATTTACATACATTGAAAGACATTTATTAAGCTTTTAAAATAAATAAAGTACAAAAAGATAAAAAAATACAAAGTCAGCATTAGATTTCTCTAAGCATTGTTTTTTTTAATGAAAATGAATATTAACAGAATAATATAAAAACAAAGGCAAAATCACCATTCAGTAGCTTTTTTTGCATAATAAAAACTTCTATAATAGTCTCATGTTTACTAGGCTTGCCAATAGTTTTTAATCCTCGATTTACATTTTAGCTAAAAAATGCTATATACCTATTTATAGACCAATAATTAGATGGCTATAAATCTAGCTGAATTCTGAGCCTGCTGGAACTTAAATAAATTTTCAAGATTTACCTGTACCAAATTTGAACCCTGTATTGCTGGCACTATAGAATTCTAATTACTATGTACGAGCTCTTTTGTTATAACGTAAATGATAAATATGGTAATTGAAATGGACTGCAAATATAAATTAATTTATTAAATTATTAAATTACAGCCAAATAAAAAATTAAAGAAACTTCTGCCATCTAGTAACTAGTTTCGTAAATATAATAATATTGTTATGTCTGTTAAAAAATGCTAAATAAACAAGAAAAATTGTCGCTGTTATTTTGCTTTGTTTTAAGCATACAAATAGACAATCTAAATAAAATCAAAAATATTATCAAATTATAAAATTAATTATACATTATTTTATTTACTAATGCACCTTATTTATTTATTTAAGATTATTTTTTCAGTACTCTGTGAACATTATTTTTGCTTACGGTTACGGCGGCGATACATTGTTTTTTAATTTTAAAAAAGACTATAAAATTATTATTTGCAAAGCTTGTTTTTAAAGATTATTTATTATCTAATAATAACCATCATTGTTCATCTCAGCAGAAACAAATTAAAACATAAAAGCAGAGATTTTTTTTAATGAGTGATTAATAAAGCGAGTTTGAGTTTTATAAAGAAAAACTTTTAATGCTTAATTTCCAAATAAAATTTTAAATAATTATGCATATCGTAGATTACAAAATAAATGTGACTACTTAGATTTAAAGCTACAGATAAGATATAAATTGGATTTGTCAACTCATTTATTGTTGTTTTGTTTGTTTAATTAAGAGAGGAGTTACATTTTGAAATAAAAACTGTTACATAAGGTAATACGTAGAAGTAATAATTTTACTCTCTTAAATTATAACTTTCTTTTTTTTTTTCATTTTATTTAAAACATTTAAAATTATTAGTGATTGTAGTTGTGACGATCCGACTCTATTCAAAATTGTTATATAGTCAGCAGCGGTCGGCAACCTTTTAGATATTAGGGATCATTAACATAATTTTTAAACGTACGAATTAATACGAGAATTGAATATGATATACATATATATTTGTTTATATGTTTTATAATTTGATAAAAAACTATATTTTATTTTATTTTTTGTTAACATAATGTTCATTTTATTTCATAAAAATAAATGAATATATAAATGCGTATTTGCTACGTTTTATGTGGAATTTTCTAATTTGTATTTACAAAAATTATTTAAGATTAATCACTAATAGTATTCTAGTCTTTAATAATTTTTAAAGAAGGATTTTCCTTCAAAATTCTAAATAAAGTTTAGTTCACCCAATTACCAAGGGTGAGATGGTTAATACTGGGGGAAAGAGAAGACCGAAGAATTTTTATTGGGGGATATAAAATTAAGTGTGGTGAATAGATATAGTTATTTGGGAATCATCCTAAGTAATCAGAAAAATTGCTTGGATGAATGGGTGAAAAAAATGTTAAATAAACCAAAGAAAAGAAAGGGATTGATAAAGAAATTAAGAGTGTTTTCATATAATAAATATAATGTAGCTAGAATTGTATGGAAGGGAATTGCAGTAGCAGGGTTAACTATGACAATGATGTGTTATGTGTTAGTAAAGGGATATTAGATTACTTAGAAAAAGTACAAAGGGGAAGTAGGAAGACATGCATTACATGCAGATGTGTAAACTGCAAAGGAGGCAATTCAAGGGAAAATCGGATGGTTAAGTTTTTAATGAGAGATGCAAAAAGCAAAATGAAAATGTTCGGTAGATTGCAGTTTATGTATAATAATAAAAAATAGCCAAAATATTATTTCATTGGGTTACAAATAAAGGACAGGTAACAAAATGGATGAGAAAGGTAATGCGGTATGCTGAATATTTGGTTAAAAAATTTATATCAGTATACTTGTACAAAAGTTGGGATGATTGTGTTAGGAGGATTGTTGAATGTTATAGTGGTAAGGAATGAGATAAAAGAATAGATGCATTAATAAAGATTAGGAAGTTGGAGAGATGGAGAACTAGTATGGAGAGTAAAAACAGTTTATATATATAAAAGTAAACAGAATATTGGGTGCAAGTTAATTTATGATAATAGCAAGGAAAGTAGTTTATTGTTTAAGGCTCAAACAGGATTTTTAGCAACAAGGGAATATACACATAAATGGAAAAATATGGGTGGTTTAGTCTGCAAGTTGTGTAAGGAAGGCATAGAAAATATTAGGCATCTGTTAATTTAATGTAAATGCTTGAAAGCAGAAAGGGTACAAATAATGAAGTTATGGAAGAATAAATATGAACAAAGTGATTATACAGAAAGTGGGTTATTGGTTTTTATACTGGGTTTGGGAAAACATAAGGGGGATTTAGATATGAAGGCCATGGAGTTGACAAAGATTAGGTTGTGGAAATGGGATGGAGCAGATCATGGGAAAACTTAAGGTGGGGAATGGAAATGGAAGGTAAAGTAGCTAATAGGTTTCTCTGGGCATAGTGGCTGAGAGATTCCTGACTCCATATAAGGAGAAGTTACAGCACATCACATCACATCAATTGTACAGAATTTGGTATTCTTATTTTATTACCTTTTCTATGCCACTGACCGAGTAGGGGTTAATTAATTTACAAGGATTCCCTGAAATTTTTAAAACAAATTGTTGAAAAATCTGGATGCAAACTAATTTACTTATTATAAAGAAAATTGTAGATAATATTAAAAATGTTATTTGCTTAATAGAAGCTTTTGAATAATAGATATTCTACTTGTATTCCATTAATATAAAGCAAAACAGACTGTTCAAATAATACATTTTAAACTCAACACTTTTTACAAGTATACTAACTAATTAATTATATATTTTAAACTTACTTTCTCTTTTGCAACATACAGAATATTGTGCTGCAGAATCAATCCTGCATTCATAGGGTGGAGGGCAACTTTCATCTTTTTTAGAACAATCTAATGGTTTTTCAGCACCTGGAGGTTTGTAGGGGCTACCAATTAGACACGGGTTATCAGTTTTCATACCATATGTTACTATAATAAAGTAAAGTATTACAAAATGAAATTTAAAAATTGTTTTAAAAATATACATAAAATTATTATACTCATATACAAATAGAAAAGAAGATAAAAAGAGAAAAGTATAAATAATGAAAATGATAGCATTACAAAATTTTATATTCATCTGTAGTAAATAGGCATTAGTGTGTATGTGCATATATATATATATATTCTAATATTTTCGTGGATAAAGGAATTCATAGTATTATTTCCAGGAGCTTCTATTTAAAAAACATATAATAGCTAAATAGCTGACATTTCAGTACAATAACTAGTACTTTCCTCAGAGCTTCTTCTTTCTCAAATCATAAGAATGTGTGTGGTGAAATTTAAAATCATTATTTTTTCCTTTTGTTATTTCCTCATTGTTAAATTTTATTGGTTGAGAAGTTTTAAAAAATATTTTATTCTCCAATAGCTTTTTCCAAATATTGTTAATTTTCTTTAATTCACACTTTTCATTTATGTTTTATGATAATAGTCCCAGCTTACCAACACTAGATTTCTTGTGTTCATAAACTTGATTTGTTATAGTGTGATTAGTATCTGTAAACCATATAGATTTATACAAAATCAAGTTTATCTAAATAATGTTTAAGTTTAATGGGATTTGAAAGTATTATACATAACTATTAATCTGCTTTCAATCATATTATAAAACAGATTGAAAAGTGATTTTTTATCTTTTATTCACAGTTGTTGCCTTGACAACAGATTGTAAGATTCTTATTGCTGATGAATTTAGGTTATTATGGTGCTATTTACATCTACAAGCAATCTAGTTTTATGCAAAATTCAAATTTACTATCTAATTATATATATGTCTCAGATTTATCACTATCAAAAATCATTTTTAATATCTTAAATAAGCAAATAGTTTATACTTTGTGGCTAATTATGATTCAAAAAATATATAAAATGCGCTAACATGCACAAGCACACAAAGCTAAAAACAAATAAAGCAAATATATATTATTTTAATATCTATTCATTAAATGGCTAAGCGCTTTCAAGGTTCAAGCCCTCATAATCATAGCTGTATTACAAAATATCCAAGAAATGGAATGCATAATTATTTCATTTGCATAAATTTGCATCACTCCTAGTCAATTTATTATATTTTGTAATACGGCTATGATTATGAGGGCTTGAACCTTGAAAGCGCTTAGCCATTTAATGAATAGATATTAAAATAATATATATTTGCTTTATTTGTTTTTAGCTTTGTGTGCTAGGCATGTTAGCGCATTTCATATATTTTTTAATATCTTAAATAGTGTTATGTTCCAGTACTTTTTTAAAAATTGGTTTATCATAAATATTTTAAATATTAATATTCCAAATTTTTGGTACCTTTTATTAGCCATATGAGAATTTTACATAGTATTGTATGTCAACATTAATTTAGATATTCCAGCATATTAACTGACATAGTAATTTAAAAATTGTAAATTTTCTAAAAAATAAAAATTATTAAATATGTCTAATTATTTAATAAAGATATATAATAATAGTTCAACACAATTGAAATAAAACAACTATATAAAAATAATAAATATTTCCTTTATTGAACCGTTTTTCGCCCTATATTAGGGCCTTTTCAAAATACACTTCTAATATAATCACATGGCTTTTATATCTATCAATACACCCTCTAACGTTCATTTTATATAATCATTTTATGGAATCACATAACCTATTTACATATATATACTTCCCCCTCCCCTCAATTTTTTTTATTTCATATACATATTATTTTTATACAATAGATAAAATTACATTAAATACAATTCAATAATTATATACATATATTATACACCATAAAATTATATATACATACTTTATACACTAAATTATATATCATTTCTCATATATTTTTACTAACCATATCTTCAAATATAACCTTATTTATCTATAATTAAGAATTATTTACATTAACTAATTATTTATATATATCATATATATTAATTCAAAAAAAAAAAACAACAAACAAACAAAAAAAAAAATCAACCATATATTAAATTTTCCAGTTATCCTTCAATTCCCATTTACTACTCATCTTTGCAGGTCCTTTAACTAAATTAACACATTTATTCCTATTCTCTTGAATATATACCGTCTCATAATATTTCCTTCTATTATAATCTTTAACATATTTTATAATCTTCATATCTTCAATACATCTCATTCTATGGCCAGTATTCAAATAATGAACATATGGTCCTGAATTCATGTCCTTCCTTTCAATAGCCCTATTATGCTATTTTCCCCTTTCTATTGCTGTTTTCCCCGTTTGCCCTATATATATATATATATTACTGCAACTCCTACAAATTATTTTATATACTAATCCTATTTTACTTTCTTTATCATTCTCTCTCTTCACATTTGATATCCATTTTTCCAATGATTTACTATTTTTCCAAGCAATTCTTATATTCTCATTCAACCTTCCTTTTTTTAAAATCTTATATACATCTTTATAATAAGGTATTGATATCCATTTATTATTGAACCTTCCATCTTTATTTTTATTTTATTTTTTCCTTCCCCCATATTTTACTTCATCTTTACTCTTACTGTTCAAAACGTTTCTAATATCTTTTTTATTATACCCCATCTTTACATAATCCTTTTCTATATTCATTTTTTGTTCAATAGATTCTTTTTTATTTACTGTAAGTCTATCATTTTTTATTTTAAACCCTTTTAAAACTGACATTTTTTGTAACCAAGGTTGGTATGAACTAGGATCAATTATTCCTCTAATTTCAACATCTTTAATATAATGTTTCACCTCTACTTCATTTTCCTTATTTCTATTCAAATAAATATCCAAATATTTTAAACCTTTTTCTTCCTTCTCCATTGTAGACTTAATTTTATATATATCATCATTCAATTCATTAAATATTTTCAATATACTCCTACTATTTCCAACAACAATTATATCATCCACATATCTACAAAATTTAATTATTTCTTTATTTTTTATATATTTTCTTACTATTTTTTCTTCCAAATTATTTATAAACATCGAGGATAATAACCCACTTATTGAACAACCCTTAACCCAAAACCTATCCTTATATTTAAAATACAAACTATCACTTATTATCATCAATGCTTCCTTAATAGTGTATATCCATTCTTTACATATTCTTCCACTTTTTTCTAACATACTTATAACTAACTTTATACTTTCATCTCTTGGAACACTTTGATACATTTTTTCTACTTCTAATGAAGCAATCAAACTATTCCTATTTAATTAATTATTATTTAATTCCATAACAATTTCTTCTGAATTTTTAATACTATACGAACCATATCCAATTACATCTACTACTTTTTTATATATTATTGTACATAAATTCTTAAGAATATAATTGTCAAAATTTACAATTACTCTTGCAGCCATATCTTCTTTGTGTGTTTTTATTTTTCCAAATATATATGGATGTACAAAAGTTGTTGGATATAACCATCTATATTCTTTACTATTAATCAATTTCTTCTCCTTCATATAATTCAATATCACTTTATACTTTGTTTTTATTTTATTTCCAGGATCTTTATACATTTCTTCATATCCTTGTTTTACTATGTCTTCATTCATTTTCTTATTATACTCATATTCTTTTAAAATTACAAACCTATTACCTTTGTCTTCACGTTATTATCAACCTCTCATTATTCACCTTTTCTATAATTTTTTTTATAATACACTTTTCTTTCCATTCTTTTTTATTATAACCTTTTTTAATATTTATTCCATTATTAAGTTTTGATTGCAGTTCAATTTTTAATTCATCTTTAATGTCTGCTGCTTCCACACTTACAACAGTTTCTTTATGGACATCTCCACTAACAAATGGTATATACTTTTTCCCCTTATTTAATATCTCCAACTGATCATTATCAAACTCAATATTTGATAAATTTACAACTTTAACATTTTTTTTAATGCAATTATCACTTTCTATATTATTTTCATGTAATTCATCTTCCAAATTTTCATTCTTCCTTTCTAACCAATCCCATTTTTTATCCTACTTTATGTTTAATATATTCATTAATTTCTTATTATGATCCAATAATTGGTATTGTATATATTCAAATGTTTCTTTACATACATCTCTTCTTAACATATTTTTAAGTCTATTATACTTTTTATACAAATATCCACAATGTTATATTTTTCTTTTATAAACCAGTTTAAAATAGTTTCCTTAATCTTATTATATAAATTAATGTTTTTTTTATTTTTATATTACTTATGTAAAATTCACATGACTTGGGCATTAAACCATGTTTCTTGCATTTATTTAGAAACGACAACTGGTGCTTCAATTCTTCTATCCTTCTCTGTACATTCCATACTTTTTTAAATCTTACAAAATTCACTTTACTTAAGACATTATACAAAACCGACCATGCTATATTTCCATTATTTCTTTCCATTCTTCTTTAAAATATAATTTCCAATTCAATTAATTAAAATATAGTAATATAAATGATATTAAAAAATAAAAAACTTTTCCCCCTCAACCACTTCTTTTTATTATTATTACTTCTCCTTTCTTTTTAATTTTAATGAAATTTATATTAAAAAAAAATGAACGTTAATCCAAATCCAACGTCAATTAACCTTGAATAATCCTTAATAATGGACAAACATAAATTTGTCCATAATGTTGTTTTCAATAATTAATAATAGTTCAACACAATTGAAATAAAACAACTATATAAAAATAATAAATATTTCCTTTATTGGACCTGTTTTTGCCCTATATTAGGGCCTTTTCAAAATACACTTCTAATATAGTCACATGACTTTTATATCTATCAATACTCCCTCTAACGTTCATTTTATATAATCATTTTATGCAATCACATAACATATTTACATATATATACTTCTCCCTCCCCTTAATTTTTTTTATTTCATATACATATTATTTTTATACAATAGATAAAATTACATTAAATACAATTCAATAATTATATACATATATTATACACCATAAAATTATATATACATACTTTATACACTATACTTCTCCCTCCCCTTAATTTTTTTTATTTCATATACATATTATTTTTATACAATAGATAAAATTACATTAAATACAATTCAATAATTATATACATATATTATACACCATAAAATTATATATACATACTTTATACACTAAATTATATATCATTTCTCATATATTTTTACTAACCATATCTTCAAATATAACCTTATTTATCTATAATTAGCAATTATTTACATTAACTAATTATTTACATATATCATATATATCAATTTCAAAAAAAAAAAAAAAAAAAAACAAACAAACAAACAAAAAAAAAATCAACCATATATTAAATTTTCCAGTTATCCTTCAATGCCCATTTACTACTCATCTTTGCAGGTGCTTTAACTAAATTAACACATTTATTCCTATTCTCTTGAATATATACTGTCTCATAATATTTCCTTCTATTATAATCATTAACATATTTTATAACCTTCATATCTTCAATACATCTCATTCTGTGATCAGTATTCAAATAATGAACATATGATCCTGAATTCATGTCCTTCCTTTCAATAGCCCTATTATGCTCTTTTCCCCTTTCTATTGCTGTTTTCCCCTTTTGCCATATATATATTGCTGCAACTCCTACAAATTATTTTATATACTAAATCTATTTTACTTTCTTTATCATTCTCTCTCTTCACATTTGATATCCATTTTGATATCCATTTTTCCAATGATTTACTATTTTTCCAAGCAATTCTTATATTCTCATTCAACCTCCCTTTTTTTAAAATCTTATATACATCTTTATAATAAGGTATTGATATCCATTTATTATTGAACCTTCCATCTTTATTTTTATTTTATTTTTTTCTTCCCCCATATTTACTTCATCTTTACTCTTACTGTTCAAAACTTTTCTAATATCTTTTTTATTATACCCCATCTTTACATAATCCTTTTCTATATACATTTTTTGTTCAATAGATTCTTTTTTATTTACTGTAAGTCTATCATTTTTTATTTTAAATCCCTTTAAAACTGATATTTTTTGTGACCAAGGTTGGTATGAACTAGGATCAATTATTCCTCTAATTTCAACATCTTTAATATAATGTTTCACCTCTATTTCATTTTCCTTATTTCTATTCAAATAAATATCCAAATATTTTAAACCTTTTTCTTCCTTCTCCATTGTAAACTTAATTTTATATATATTATCATTCAATTCATTAAATATTTTCAATATACTCCTACTATTTCCAACAACAAATATATCATCCACATATCTACAATATTTAATTATTTCTTTATTTTTTATATATTTTCCTACTATTTTTTCTTCCAAATTATTTATAAACATCGATGATAATAACCCACTTATTGAACAACCCATAACCCAAAACCTATCCTTATATTTAAAATACAAACTATCACTTATTATCATCAATGCTTCCTTAATAGTGTATATCCATTCTTTACATATTCTTCCACTATTTCTAACATACTTATAACTAACTTTATACTTTCATCTCTTGGAACACTTTGATACATTTTTTCTACATCTAATAAAGCAATCAAACTATTCCTATTTAATTTAATATTATTTAAATCCATAACAATTTCTTCTGAATTTTTAATACTATACGTACCATATCCAATTACATCTACTACTTTTTTTATATATTATTGTATATAAATTCTTAAGAATATAATTGTCAAAATTTACAATTACTCTTGCAGCCATTACTTCTACTGTGTTTTTATTTTTCCAAATATATATGGATGTACAAAAGCCGTTGGATATAACCATCTATATTCTTTACTATTAATCAATTTCTTCTCCTTCATATAATTCAATATCACTTTATACTTTGTTTTTATTTTATTTCCAGTATTGATAGATATAAACGTCATGTGATCATATTAGAAGTGTATTTTGAAAAGGCCCTAATATAGGGCGAAAAACGGTTCAATAAAGGAAATATTTATTATTTTTTATAGTTGTTTTATTTCAATTGTGTTGAACTATTATTAATTATTGAAAACAACATTATGGACAAATTTATGTTTGACCATTATTAAGGATTATACAAGGTTAATCGATGTTGGATTTGGATTAACGTTCTTTTTTTTTAATATAAATTTCGTTAAAATTAAAAAGAAAGGAGAAGCAATAATAATAAAAAGAAGTGGTTGAGGGGGAAAAGTTTTTTATTTTTTAATATCATTTATATTACTATATTTTAATTAATTGAATTGGAAATTATATTTTAAAGAAGAATAGAAAGAAATAGTGGAAATATAGCATGGTCGGTTTTGTATAATGTCTTAAGTAAAGTGAATTTTGTAAGATTTAAAAAAGTATGGAATGTACAGAGAAGGATAGAAGAATTGAAGCACCAGTTGTCGTTTCTAAATAAATGCAAGAAACATGGTTTAATGCCCAAGTCATGTGAATTTTACATAAGTAATATAAAAATAAACAAAAACATTAATTTATATAATAAGGAAACTATTTTAAACTGGTTTATAAAAGAAAAATATAACATTGTGGATATTTGTATAAAAAGTATAATAGACTTAAAAATATGTTAAGAAGAGATGTATGTAAAGAAACATTTGAATATATACAATACCAATTATTGGATCATAATAAGAAATTAATGAAGACATTAAACATAAAGTATGATAAAAAATGGGATTGGTTAAAAAGGAAGAATGAGAATTTGGAAGATGAATTACATGAAAATAATATAGAAAGTGATAATTGCATTAAAAAAAATGTTAAAGTTGTAAATTTATCAAATATTGAGTTTGATAATGATCAGTTGGAGATATTAAATAAGGGGAAAAAGTATATACCATTTGTTAGTGGAGATGTCCATAAACAAACTGTTGTAAGTGTGGAAGCAGCAGACATTAAAGATGAATTAAAAATTGAACTGCAGTCAAAACTTAATAATGTGATAAATATTAAAAAAAGTTATAATAAAAAAGAATGGAAAGAAAAGTGTATTATAAAAAAATTATAGAAAAGGTGAATAATGAGAGGTTGATAATAACATGTGAAGACAAAGGTAATAGGTTTGTAATTTTAAAAGAATATGAGTATAATAAGAAAATGAATGAAGACATAGTAAAACAAGGATATGAAGAAATGTATAAAGATCCTGGAAATAAAATAAAAACAAAGTATAAAGTGATATTGAATTATATGAAGGAGAAGAAATTGATTAATAGTAAAGAATATAGATGGTTATATCCAACGGCTTTTGTACATCCATATATATTTGGAAAAATAAAAACACACAAAGAAGATATGGCTGCAAGAGTAATTGTAAATTTTGACAATTATATTCTTAAGAATTTATGTACAATAATATATAAAAAAGTAATATTAGGATATGAGCACAGACTTTCACACGACCCACCACTTTCCACTCTATCTCATAACACTGACATACTTGAACACACATATGTTGAAAAGATAAATAATCACCAATATACGTATTTCATGCTAATCCAGCAATCATCAGTTGGTCCAGATTATCATCTCTACACATATATACTATAAGTGCTCAGATATATATTAAGATAGACAATCCTTATACTTTAATGGACAGGCTTCAATCTACTCCACACTTCAACTCTTCAACGGTCCATCCAATTGAAAATCTGATGATGGAATGCTCAAAGGCCACCCTGAGGCCGAGATTCTTGTCACACCCATGTTGATCTAAAGTCAATCTGAACCTCACATGTACAGCACATAATCCATTAAATACATATGCAAGGATGGGCAGACATCTCTGTAATGTAATAACTGAAACACAAGCTTATTTATACCTGTGTCTATATATATGTAATATTAGGGTATGAGCACAGACTTTCACACGACCTACCACTCTCCACTCTATCTCATAACACTGACACACTTGAACACACATATATTGAAAAGATAAATAATCATCAATATACGTATTTCATGCTAAACCAGCAATCATCAGTTGGTCCAGATTATCATCTCTACACATATATACTATAAGTGCTCAGATATATATTAAGATAGACAATCCTTATACTTTAATGGACAGGCTTCAATCTACTCCACATTCCAACTCTTCAACGGTCCATTCTTTGAGCATTCCATCATCAGATTTTCAATTGGATGGACCATTGAAGAGTTGGAGTGTGTAGTAGATTGAAGCCTGTCCATTAAAGTATAAGGATTGTCTACCTTAATATATATCTGAGCACTTATAGTATATATGTGTAGAGATGATAATCTGGACCAACTGATGATTGTTGGTTTAGCATGAAATATGTATATTGGTGATTATTTATCTTTTCAACATATGTGTGTTCAAGTGTGTCAGTGTTATGAGATAGAGTGGAGAGTGGTGGGTCATGTGAAAGTCTGTGCTCATACCCTAATATTACATATATATAGATACAGGTATAAATAAGCTTGTGTTTTAGTTATTACATTACAGAGATGTCTGCCCATCCTTGCATATGTATTTAATGGATTATGTCCTGTACATGTGGGGTTCAGATTGACTTTAGGTCAACATGGGTGTGACAAGAATCTCGGCCTCAGGTTGGCCTTTGAGCATTCCATCATCAGATTTTCAATTGGATGGACCGTTGAAGAGTTGGAGTGTGGAGTAGATTGAAGCCTGTCCATTAAAGTATAAGGATTGTCTATCTTAATATATATCTGAGCACTTATAGTATATATGCTTAGAGATGATAATCTGGACCAACTGATGATTGCTGTTTTAGCATGAAATACGTATATTGGTGATTATTTATCTTTTCAACATATGTGTGTTCAAGTGTGTCAGTGCTATGAGATAGAGTGGAGAGTGGTGGGTCATGTGAAAGTCTGTGCTCATACCATAATATTACATATATATAGACACAGGTATAAATAAGCTTGTGTTTCAGTTATAAAAAAGTAGTAGATGTAATTGGATATGGTTCATATAGTATTAAAAATTCAGAAGAAATTGTTATGGAATGAAATAATAATTAATTAAATAGGAATAGTTTGATTGCTTCATTAGATGTAGAAAAAATGTATCAAAGTGTTCTAAGAGATGAAAGTATAAAGTTAGTTATAAGTATGTTAGAAAAAAGTGGAAGAATATGTAAAGAATGGATATACACTATTAAAGAAGCATTGATGATAATAAGTGATAGTTTGTATTTTAAATATAAGGATAGGTTTTGAGTTATGGGTTGTTCAAAAAGTGGGTTATTATGTTTATAAATAATTTGGAAAAAAAAAATAGTAGGAAAATATATAAAAAATAAAGAAATAATTAAATATTGTAGATATGTAGATGATATAATTGTTGTTGGAAATAGTAGGAGTATATTGAAAATATTTAATGAATTGAATGATAATATATATAAAATTATGTTTACAATGGAGAAGGAAGAAAAAGGTTTAAAATATTTGGATATTTATTTGAATAGAAATAAGGAAAATGAAATAGAGGTGAAACAGTATATAAAAAATGTTGAAATTAGAGGAATAATTGATCCTAGTTCATACCAACGTTGGTCACAAAAAATATCAGTTTTAAAGGGGTTTAAAATAAAAAATGATAGACTTACAGTAAATAAAAAAGAATCTATTGGACAAAAAATGAATATAGAAAAGGATTATGTAAAGATGGGGTATAATAAAAAAGATATTAGAAAAGTTTTGAACAGTAAGAGTAAAGATGAAGTAAATATGGGGGAAGAAAAAAGAAAATAAAAATAAAGATGGAAGGTTCAATAATAAATGGATATCAATACCTTATTATAAAGATGTATATAAGATTTTAAGAAAAGGGAGGTTGAATAAGAATATAAGAATTGCTTGGAAAAATAGTAAATCATTGGAAAAATGGATATCAAAATGGATATCAAATGTGAAGAGGGAGAATGATAAAGAAAGTAAAATAGGTTTAGTATATACAATAATTTGTAGGAGTTGCAGTAATATATATATATTGTAACAGTCAAAACATGTGTATCTCGTTAACGTATTGCAGAATTCGACCACCACACAGAACAGCAGCACCATCGAGTAGCGAAGCCACCGTTAATACTGAGTTCGAACATAGTTTATCGGTTCCACAATACCATCTACGGA
Organism: Epiperipatus broadwayi; assembly: GCA_028023455.1. Classification (NCBI taxonomy): domain Eukaryota; kingdom Metazoa; phylum Onychophora; class Udeonychophora; order Euonychophora; family Peripatidae; genus Epiperipatus; species Epiperipatus broadwayi. The sequence continues at coordinate 4,348,913 of JAQFVV010006293.1, read as the reverse complement.
ATAACACCTCTGATACGACATAAGTAAACACTTCTTTAGGCACGGTGGTCAGGGAGATGCACGAGATTCATGGGTTTTGTTTCCGAGTTGGCCAACAATCAAACGAATATTAATTAATATATATAATCGAGGAAATGTCTATAATGGGCATCGAATAAATGAAAACTTAACTACAGACGTATATTTAGAATTATTTATTTACGTATTTAATAAAAGAAAACATTATTAATGTGATTAATCATATTTTAAATTCAAAGTCTCAACAGCTAGTTGATAATATTATATATATAAAAATACATTTATTTATATGGAGCATTTATTTATATGAAGGCGTAATCTAACTACCTAGGGTTCTCGAGTGAGTATTTCTAATGCGTGCTGTAAGGAATTTATACTTTGCACTGCAAGAGTCATCAGTAACGGCGGACATACATTTATTTAATAAAATATTTATTTTACGACAAAGGGCAAACATTTATTTGAGGGTATATGACGAAGATAATGCCGAGGTGGAGTGATAGAGAGAATAATAAACTAAATAAAAGAACACGTGGTACGCTTTAGAAGGGCGATGTAAAATGGCAGCGCTGAAACTGCAATGCCGTGAATAAGTTATAAGGGTTTCGGGTTGGTCTCTGCCGCGACCCGAAGAGGTAAGGTGTCACATGAGCATAACCAGGGACAAGCGGTCCGTGTCACAATTTGCCAGCTGTCTGCGTGATGGTCGTCAAGCCCTACAGGAACATTATCATGTCCGCTTGTGTAGGACGACTGGGGTTAATTCAACCCTAGAGAATCCGGAGTATTCACGGCATGGAATGAGCCGTCGGGGCTTCAAAACGTAACACATGTATAATATCTAAAAGATTGTGGTAATATTTAACTAGATTTCAAACTCGGCCCAACATTATCACCATTGACTGAAAGAAAATTGGTGACTCTCAAAGAAATGAAATTTACATAATTATTCATTAACATTTAATAATAATAAAAAATATCTAAAAAGGGAATTATTACAGCGAGTATGCCAGCTATTACGGAGGAGTAGACCCTGCATTACAATAACTGATTCTTTGAATGCGTGTCGATTTATATGAAATTTAAGTTATTTATAAAAGCAAATATTAATGATAATTCGACACGCATTCACTGTTCAAGCGATTATGGATTTAGCTTTACAACTCAGATAATTATGAGAAGGTAATATTTCAATGATAATTATAAATGAAATGTAGATTTAAGAAATACACACCTAAGAAGTGATAGAGGGAGGGTAAGCTAGATTATGCGAGAAATTTACAGATTACATGAATTCTCAAATTTTAGTTTCTTAAAAATTACAATTTTAACATTTAGAAGTTATACAAATAATAGGAGATGAGCTATAGCTTATTATTACTAGAGTACTCTATAATTTGGAATACACACACAGGTACCTGTTTTATAAGATGTTTTCGTCCATTGGTTTAATAGCAGATTGTTCGTAATTAGAAGTTTTCTTTCTTGTCCTGGGCATGTTGTTTTATTGATTTATAACAGCAGCGGCTTTCTTGTTTATTTCAGGCAGCAGATCATTTTGGTGTTTTTACGATGGGCAAGGTGAAGCTCGGCATATAGTGGGCCATCTGCCGGTGGAGAATAATTTTGGTGCTTACTCGGTCATACCTTGCAGTATTAATTTATTTAAGATATTTTAGACGCTCCACTCGAGAGCAAAGCTAAAATTCAAGTGCAAGTCTCCAGCAAGTCTAAGATGGCCTCCTTTTTTCTTATCTTGATCTTTTAAATTTTCTGTTGAGATATTTTTAGGTTTTATTTATCTTGCCCTCAGGATAATCAATGCTCTGCTGGTTTTAATTAGAAAGAAATTTGCTGTGCTATTGTTTGTTTTTCTTTACATTCGTTAATTACATTCTTTTGGAATTTTGCTATAATTAATTTATTATCTATCACTGACCGATGCTTTTAAATTTTCAAAGACAAAAGGGAATAAAATTATTTTAACTTTAATTAATTATTGCATCAGATTTTGTTAGAATTATTATTTAACGAAATTCAAACTAAGCAACAAATACGAACTTTATAAAATTCAAAATAACTGATTAATATTACACAAAATTTATTTAACTACAAGAAATCTAAATTATATTATTTTATCCGTATTTATTGCGCTTAATTTGAGATCGAAATGTGTGCGTGTTTATGTTGAATTCTACATATATTTATACATTTTTAATATTGTTACACACACAATTCGATACCAAAAAGTTTAAATTTGGGTGGGATAGACCGGTCAGTGAGAGACGACAGAAAAAGGTGAAACTTGAGATTCGAATACGAATCTCACTGTTTCAATATATAGGGCAAATGGGGAAAACAGCAATAGAAAGGGGGAAAGAGCATAATAGGGCTATTGAAAGGAAGGACATGAATTCAGGACCATATGTGCATTATTTGAATACTGGTCATAGAATGAGATGTATTGAAGATATGAAGGTTATAAAATATGTTAATGATTATAATAGAAGGAAATATTATGAGCCGGTATATATTCAAGAGAATAGAAATAAATGTGTTAATTTAGTTAAAGGATCTGCAAAGATGAGTAGTAAATGGGCATTGAAGGATAACTGGAAAATTTAATATATGGTTGATTTTTTTTTTGTTTGTTTGGTTTTTTTTTAAATTAATATATATGATGTATGTAAATAATTAGTTAATGTAAATAATTGTTAATTATAGATAAATAAGGTTATATTTGAAGATATGGTTAGTAAAAATATATGAGAAATGATATATAATTTAGTGTATAAAGTATGTATATATAATTTTATGTTGTATAATATATGTATATAATTATTGAATTGTATTTAATGTAATTTTATCTATTGTATAAAAATAATATGTACATGAAATAAAAAAAATTAAGGGGAGGGGGAAGTATATATATGTAAATAGGTTATGTGATTGCACAAAATGATTATATAAAATGAACGTTCGAGGGAGTATTGATAGATATAAAAGTCATGTGATTATATTAGAAGTGTATTTTGAAAAGGCCCTAATATAGGGCGAAAAACAGTTCAATAAAGGAAATATTTATTATTTTTATATAGTTGTTTTATTTCAGTTGTGTTGAACTATTATTAATTATTGAAAACAACATTATGGACAAATTTATGTTTGACCATTATTAAGGATTAATAAAGATATAAATATATAATAAAAAATGTAATATTGTTATATAGAAATACTTTTAATTCAGATCAAATTAACTATTATCAATTGAACTTAATACTTTAGTTATAGTCATTATCAATTGAATTTTTTCAGTTCATTTGAAAATGATTATGACTTAAATAATTAAAATAACTTCTATATGAAAATATTATATGGTATTTTTATCTACTTCTTTTACTATTTTTTTCCAGTGAATAATACTCTCCCTGAGAAGTGCTGGAACGATCCACAAAGTGATAGTAGTTTCAAAAGCAATGGGGCAAATACAAAATAATAAGGAAATGGTGGAAATATAAAAAGAGAAGATAATTTTAAAACTGTTGGAACATATTTCATTTATTGTGTAATATGCAGTTACAATGTTTACTTAATTTTCCAAGTAAACACTGAAAATTCAAGTCTCTAACTAATCAGTAGTCAATTCCACTGATGGGTCTTAATAAGCAAAGGTTGGCAGATATGCATGCTTTGCACACTGCTAAGACGTCTAGTATGCAGTAAAAATATATTCATATAATTGCTTACATACAATCAAATTTAGATGGCTTCTGAAACAAAAAGTTAAGTATAGTGCAAAATAAATTATTATTAAAATTAAATTTATAGAGAAATACAACCTGATATTGTTTAACTTGAATAGTATTGCAATTTATATATTCATTTTAATTTTTTTTTTTTTTTTAATTTTAGGTATATTATTCATCAAAAAAATGGGGATTTTTAAATTTTATTTAATGGAATTACTTTTTACCACCAGTCATGTTACAATACTTTTGTTGGATTTTTTTAGAACAATTTCACAAAATAACTCAATTAATTTCTTTTTAACTTTGATTATAATTATTACTTATTAACAATTTATTATGTCACAAAATTATAACTTAAATTTATTTTTATTATATTTAAAGTTTTTAAGTGTAAACACCCATTATATTAATAATAATAAAGCAAACATTTAAAAAAATTATTTATTTTTTAATGTTTAAAAATATTTTTTTTATTTTCTATTTTAATTTGGAAAAATCTAATTTATATAAACATAAAAACAGATATATATTTTTTAACAAATATAGGAAAAAATCAGCTCTGAATATCTATTTTCAAATGCACTCAAAAATATTTTTTTCCATAAGAAGGCATTATTTTGTAGAAACACATGCTTATAAAATTAATGCAGCCTTTTGTGAGTAAATAATTGATGTCAGCTAATAATATATCTTAATTTTTTATCTTTAATAAAATGATTATGATATTAAAAAAACATTAACTTTATCACTTATAATAAATAAATCTAAAACCTTTAATTTTAGAATCAAGACGATTAAATCCAATCAAAAAAATCTATTTTAACTTTATTAATTATAAACAAATACTCATTTACTTATATAAAAAATAAATTTAAATAACTACAATTATGATTAATTATACTATTATCTAAAAATTAATACAAGCAAAGGATATTAATGGAGAAAAATATAAGTAATTATTCAATTCTTTTTAATCTTACAAAATTTAGCATTATACCTAAAATACTTTGAATCTTCTACTAGTGATAGCAAATTATAAATAACATTCATTTTAACAACAGAAAATTATTCCTCTTTATTTCAAATAGAATTAAGTGGTCAATATTTCCATTTTATCAACAGAATGTTGCATACTTTTTAAAACAAAGATACCAAAAACACTAACTTCATTCATACTGAAATTATTAATTATACTAAAACCTCAATAAAAAATGCCAGAGAATGTTTACTAAACCAACATACTCTTTTAAATATTTTATATATTGATAAAATGAAATTTTAGACAAAGATTCTAGTTGTAAAAAAAAATTGAATTAATTGAGATTATAAAAATAATAACAAAATTAGAAATTTTGATAGAGTAATTTATTTGCATTGCTACTCTAGTGATTGTAGTCTATCTATTGTTTTTTAAATTTTATAAAAATAATTTTTGAGATATATTTTTGATTACATAGCTGGTTTAGAATAATGCTCTGTGTCTTTTACTATTTAGAATTTTAACAGTTTAATATTAATGAGAGTTTTGTATTGATAGCTTTGACATTGAAAATATGTATTATTGTGTAAGATTAAACAATAATGATGTATTTATGCCTATTATAAATAGAAAGGACTATTATTCTGCACTAAAGTTAATATTATTTTTAATTTTCTTTTATTATTTGAAAATACAATGTGTTTTAGATATAATAAGTTTCAGTAAGAGTAGAGAAAATTCATAATTGCTTGTATCATTTCTTAATTGTGTGATTAGTAATAACTATGGTTGATCAAAATTATTTAATAGATATGTAAATAAATGTTTGGTTGTTATTGTTAAAGATAAATTTGGAGGTTTATGAATTAGATTGAATGCCTTTGATTGTAATATTCAATTTTCTATCAAGAAGAGGTTTTTGGATTTTAATAAGGTATGGCTACAAAATTTAGCAATTACAAGAGCTGGAGTTAATAGTGCTTTATAATGTAATAATTTTATTAAAGAAAAAAATTTAAGAAATATTATTGCATCTGACAATTATTAAGCTGCATTCATAGTTTTTTGTCATAGGAATAAAAGAAAAAAAATTGTAATGATTATTATAATTTAAATCTTTTTAAGTATATTAAGAAGAAGAATTATCATTATAATTTGAAGATAGTAGTTAACAATAATGATTAAAAAGAGTTCATTTCTATTTAATAACAAAAATAATTTGTTGAGGAGTATAGTAATGATATTCCAAGAATAGTTTGTAAAACTCAGTACTGTTGTTTTAAAATATATTTAACCCTCTCACACTACATCAGTATTGTGACAGTTTTAATTGTTTTCCCTGTCTGTACACTTTCAATGTTAATTTTATATTAATCCATTATTAATTATTAGATTATAATACTATCACAATCAAAACAATAAACATTTTTTCATCATGGGTGAGGATCAGTTTTATTTTACAAAATAAAATCTTTTTTTATTTCACATGTGTTTTTAAAATGTGAATGAATGAATATCAATAAATCATAAATCTTTGTTTAGAAAATTATAATATTTTTTACAGCATTGTAATAGATTCTAAGAAACTGTTGGAAATAATGTATTAGCAAATAGCTTTCATTGTAATTTGTATTATTAATCTTACAATAAAAAATATAATATTTTATTTTTAAAAATAAAATACGTATAAAATAAATAGGTAATAATTTTTATTTTTGATTTTTAATAAGTATTATACAATTATTATGCAAAAATAATCATGAATTGTAATGAACTTTGCAAAAACAATCAAGTTTTTGGCCACTTGAAATATTTTCTCATGATAATATTACAAATTTCAAGAAATACAAAATTATGAATGAAAAACTTAAAAGTGTTTCAAATTGCTGCATATTCAATTATCCTGCCATCTATGAATTTCTTTTGGAAATAAAATATCAGAACTAAATATATGTGATTTTAATGATAATTTTAAAAAAATGTTAGTGATCTTTCTCAATAAATGGTGAATTGAATTTTGTGATTTCTCATATGATATGCCTCATTGAGAAAATTAAACAAGTTAAAAGAGAGCAAATTGAGTCTTTATAAAACAAAAATCATGCTGAAATCTAAAGACTAACAAATAAATTCTTTGGATTAATGATTTTGGTTTTGAAGTCAGTAATTTTATGAGAATGTTAAGGGTAACTGATAGTTGTCTTTGACTTGTTCATAATTCTATGAGTATCTATATCAGTTGTGTTTTGGTTTGTAGTTTTTATTTGAAAAGATCTATTTGCTTAACAAATGACCCATGGTCATAAAATAAATATTTTTTTGTAAAATTTAATTTTACTAGTATTCGTATAAAGAAGGTGGTCGTGCACTTTAAGAATCATCTTGCACTCATCTGTGAGCATAAGGGTATGATTAGGGTTTATTTATTTATAAACCAGTCTTTTCTCACCATGCTGAAATCAGGGTTTAAATCTATTATGTGCCTGTATTATATATTATTAATTTAATTGGATGAACTTATTCGATCTATAGCAGGAGATACAATCCCGATTTTAACCACCTGCAATGAAATATGTAGTAATTTTGAAATTGCTTTTAATAAATAATCTGGAGAGATTGTTCCTTCTTTATATTACATATGTAGGATACACTATATAAATAACAGATTATTTAGTACCAGTATTATTATTGTAAATGCATGGAATATGGGACTTTGTGATAAAAAAAAATGTAATTTTCAATTAACAGGAAAATGAATTTACGGATAAACACAAGTTGATTTATAATAATTATCTCTATTTTTATCTATAATAAATTGAGTAAATAAAGACATTGACTACTTCTCTCTCCTGCATCAATAATAATAAAAATGATCAATATCAATTTCTTATACCATCTTCTATTGATCAATCAAAGAATAACAATGATAATGGTTTGTTTGTTTGTTTTTTTTTGGAGTTTCAACTACAACTTTAAATGTATAATATCAAAATCTTTACACAATAAATCTATTTCCACTATGCATAAATGTGTTCTATAATACTAGTTGTTTAGCATAGGGTATTTTGTTATGATATGCATAAGTAATTAATAATTTTATGTTTAATTATCATTCATGACAAATAGTACATTTGAATATGATACACCCCTACTAATGATGCATACAAAAATTATGCAAGATATTCAAGGACTATAAATTTTAACAGAACAAAATATTTTAATATAATAAAATAACATATGCTAAGGAAGGTTTAAATGTGACACAAATAAGCAGTTTTACTATGCAAGAATTATTCTACTAAGCAAAACTTCATTTAAAAATGTAGTTATTATAATAATAACTTCATACCAAACTCTATTGATAATTTCATTGAAATATTCGAGTTTAATATATAAGTTATATATGTATCAAAAAATTAAAAGACTGAAGTGGAGTTGGGCTGGACATATTGCTAGAAGAGATGACAATAGATGGACAATTAAAATCTTGAACTGGATTCCAAGAGATTGCAAAAGACCCAGAAAGAGACTACATGTGAGTTGGATGGGTAGATAAAATAAGAAAGTGTGCAGGGGTGATGTGGAGAAGAGATGCTAGAGATTGGAAAAGATGGATTAAACTTGGAAAAACCTTCATCCTGCAGTGGATTGATAATCATTGATGATGATGATGATGACACCAAATAAAATAAAAATATAAAATACATAACATAGGAAAATATATACATGTAACCAAAACAAATATTTGCATTACAATATTTTCTATTCTAAAATGATATTGGAATGAAATATTCTAAAACTATATAAAACTATAAGAAATTATAAATAAAAAAAATTATAAAATCTACAAAAAAATGGTTCTAGAATTAGACAAAATAAAATTCTCACGTAAGTATTTTTGATCCTAATTTTTGAGCTCAAAAAATAAAAATACACACACTTTTAGCACATTCTTAAACAGTTAAATAACTTTTCACACAGGAATACAGGAGGTTGTTTCTAGATTACTTTGAAGTATTTATTTCAGTGTTTGCCACAAGGTACTTTTCTTTACAGTTCTCTTCAAATTTTATTACTTTATATATATATAAGCCTCATTTCTAAGCATACTATAAAAAATAAGTATTTGTTATTAAATACATTTAAAAATGAGAAAGACATTAAAAGCTAAGGTTCGATTATATAGTAGCTTTAAAAGACTTTAATTGGGCAGATTTCAAGGAGATTTTCATGCAGGTAGATTTCAATAAGCTTATATTCTAGTAGACTAGTGCAGCAGGCATAAATTAATTTAAGTGTTGTGCTATAATTTTAATTTTCCAGTAAACAGTAAAGTTGCTTCATAATGCTATAACTGTAAGATCATTTTATTTTACTTAAAATATCATAGGCATCTTTATTCTCATGGAGTCTAGCATATTTTAAATTGACCATTAAAATAACTTTTGTGTAGTTATTAAGGCAATTGTTTCTTGAACTGTCTATTCCCTCTGCTATTTTAAACTGTCTTAAATATTTTCTCATTGTATGACATAAATAAGGCTGTTTTTTAAAGATTAACAACTTAATTGTGACCTGTTAAATTCTCTTTCATATTTTTTTACAAAAACAAGTCAATTGCCTTTAATTAACTTAAAAATCTAATAAACATGATAGTTATTTTGCAAATCAAAAATATAGCTAAATCTTATATTTTCATTCTTTTTCTTTTCAAGCAAAACATATTTCACATTAGATTATATATATTTAACTAAAATCAGTAAATAAAATCAGATAATTTTCACTTACTAGTTCTTAATTTACAATAACCATTCTCCTGGTTTGGATCTACTTGAATACAGTCATGAGAATAGGGACAAGGATTAGTTCTGTCACATAATATAGGATCTTTACTTTGTACATTGAATAGATGTCTTCCAGAAGGTCCTAAAAATTAACACAATCAAAAATATTAATCTAGAATATTAATTACAAACAGAGTGAAAATAACACAGAATAATAAAGTCGTTGCATAGATAATGTTAATTTTGACACATCTAAATTATGTTGGATTGCTGCAAGTTTTAAAATTAGTCCTGATTTTTTTTTTCTTATTTAGCATAGGTAAGAATTCAATTTCTTTTTTTTTTTCAATTTTTTTTTAGCAAGTAAGAAATACATGAATACCATTAAATAATAAACCTTATAAGAGATTGGTTGATTAGTCACATATATTTGGGAAAGGGGGGGGGGCTCAGATCTATTGTTTAAAAGTTTCTATTAAATGCAATAAATCAGTTTTAAATAAATAGTGCAGATTATTTTTGAATCGTTAACTTTGAAATCATGATAAATTTGAATGCTACAAGGGTAGATAATTTGTCTTTTTTGTCTCAATAAAATTCTAATGTTTTGAGAAATAATCTCTAAAATAATATTTGCCTGAAAGTTTGTGATGATAGTATATTAAATGTGATATGTTGGACAATATCCATCATCTATCCTTAAATGTTGTATATATAAAAAAAAAATTATCTAAACTTTTCAAATAAAAACAACTTGTTAGTAGTAACACAGAAATAGATAACATAGGTTAGTAAATTACACAACGTTTTGAATAGTATTATTTCTGGAGCAAATATTCTAAATTAATCATAAATATGATGTGTATTATATTTATTAATTTGATTTTACTATGTTTTTTGAGAAAAAAATTAGATCCTCTGGTAACAGTTTTGATGTGGTGTCTGAGTTTTATTACATTGAACACTCTTCAGAACACGACGCATATATTTCTTCAATTACAGATATCTTTTTCTTACTTAAGTTTATTTCATCGATAGATGGTGATGACATTGATTTTGAGAATGAAGATTTGATTTTATCTCATTTCTGTTATAAGATGTGTTTGTACTGTTATTCATTATTGAATCTTTATCTGTGGAAATACTAAAATCAATTTCTTGTGAAGTATTGTATAAAGTTTTTTACTGTTACTTTTTGTAGGAAAAGAATCACCTTCACTTTTTTGAATGTTTGTTACTTTTTTCCTACTTCTTTTCTTTTTTTTTTTTTTTTTTTGCAGATATCTGGGTTTTTGTTTACTGAACAAATCTTTATCATTGATCAAAGAATTTAGTAATGAACTAGTTACAATTATATTATTCATAATTTCCATATTTGATTAGCTAATTGACATAATTGATATATTAATATGTTTTGTTGTATAATATTAATGTTTCATTATGCACTTTTCTATTTACATTAGTTGATTAAATTGAATAATTATTATTATTATGCTTTGAAAGGTAAACTTTACTAAGACTCAAAGAGGGTTACATAAGTTATTTGTGAAAATATAAAATCTTAGATACAAGTTGATACATGATATTACATATGCAATAAGGGTTTATGGTCTTGCTTGTGATAAAAAAAAAATATGATTTACAGTAAGTGAAAAAATAATAACTGCTACGTAACAGTATTGGAAAAAAGATATAGAAGTGCATAATAGTATGAATGAAAACATATATGGGGAAAAGGTTGGAGTTGATGTTAAATTGGTATATGGTTGCACATAAATTGGAGTATTTGGTAGGAATCATTATAGTTTTCATGACTATCTTATCATTCATGTCTTAACTAATTTGCATGTGAAAAATATGAATTCTTAGATACAATTTGATGCCCAAGATCACATACATTTTGAGGATTTACAATTTTTCTTATGATAAAGAAAATATGATTTACAGTAGTTGGGAAAAAAATTATTCTTGCATAAGAAGATACATTTGTCAAATTAGGTTTGCAAAGATTTTTTTTAAGTATTACATGAAAGCACATGGTGGCATTTGTTAATTAATCATGGGGGCTCATGTTACATTTGTATATGTGTGTACATAAATTGTGCTTTTGATTTGGAAATACCATAGATGCAATGACTAAGTCTTTTGTACATATGTTGTGCATTTAAAGTTCATTTGAGGTAAGTTGGTGGAACGATCTTGCAAACTTTTTTGGATAGGTGGGTTGATGAAATGGGTATACATATTACCCTCAAGTGGTACAATATTTATTTCAGAGTTCACTATGGCATAATGTTGGAGCTATAATATGAGTTTGTGTGCGATAGATATTTCAGCTGGTTGAAAGACTGAAAGCACTATAGAGAGCAGTTGGTATCTGTGACTGATATAATGATGGACATAGGAAGAAAATATCTTAAATGATGCAAATTTTTGACAAATTGTTGTCAGCATGTCAAGCATCTATATCATAGGTGAATAAAATCTTGTGTTTTTAAGCTTGGGTTTTTAATGTTTTTTGCATTGGTCCTGAAATATAAAAATAGTTTATTCATTAATGGACTTTAAATATCTTTGCTATTGCTGACATGGAAATTGTTCTTGATGATGCTGGCATAAGTTTTTTTTTATGAGATACAGCTGGAAACATGGTGGAATAGGTTTTGGCTCCAACCACTTGGTCATGTGGTTGGGTGGCATCCATTTTGATTGATTTTAATGATTTAAAAATGTCATTTTTTTAAGAAAAGGCTTTTGTAAATACAAAATTGCTTTAGAAAAAATATGTGATATAGTTAATTGTTGTTAATTGTTTCAATATATGTTAAATTTATCTGACATATTGCAGATTTTGAGTGGTTTTTTTTTTTTTGGGGGGGGGGGGGTAAACCCACAAATTTTTGCTTATTATCTAGCAATACAGTGGTTTACTACCACTAATCAAATATTTATTCTTGCAAATTATTTATTATATAAACTAAAATTTTTATGTAAGTAGAGTGTTATCTAATTAAATAAGGTTCAGTTTTTATGATGAATTAAAATTTATCTTTAAACAAATTAATGTTATGCAAATTCTTAGAATTTGAAACAGGAGTTGTTGTTGTGTTGTTATTATTATTGTTGTTGTTGTTGCTGCTGCTGTTGTTGTTGATGTTGTTTTTGTTGTTGTTGTTATTATTATTATTATTTGTTTTAAATTTTTTTTTGGAGTTAGCATTCCATTATTTTTGTTTGCAAGTGGTGGTTACTGGTGAAGAGAAGATAAAATCGAAATAGAAGTTTATAAATATTAATAAAAAATTATTAAAAATAATAATAATAAGATTTAATACTACTCTTAGTAAATGTAAATTATTAAAAGTATAATTTTAAAAAATTATGAAAAAAATACATTAACTTGGAACTAAAGATCCATTATTATAAAATAATAAAAAATAAAAACTTAATTATTACATAAATATCATATCTAACTACATATACTACAAACTACAAAGATTATACATTTTAAATTTATTTACTTGATTAAATATATTACTGATATATTTTGATAATAATTTATTAATAAAACTTTTTTATATGAAATTGTTTATTCAAGAAAATAATTCTAAAAGAAAATGTTGATGTCTCCAGTTTCTGGGATCAAGTTTTAGGTCAGATAGGTGTATAGGAGATAGTATATTTGTAGTTACACAACTTATGGATATGAATAGGAATTCAGGTAGACAGTTATATATGAGTTTTATAGATATAGAGAAGGCATATGATAGAGTGAATAGAAATAGATTATGCATAAGTTTAGCAAATCTGGGAATGGATGAAGCTTTAGTGGATGTTAGTAAAAAATTATATGAAAATAATTACTATACATATCAATTACAGGATATAGAATCAGTTAGTTTAAAATGGGGTGGGACTGGGGCAAGGATGTCCTATGTCACTTATTTTGTTTGTGTTGTATTTTAGTGAAATGGAGAGAGCAATAGAAAGATTACGAAGAGGGATAGAGATATCGTTAATAGGTGGCAAGAGAGTATATACATTGTTGGGTCTTTTTTTTGCAGATGATGTCTTTTTGTGTGCAGAGAGAAGATATAGAAGTTATGCTGAGGAGTGTGCAAGGGTGGGTAAAGATATGGGGATTAAATTTAGTGAAGAAAAATCAAATATAATGATGGTGAATACTGGGGAAAGAGAAGACAAAGATTTCTTATTGGGGGATATAAAGTTAAGTGTGGTGAATAAATATAGTTATTTGGGAATCATCTTGAGTAATAAGAAAAATTGCTTGGATGAATGGGAGAAAAAATTGATAAATGAAACAAAGAAAAGAAAGGGATTGATAAAGAAATTAACAGTGTTTTTATATAATAAATATGATGTAGCTAGACTTGTATGGAAGGGAGTGGCAGTAGCAGGGTTAACATACAGCAATGATGCATTGTGCTAGTAAAGAAGTATTAGATTGCTTAGAAAAAGTACAAAGGGAAGTAGAAAGACATGCATTAGATGCAGAGATGTGGACAGCAAAAGAGCAATTCAAGGAGAAATGTGATGGTCAAGTTTTTATATGACGGATGCAAAAAGCAAATTAAAAATGTTTGGTAGATTGCAGTTTATGGATAATAAAAGAAAGAATAGCCAAAATAGTATTTAATTGGGTTACAAGTAAAGGGAAGGCAACAAGATAGGTGAGAAAGGTAATGTGGTATGCAGAAGATTTGGATAAAGAATTCATGGCAGTATACTTGTACAAAAGGTGGGATGATTGTGTTAGGAGGATTGTTGAGTGTTATAGTGGTAAGGAATGGGATAAAAGAATAGATGCATTAATAAAGATTAGGGAGTTGGAGAGATGTAGAACTAGTATGGAGAGTAAAAACAGTTTAAATATATATAGAAATAAACAGAATATTGGGTGCAAGTTAATTTATGATAATAGTAAGGAAAATAGTTTATTATTTAAGGCTCTAATAGGATCTTTAGCAACAAGGGAATATACATGTAAATGGAAAAATATGGGTGATTTCATCTGCAAGTTGTGTAAGGAATGCATAGAAAATGCTCGGAAGCAGAAAGGGTACAAATAATGAAGTTATGTAAGATTAAATATGAACAAAGTGATTATACAGAAAGTAACTTATTGGTTTTTATGCTAGGTTTGGAAAAAGATAAGGGGGATTTAGATATGAAGGTCATGGAGTTGACAAAGATTATGTTGTGGAAATGGGATGGAGTAGATTATGGAAAAACTTAGGTTGGAGAATGGAAAAGGAAGGTAAAGTGGCTTCTCTGGGCATAACTGCTGAGAGATTCCTGACTCCATTTAAGGAGAAGTCACAGTGCATCACATCACATCACAATAACTTTGTTTAACTTTCTAATATTTATTTTAATACATTAATAATATTTATTTTGTATTTTTAAAAATCTGAATCACTAGTAATTATGTTAGAAAACACCCATGGTGGATTAATTTATTGGTTGTTCATCAGTAATATCAAAGTTTATATATATATATATTGTAACGATCCGGAGAAAGGGACTTAACGTAAACTGCACTACGGGGCGCCATCTAGGCATTTGAACCTAGAAAAATTTATAAAGTAGGCAGATACGAAAGTCAAAAAAAAAAAAAAATTTTTTTTTAAATTTTTGGTTCCGGTCGTTAGCCCATGTCACTAGCTCAGTGGAATAGCAGAGATTAAATAATATCATATCTTATCTAATTAGATTTCAACATTTAAAAAATAAATAAAATAAGCCACTGCCAGTAATTAACATACAAACATTTATTTATGCACATATATATAAGATTTAAAATTATTTTAGTATTAGTTTTACATTTTAACATTTAACATTATTTTTAACTTTGATTTTTGACTTTAATTTACATTTAATTACTATTATATTCTAATTTTACATTTTAATTAAGTTCGCACAGATAAATTTATGAAAGCTTGTTTATAATGTTGAATATAGATCGGTTACATAGATTTCATGGTCAAAAACATTTCAAAGTAAACATAAATGATCAAAATACAAAATTATTGATTACTGACAATTGCGGAGGGAAATTTATACGTAACCCATTAGTATTCACCATAAGATACTTGCATTGTCACCAATAACTTAAAAGACATCCGAATAAATACATTTTAGATACTCACCGTAAGGTATCATTATTTATCGAATGTCTATATATTTTGATCAAATATGAAAACCCAAAACATACTTAACCGATAACCAATCCATGCAAGCATCTATAAACAACTTAAATTTAATGCATTTTTATTTAGGGTCAAGTATGAATAGACCACATAGATTTGCATTTGAAAATAAAATATTCTATCCCTATTTAACCTTAGGCTAAAATTCGCAGTCAAACTGGCATCAATTCATCTGATATATCGATGTATTCAATGTAATAAAATACGGCAGCACAAAAGGTTAAGGGAAGAAATTGCCTCTTATGAGATAGGAATATTACATCTATCTGCAAAGAAGAGCAATAAAACAAAAAACTCCATAGAAAGGAACTGCGGTATCCGACTTATAATTCCTTCCATAGGCAAACGGAAGTGTGCGGCGTATGAAGCGATTCTGCCCGTAGCGAATCAATATTACATCTACTAATCACACCAATATATCCAATCCATTGACCCAATTTAACCACGAAACAAATAACCTAAGATTACCCTCCCCTAATATAACTTTACAAATCTATACAGCCATTCACGCCCGACTTAAGTTTAACATTTATATAATTTAACTTAACGGAAAACAGAAATCATAATAAAACTTAAAGAACAAAATTAAATAAATGGAAATGATTTTAAATAAATAAATAAAAAATACATCAAATAACATTATTAATAAATTAAGTTGGTCAGATAGGATAATATTGCAATCATTTAAATATGGAAAATTTTAATTTAATGTTCATTATTTATAAAGTTCTTACGGTTTAAAAAGTTCATCTTTATCCATTGCTTGCCATGAACATGAATTCCCCCGCCATCCTAAGATTGGTATCCATTTAGCCGTTGTTTTATTTATTCATTCGGAGGTTTTTTAGTTTAATTGGTCCTCAATGTAGGAAACGATAGTTCATTTCTCTTTCTTTACTAGCAAAACTGAAGGGATTAAATGTGCGTCCTTCAATCTCTTCTCCCGCACCTCCGCACTAACATCTATCTGTCACATCGTAATAATCATAATAACTCACTTACTGATTAATAATTTCCAAATTTTCCTTTTATATTAATGTGAAGGATTGAATTTACATTACGTCACCGATGCGATGGTCCTTTCGCTGTGGTCCGATTCCATAGAGATTTCTTCTTATTTGCTAACAGTTTCTATTGTTTTCCTATCTGACCGTGTTTTTACATTTAAATGCCCAAGGCTGGTTTACATTTAACTAATTAAATTTATCATTTCCATTTCTGATTAATTAACCTGTTTTCCAAATCAAAAATATATTTAAAGATAAATTTAAAGATATAATTTTATCTCCAAATCTTTTTAAAATTTAGTTTTAAAATACTTTTTCTTTAATAAAGTTTTATTTTAATAATTTTTCATTATCTGTGCGATTTAATATATAAGAGTTTAAGATGATGTTTAATTTCAATTTTTAATTCTTAAAGAAAATTTTTAAATGCGAACTTTTTGATTTACTTTCATGTTTAATAAATATAAAAAAAACACAATGTAACGAACGTCTGTGTTCGTTACAATATATATATATGTGTGTGTGTGTGTGTGAAAATAATAACTATATTAATTAACTAAAGAAAAGATTAATAAAAATAAAAACACAATTACTTCTCTACACAGCCATTTTAATATTTCAGCCAGAAGACTGGTTTTCATCAGAAATTACAGACAAATTGACTTCTTACATTTTGCAATAATATTTCTGATAAAAACTAGTCTTCTATTTGAAATATTAAAATGACTGTGCAAAGAAGTAATTGAGTTTATATACATATATAATGGAATATCATATAACATTAAAATAGTAGCTAATAAAATTTTATTAAAAGTTGTCACGAATTTCAGTTGAAAAGGTGAGTTATTAATATATGAAATCAGAGTTAAGAGAGAATTTTTGTAAATTTTTGCATTTAGCTAGTATTTTAAAATTATATGATTTTCTGTTTTATTTATTCTTACTGGTATAATGTTATGCATCATTTGATTTCTTACATATACAGATATGAATGATCGAATTAATAAAGATTTTAATTTTACTTAGGGCTGCTTTCAAAACTTTTTGGTTGTTAAGAAATCTAAAATAGTGCATTAATTAAATATCAAATAATCTATGGTTTAAAATATTTTATTATATTAGTTTTAAAAAGCACACAAACATTATTATTTAAATACAAGTTTTTATATTTACCCTTAAAACAGCAAGCTGAAATTGAAAATGAGGGGTCCATTTTACAAACAAATCCTGCAGGACATTTTTCTTTGTCAAATCCACACGTCATACTTAAATTTGAATTTTTATATTTAAGAGGTTTTCCAATAGCACATGGATTATAGTCATCTATAAATAATATAATATTCAAAAAATAATTAATTAATTAAAATGCTCAATATATTAAAGAATGTGTTCAAAATACATTAAAATTTTTGACTTTGTGATATATGTGGGTGTGTTCGTGTGTATGTAGAGAAAGAAAGAAAGGCAGAGAAAGAAACAGTATGTAAAACTTTATTTTAATTTTACTTAACTTTTTCATCACTGAGTAATCCAATAAATACAATGACAATACAAATGGTAAAGGCAATGCGGGTAGGTAGAGTTTTAGTTTGTTTATTATTTTTCGTAACAAAAAAAAGATAAAATTATTCCCTTAATTTACTACTAAATTAGCTTTACTTTTTTTGTATTAGTCAATTTTGACTGAACATTTGTTTATTTTAAAACTTTACGCTCAAACTAATTTAATTGTTGAAACTTTCAAAGTAGTTGCTTAAATAACATTTAAAAAAAAGTAAAGCTCATAATCTTATGCCATGATAAAATTTAACTAATTATAAATTTACAAAAATCTGTTTGTATTTATATTAAACATATATTAACTTACTTAATGCGTAAATGATTAAGACGTCTTCACTCTTATCATAGACAGATTAATATATTATTGCAGCATGAGAAGATAACACAGTAGTGATTTTTTAATTTTGTTATTATAAAAAATATTATATTAAAAATAGAATTTATATCTTTAAAATCAATGTTCTAACTATTAAATAAAATATTTAGGTAATATGAAAATCATTATAACATTGAAAATAGAAATTGTCCAGTGACTGTGAGAAAATATTAACTACTTTTAAGATAAATAAAATAAGATTTTAAAAATAAATATAGATATATTTGTGTTGTGCTTAACAGTTTACAACTTTTATAAATTGGTTTTTATATATAAACAGTTTTTAAATATTTGACTTCAGGGTAAAAACCTCTTCCATTAAAATATTCAAAGACAAGAAATTGCTTATCAGGCTTTCCAGTTATCTCATGAAGTGAATTGTTTTTTACTTTTTGTTTTATCCTCTAGCTAAGAAAAATTAAATATCTATTTAAAAGGCATGATCTGGACTTGATATGTAAAACAAACATCTTGCTTCCAAAAACACATGAAAATGCCTTGGTAATTCTATATTTAATTGTCAAAAGAATTTGAGATGTTTCCGCTATTTTAAATCTTATTTTCAGTCTTAATATGTAGAATTTAAAAACACACACATACTTATTTTAAATAATTAAAGAAGTCTATTTTGTAAATATATTAACAATTTCAAACATTTTTATCAACAAAATATTATAACAATATCAATGCTTTTCTCTATATATATAATAAATAAAATGTCCGCTAATTAAAACAAAATTGTAATTATAATTGAAATAATAAATTTAACGGTTTACAAACTATTATAAACAATCCTTAAATACGCAGAACTACTTTCGGTTAATTTCTTCATTACAAATATACTACATGTAAGTTCCAAATAATTTTAACAGTAAAAATACTAATAATTAATCAATAGTGCTTTCGATTATGTAGTAGTTCTTATCAACTATAAAGTAATATGAAAGTTTAATATAATATGATTTTTCATGAGCTATATATATATCAGTATTTATTGCTTTTCTATTTATTATACTATTTTTCAATTTATTTATCAATATTGCTTCTTTGGCTGCAGAAAGGAGTTTGCTATTAACTGAAAGGAGACCCTTTGATTCCTCTTGGAGGCCTTAAAGGAACCGAGCAGGGCAAATTCCTAATGTCCACTCCATACGTTCTTGTCGTTGCAGCTGTTATTACTATATGTTTATTCATATAGTATATGAACATGGATGGGCTGCTCACCAACACGCATTAGCCAGCATGGTGAGTTTATTGGCTTTTTACCTCTGAGTTTAAGATCAAGAAACACCATGGTCTTTCTTCTCAGTGCCTGATAAGGCAGAATGAATGTTTGTGTAAATGATAAAGATTTTTCCCAATTATACAATTATGACAGACAAAAATAAAGCATGGTCCTTAATCCCAGGAGGCTGTAAAGTCACCAACCAAGGCAGCGGTTGGTGGCCGAAGGCGGAGGGTGCTAAGAATATCCTGGAGGCGGACTGAGGCTGCCATTTGATGATGACTTTTTATTTAGGTACTTACAACTGCAGATCACTTTCAAGTGAAGGAAGATTGTAAGAATTAGAAGAAGAACTCTCTGGACTTTGTGAAGTTAGAAGAAAAGGTGAAGAGACAATTGATTTAAAAAGTGGACATATGCTCTATTATAAAGGCACAAATATTGGAAATACAAGTGGAGTAGGATTCATTATAAATAAAAAGTGGAAGAACAATATTGTGGAGATTGATGGTGTATCAGACAGAGTGGCAAGATTAGTTATACAACTTAATAGCAGATATCAAATGCAGATAATTCAGGTTTATGCCCCAACAAGTTCTCACAGTGATGAAGTAGTAGAAGATTTTTATATGGATGTACAAAAGGCTTTTGATCAGAGTAAACAACATTTTAAAATTGTTATGGGAGATTTTAATGCTAGAATTGGTAAACAAATGAAAGATGAAAGTGTTGTAGGTAATTTTGGTTATGGTAATAGAAATGAGAGAGGACATAGACTTGTGGAGTTTGCAGAGAAGGAAAAACTTTATATTATGAATTCTTTTTTTGAGAAAAATGTTGGAAGGAAATGGACATGGAAGCATCCAAATGAAGGTACAGCAGAATTGGATTATATTTTGACTAACAGGAAATACATATTTCAAGATTGTAATGTTCTTAATAAATTTAACACAGGAAGTGATCATCGATTAGTAAGGGGTAAGATACATGTTAATGTAAAACTAGAAAGACAAAAATTATTAAGAAAAACTATATTTACAGTTGATATTCCTAATCTTCAGAAACATTCTAATGAATTTAAATTAGAACTCACAAATCGGTTTCAAGTATTAGTAGATTTTGAACATGATTCAGATTTGAATGAAATTAATATGAAAATAACTGATACACTTTTAAAAACTGCAACAAAGATAGCTGGTAGAAAAAAGCAGCAATTGACTAATAAAATTTCTACTGAGACTAGAGAACTTATGAAGAAAAGAAGGAATATGAAGATATGCAAGAATGATGCATTAAAAAGAATTGAATATCTCGAATTTTGTAAAATGGTGCGAAAAAGAGTTGAAAATGATATAAGAAAGTATAACTGTGAACTAGCAAGAAAAGCTGTAGAAGAAAATAAAAGTCTTAAGAATGTAAAACAACATTTTGGTATTGGTAGGAAATTTATATCTGCAATAAGGAAAAAAGATGGAATTATTACTAAAAAGAGGGATGACATTATGAAATTGGTAGAAGATTTTTATCAAGAATTATATAGTAATAAAGAACAAGTACCTCCTATATCTATTACATCTTCTGAATTGCCCAGAATTTTAAATGAAGAAGTGAGAAATGCAATTAAATGTATGAAAAAAGGAAAGGCTCCAGGTAATGATGGAATTATAATTGATATATTAAAAGAAGCAGGTGAAGAAACAGAAAAAATATTAGCAAAGTTATATACCAAATGTCTAAATGATAAAGATGTACCGGATGATTGGAAGAATGCAGTAATAATATTAATATTTAAAAAAGGTGATAAAGAAGATATTAGAAATTACTGACCTATCAGCCTTTTATCAGTTTTATATAAAATTTTTACCAAGATAATTACAACTCGTCTACAGAGAACCTTGGATTTTCACCAACCAAGAGAACAAGCTGGATTTAAAAGTGGTTTTAGTACACTAGATCATATTCAAGTATTGAGAGAAGTTATAGAAAGGACAAATGAATATGAGTTGTCATTATGTTTTGGATTTGTAGATTATGAAAAGGCATTTGATTCTATAAACATTTCTTCAGTGATTAAAGCATTGGATCATCAAGGTATAGATCCAGGATATTGTCATATTTTAAAGAATATTTATAAAAATGCAACAGCAACAATTAGATTACATAATGATACTGGGAAAGTCAACATTGAGAAAGGTGTAAGACAAGGTGACTCCATATCTCCAAAACTTTTTACAGCAGTGCTGCAAGAAGTATTTTGTGGATTAAAATGGGAAACTAAAGGAGTGAAAGTAAATGGAGATTATTTAAGTCATTTAGATTTCGCAGATGATGTAGTTGTTTTTGCAAATAATGCTTCAGAGCTGCAGGAAATGTTGCAGGAGTTATCAGATGAAAGTAGGAAAGTAGGATTAAAGATAAATGTTAAAAAGACTAAAGTAATGTTTAATCGATTTGCTCAAAATATGAAAATAAAGATTGATTATGATGAATTAGAAGAAGTTAAGAGTTACAAAGACCTTGGTCTTATTATTAATACAGATGGAAACATAATAGAGGAAATTAATCATAGAATTAAACTTGGTTGGAGTGCTTTTGGTAGAAATAACTTGATATTAAAAGGAAATATGCCTATGTGTTTGAAAAGAAAGGTTTTTAACAAATGTGTTTTACCAGTTCTTACTTATGGATCTGAGACTTGGACACTTAATAGAAGATCAATACAGAGACTTCAGACCACTCAAAGAAGTATGGAGAGATGTATGTTGGGAGTAACAAGAAGAGATCGAAAACGCAATGTATGGGTAAGAGAACAAACAGGTGTTACTGACCTCATTAAAAAAATTAAAAGATTGAAGTGGAGTTGGGCTGGACATATTGCTAGAAGAGATGATAATAGATGGACAATTGAAATTTTAAACTGGATTCCAAGAGATTGTAAAAGACCCAGAAGGAGACCACATGTAAGATGGATGGATGAAATAAGAAAATGTGTAGGGGTGATGTGGAGAAGAGAAGCTAAAGATCGGAGAAGATGGATTAAACTTGGAGAGACCTTCATCCTGCAGTGGATTGATAATGGTTGATAATGATGATGATTGCTTCTTTGGTACCCATTATGAATTCCAAAATGAGTGATTTTTAAAAATAAAAGAAATTTTAGTAACTGTACATAATTGCCATCACATATCGAACTTTTAAAAACAAGTGTTGTGTCCATTTCATTTCATGTGTAAATTTGTTTTTTCCATCTCAAGTTTTTTATTGTAGCATATTGATAAAGTTAACGTTTTCTTTTATTTGCATTTTAAGTGTATAAAGTTGTTTAAAATAAATAAATAAATAAATAACAAGATAATTGAAATAATAGATTAAATCATTATTGATAGTTATAATTTTAACATTGCCAATGAAATGAGTGTGTGTTAAAATTTGTATTATGAAATAAGGAAGATGCTTTATTAAAATGTAATACATTTATATAAAAATTTAGTTACTTTAGTTGCTTTTGCTTAACATAATAAAATGAATATATATATACTTTATGTTCAAATGTTAAAAATTATGAATAAAATTTAAGTGTAAAAGTTTAATATTTTTTATGAATAAAAATTACATATCTATTATAAATGCATAGATGAATGAATATGGTTTAATTAATTATAAAAGTTATTTTGTGTTAAATGTAAAATATTTTCTAAAATTGAAAAAGATAATTGATTTTAAATTTAATTTTAAAGTAATGTTTTTTTCTTTTAACAATAAAAAAGAGTGGAAATGATACTCTAGAAAAGGTAATTAAAATGCTGGTAAACAGATTGCTAGATTAAATTTTAGAAGATAAATGATTGAAATAATTTATTTTAAAATGCTTCCTGCTCAAAAATATGAGTTTGAAAATAGGCCTTGGACAAATAAACTCAGACCTCAATAAAATTAATGGAAGTTATCTATGGCTAATAAATCAAAGGATTCAAACAACAAGAGATGAACCCAAATTTACTGATAAGATAGCTCAAAATAATATAAATAGTGCTGGAAATTACATTCAGTATTATTCTATCTTGATTCTGCCAGTGATTATTCTATCTTCAGTCTGTCTTTGTTCTTCCAATGATTATCTTTATGCCATTATTCATCAATTATTATTATTATTTTACTTTAATTAATTAATAACTGCTAGTTCCAGCAAGTTTAACATGCAAAAATAGAGAAGCAATGATCTGCTTCACTCTGTCAAGCTGGCAGAGGGAAAGCTGAAAACCCATCAGTGAGTCACAAGAAAAAATCCATCAAAACAGAAGAAACTATCTGAATATGTGTCTACTATGTATCAACATCATATGATTAAAAATCTAATGCCCAATGCCACTCGATGAACCAGCCATTAAACCAAGATGAAATCATTGCCAGAATTTGGATGTCCATTAAACCTTTATTCATTATATCTATGGTAAAAAAACAACTCTGCAAATATCTAAAGACTGAATATGAACTGTTAACCTGCAAGAATAAGTATAACTTTTAAACTAATACTTAGTTAATTATTATCTCTGATCTAATGTAATATATTAATGGACTGCTATGTAATTAATCTATTTATGAGCATGTATGGAAAGAGATGGTAGTTTGTTCTACTTTTATGCCACAAGTTAGTCAGTGATAAATACACAAAAATTATTCTAAAATCGATTAGCTTATAATCATGATTTCTTGCTGTGCCACTTTATTTAATTAATAATAATTTTTTAAACCAGTAAAATTTTAAAATCATGAATGGGAGGCAAGTCTGCTGCATAGACAAGCTAGATTAGGGTTCTGTTAAATAGATGTCAGCTTTAACTAGTATTGTATTTAAATTATTATGATTGATAATAATGTACAGCTGTCAATCCATCAATTTGGGTTACAAGATACATTTGAAACTCATTTTTATATAATGCTGATCCCTTACAATCATTACCTTATTTAAATAGTGATGTATGGTTGTTAATTTAATTCCTACCATTTATCATCTATTTTACTTCGTATGTGTCATATTGATACAAATGTGACTGCTGATCACTGTCTGCTATATACACAATAGATTATTAATTCCTACTGTAGGCAAACAATTATCACATGTATTTGCTCTTATATAGATACCATAGTAGTACAGATGTGAATATCCTGTATTTTACAATTTTATTATTTATTGCATACTAATATCATAACCTGGAATTGATTGCAGCAGTAAATTAGTAAGATAATTCTTAGTTTATAAGCTTGTATTATCATCATTAAACAGGATCAGTTGTCTATGTACAGCATATATGAGAGTTGAGAGCAGTTAAGTGTCTATGCAGTAGACTGGAATCTATTAAAATGATTAACATGAATAGTATTCTAAATTAGTGACTATCAATCATTTGTTTCAAACCTTTATACTACCATATACTATATCTGTGAATAAAATTAGAAAGGTTCATTTACTATAAATTAATTTATAATAATTATATTGCACTTTAATGCAAAATGGTGAAGTTATTAAACTAATAAATAATAATAATATTTGGCTTAGGGCTTTTGGGATATGTTAACTCCCATATTCATAGCCTTTGTCATTAGTAATACAGAGCAGTATTTTGTATGCAAATCTATGCAAATCATTTAACTCGACCATAAATTTATTAACTAAGGTCATTCCAGCATGTGTGATCTGTTGTATATGCATAATAAATTGTGTTTGTCTTATTATTTTTGGAAGTTTGTCATCATTTTTTGCAATCAATAACTTAAGTAAATAGTTAAAATACTCTTGTTTTTTTCCTGATCTTAGTAGGCTGTAAAAAAAAGATTGGTATTCTGTGATGTCATAATGTGGAATGCTTATGTAAATTGTCCTCAGGTAACTTACATGTGGGTTGTGCAATTCTGACAGTTACAATATATATATTTAAAGATGACAAATGCCTCTTATTATATATATTTACAAGTAAATATATACGTGTATCTTTGTAATGTTTTGCCTTTATCCACTTCAGAGAATAAATTGTCATTTATTAATTTAAGTTAGCTTTCTTTGGAGTTTTACATATATAAAAATAGATAAGTTAAATATATTTGAGAAATAAATATCAGTTGTTGAAAAATCCTTTACCTGGGAAACATGCATATTAATTATCTCTAAGTCACATTCTTTATTATAATATTAAATAATTTTAATTTTTATATTTTAATAATCCTTATTAAAATATTTCTTTTAGGTCATAGAAAAAACAGGCAAAATTCTCCATACAGTAGTGCCTGTTTTAATATCAGTTATGAGCAAGCATAAGAAATGGTGATCATGAGATGTTTAGAAGTCATAGAAAACACTGTTTGGATCTTAACTAAATTGATTCATCCAGAACTTGTAAATTATAATAATTTTAATGTAAAAAAAAAAAAAATAAACTTATTATTTTCTTTATATCATTATATGACTTAACTGTAAATAAAAGAATATTTTTATATTAAATTTGGTTTTTGTATTTTTTTTACTTATAAGATTATCACTTATTATTATTATTAATTTGTCTAGTCACATGTTAGAGTTGCTAAGGTACTTGTAGTAAATTTACTCTGACACATTAAACATATATAGTACTTATTTATTTTTAATATATTTTGGAATCCATAAAATGCTCTTTGATTCTGACATATATTTATTTAAATACACATGCCTATCTTAGTAGAAGAGTTAAAATTACACATTGAAAAATATTTTGTCCCTTATTAGCAGATAAAATTTTTCTAGCCCAAACATGAGACATCTGTTCATTACTCATCTCTGGTGACCAGTGTTTACATTTGGCTTGCCCAGTTTGTGGGGCATGTAAATAGAAAATCCTTTTTTCATACCAATATATATAAATTTCAATAATTTAGTCATTTTTTAGACTAGATATCATCAACTTACCACCAATGTTGACAAAGGTAGGCTTATAAAATATTACAGCCTCCAAGAATGGATGAATTAATTCTATTCTTGATGCTTTGTTCAAAATTTAGATTACTTTTAATTTATAGCCTGGGATCGATTTACTGCCTTTGTTTTGTTTACATATACAGTGAGCTATGTTTAATTTAAAATTTCTATAAAATCAACCTTTAATCTAGTTTTTTTATAACTATATCCTATACTTTCTTCACTATTCATTGACACCAATCACTTTAAATGGTTGTGTTAATTACTTATAAATTAGTTTTTATTATCCTACATATAAACTTTAAACCCAATTAAATATTTTTTTTACTAAACATATTCTTTTTAGATATAAAAACTAACATTCAACTACATATTCATGAAACATATGAACCAAAAAAAAACTGAAAAAGTTAAATGTTTTCAATACGTATTCCATGCTAAATCAACACTCTTCAGTTGGCTGAGGTCGTAATCACTTTATATGTCATTATTTATTCCCTATTTACTAATATCAAGTTACCGCAATTTGAACTACATGTCATAGTTTCTGCCTCACATCATTCACATCATCTTGTTTAAAAAAATACATCAATGATTTTGTCTAATCATTTATTAGGCTGAAGATTATTGTATTATTCCATACCCAGACTTTAAATTCAAAGATTAATAAGTTATACTTTTAATTAAAAACAACTTTCATGTGTACTTTTTTCTTTTTAGTATACGTAAATTTCTATTTTGCCACACACTTTAGAGGTATATAAATAAAGATATATTTAAAAAAAGATATTAGTCATTGAAATAGAGAGATGAATTTAGATTGATTATATATGTATTTATGTTTAATTAAAACAACAGACATATTATTTTTAACTAATAAATGATTCGTAATAATCATCAAAATATTTATCTTGAGTGGATAGTATTAAAATTGTGAGGACAGAAAGTTTGATCTTTATAATTCAAATTGTAATAATTTAAATTGATAAATATTATACAAATAATAAAGAGTATATAAGAAATGTTAGACTCGGGCTAACAAAAGAATGTTAGTTAAGGACAAAATGCATTTTTGAAAGGTTATTTATCTTCATTCAAATATCTTTATTTATATATTTCAAAAACATGTGGTGAAATGGAAATTTTAAGCATATCTTATGTATATTCCTAAATGCAATCACTGTACAGACTCTCAAAATATTTTAACTATTTTTATTGAAAAATAAAGAGTATTTAAAAGAATACAGATTAAATTTACTTTATAAATAATCAAAAACTTGAAATATGCAAGTTAATATGAAAAGATATAAGAACCAAATTTGTATTTAATAACACTAATTTAACTTTCAATGGATTCTCACCAAAATCATAGCGCAGAATAAAACCTTACAGTTAAGAGTCTGAATATATAGTGGTGAAGAAATATGTAAATTTGTCCCAGCATGCAAATTATATGCTCCATTTCTTTAATAATGGGTTGCAAGAGCCTTTTCTATTAATTGAATGCAGATTCCTTGCAATCACCCAAGCCTCTTTAAATTTTATTTTCTATCATCTCTCTTTGTGCATAATATTTTAATGTTAGAGGGAGTAAAGATGTGTGCTATACTCTCATGATTAATGAAGATAGGCTTGTGTTTGCAACTTAGTTTTGCTTTTTTATATTAATAGTTATGCTAGGCAATACTCATCCTACTAGTATGACATTCTCCATAGTGCACTGCAGGCAGAGGCAGGACATGAAATCTTAAACACAATTTTAGAAGCATGTTAAAAGCGAGTTTTATATTTGATGTTATTTAGAAGGTCATGAGAGAAAGAAATAATCTAAATCCTATTTGCACAGATTTTTCAGAGTTTTGTTGAAATATGAGAGTTAGAAGGAATAGTTTAGTACTAGCAATAAATAATAGTCAAGATCTCTTCAGATAATTCCACTAACTGAATTGTTTATCTTTAAAAAATATTTGTTTTTTTAATATTCAATGAAAGAAAGTTTGAAAAGACTTCTGTTCATTTTAAAGAGAATTGCTATCATCTCTACCATTTTCTCACATTGGGTCTTAAAGTTGCGTCAGTCAATTTTATTAAAAATTAAATAAGTAATTAGTCTCACAAAGTCTAGGGAGTTTGCACATATTGATCGTATTAATAATTTTGATTTCTGATTACATTTCTTAATGCCAAAAACTGTTGGGTAAGGCTATTTTATAGTGACAGACTAGATATTAACTTATCACATCAATGCTATATGAATCTCTCATACAATAAACCATCTCCTTAATTTTTAAGGTCCAAAACAAAGCAAATAATGTAATTGCATAATACTACAATATACTATGGAAATCAGTTTTTAATAATAAAAATACCAAAAAACATCTATTATGCATATCACTGAAGACCTAATAAAAGTGGCTGAAAATTTTTAATTTTTTTGCCTAAAACAAAAACTTTATTGATTGTTTATGAAAATCATCTATAAAATAAGTATCAAAGAGTGGAGAAAAAATCATTTATCCTTGTTTATAAAAGGATAAAAAGGTTTAGTTAAATAAAATTTTGTGAAAGTAAAACATTAACCTGAATTTCCTTTACTTAAAATCTAACTTATTTTATTTTAAAAATGATGAATTAAAGGTAATATTTATTGATAATGTATTTAAAGTTATTTTAAAATTAATATGCTCATAGATTCAAAGGTGTATTTATTTTGCTGAAAATTTGTGATGGTATGTTATCCGTAGAAATATACTGGATTATTTTATGATCTGATTTAATTATTAAATGATCTTAGAAAAATTTGAACTTTATACAATACCAAATACATTCAACAATAAAATTAATGTATTTTACTTTTACTAATTAATTTCCAATGGTTGAATACATTTGATTAAAGTAATGGGGCTTTTAAGTTGTTTAAAAGTAGATAAATAATTATTTAGATGTTGGAAATAGCTCAATATTTCACTAAAAATATTTTTTGCCTAAGGATGAAGCTTGGGTTGAACTCAAGATACCAATGGAGCCTGCAATTTTTTCAGATATAAGGATTTCCATTGTTCTAGTGGATAAACATGTTGATTCATTAAATCCATGCTGCTGCTTTCATACAAAAAGATGTAAAAGCAAAGAGATAGTCATTAGCTCTGAAATCAAAAGAGGATTTATAATTCTAAGAGAGTAAAAAATAGATGATTTATCTTCAAAACTATCAAGATCTATAGCTAATGATAGTAATAGTCTCTGTTGTAACATAGTTTTAGAGGATTGGTTTCAAATTATATCTGATATTCCTATTAAGAATAGCTATATTTAACTTGATGTGCTGATTTCAAAGTATAAATAGAAATGAAATGTGTCATCAATTAGTAAAACAAATGTACATACAATCAAGCAATCAGAGTTTAGTTGAAAAGTAAATTTCTAGAATAAATAATTTTCACCAGTTAAATTGTGTGATTCTGTGAGAATTTGAACTATGGAAAAGTACAAATATGGCATTCTTGGACTCTTTGAAATACTCTGAATGAAATATTAAAAATTAAATAGTTATGATGACTTCTATTCTGGAAATAATTCTATTTTCTTAACTATCAAAAAGCAACACATTCATTGATTTGATATAAAGACAAAAATTCAAAATGATAATAAATACATTTAAAACAAACTCTTTTAACTTGTAGTAATCCAAATAAATATTCCTACATCAAATAATGCAGCTGATAAAATAGAATATCTTTAGATGAAATTGTGCTATTAAAAATTGAAAGTAAAAAGGGAGATTAAAATCAAGTTGTAGGCAAATATGGCTTTGGAAAAATAAGCAAAGACTGCAAAAAAACTTTTTGAATTTGCATTAGAATTTAATAGAACAATTTATAATACATTTTTCCAGAAAAAGACCTAAAAAAATAGATGTAGAGATCGAATAATAAAGAGCAAAAATGTACCTTAGTAATTTCAAATAAGTTGAACTATAAAGTTTTAAATAAAATGCATTTTAGAAATCTACTTGATCTAACTAAAATAACCAAGTAAAAATAATGGAAAAATATCAAAAAAAAAGTATGTACATTCAAAAGTTAAATATCATAACAAAGTTTTGAGAAAAGTCATTAATAAAAATATGTTAGAAAATAAAAAATTTTTAAAAAATCATGTAAAAATATTGAAACTGATCTGGGAAAAGACATATGAAAAAAATACAAATTGTTTCAAGCTTATTGATCAGTAATATAAGTTGAAGTGGAATGAGACACAAACAAAAATGATTAGATGTTCAATATAGAGATATAGAAATATATGATAATATAAATTCAAATAAGTAAGCAAGAAAAACTAGAATAAAAAATGGTATTTTAATCCAAGGATAATAAAAGAGAAACATGGAAAAGTGCTCACTAGTAAGAATAAAATTTTAAAGCTGTGATCATACTAAATTATATAACATAAACATTGATAAAAAATGTTAAACCAATTAGTAAAATTACATTATCTTATAATAGCAAATATGATATTTTACTGAATGAAGCCAATAGCAATAAAGAAATTGAGAAATAAAATCCTGGAAATAATTGAATATCTTCTTTATGAAGTATTATAACTTTATCTTACTTATTGAATTGTCAAACCCATATAATCTTAATATCATTTACTTTCTCTATTACATGTACAATTCTTTATATAATTACAACCCATTATTGATGGCTTTGATTACCCCAGTAATATTCTTCAGAACTATAACAAAGACAATACAAACACATGAATACAAAAATACATGAACATATAATTTTATATTTCATATATACATATATTCTATCGTATAATCATTATTTATATATCCACATAGGTATTATATATAAAAAAGTAATAATTATATAGAGGTATATAATCAATTATTTAATGAAGATAGTTTACTTCAAAAACTTTATTTGGCTGTATAATATTACATGGAAAGATCATTGACAGTACCAACCTGCAAAAAAAAAGCAAGACAGAATATAGAAATACAGAACCATTGTGCTTATTGAATATTAGGTAAAGTGTTAATGAATATTATAAATAAAAGATTAGGAGCTCTGATAGAAGAACCCTTAGAAAATAAATAACTGTATTTAAAAAATTTTAAATGATAAAAAACAAATATTCTTATACCATCTTATTTTAAAAAAATCAGGAAGAGAAAGAAGTGATTTATAAATGTGCTTTGCTAACTTTCACAAACTGTTTATATTTTAATAGTGTCATGGCATGTTTTTAGTTTGTATTCAATTGAAACAAAAAATCTGGTGAAATGATGCTTTTTTAAGAAATTGTATTGCCAATATTCAGAATATCATGTACATATTACTCTTGTCTTTGTACATACTTCCAACAAGATTAATTATTATAATTAGTGCATGGGGAAAAATTAATTGCTTTTTAGCTTTAAAAAAATCATTTTGCATTGTACTATAAAATTTATTATCAAAAAAAGTTTAAATAAACATAGTTGTTCTTTTATAATATTGCAAATACTTAATATAGCTTTTTTTTAAATTCTTTAGCTCAGATATTTTACAATTTTATTGAATTTTATATTTTGTTTTGCAATATATATTTTTGAAAACTTTAACTGTTTATTATCAATGAAATTATAATTTTTAATAATTTTTTTATTTCAGCTTCAGCTAAATAATATAAAAATATTCAAAGAAAAGTTGGAGATTCTAATTATTGTATTTAATAATAATGGCAATAATGATTTTAAGAAAATGATATAATAAATTAGTATTTTGTTGTTTAAATGCTTTTATTGAAATTGGAAAATTGTTTTGTTTGTTTGTTAGTTTATTTGTTAAGTTTTGATCTTTTCAAGTTAGAATTAAATTTTAAAATTGAGTTTTAATATATTTAAATTCAATAAAATGTTTGAAATTTGATAATAAGCTAAGTTATACAAGCCTAATCCATTTCAAATACTTATCTTCTTAGGAAGTCAACTAGTTTCATAGATATGAAACAGTGTGCAAAAAAATATCATAAATATTTAATAATTTCACATATAATTGATAACAGTTATTCTTAGAACTTTGATTTGTTTTAATTAATATGCATAAAAAGGCAATATAAAGATTTTTTCCTTTTAATTTAACAACATTTTTAACCATTTTAAATTCTTAATGTATATATCACATTTAATACATGTACCTAATTATATATGTATAATAAATCAATAACTAAGTTTTCTATTTAAAATTATTTGATAGTTTTTATTTTAAAACAATTTCTTTAAAAAAAAGCTGAATATGAAAACTCACAATCATTATTTAAAACAAATAAATATGAGTTTTCTTCTTTAGCTTTTTTAAAAAAAAAATAATAGTTTAAAGTAAAAATAAAAGCTATCAAACAATTTTAAATAGAAAACTTAATATACATGATTTCTTACACATACTAAATATGATACATAAAATAAGAGTATATATATATATATATATATATATATATATATATATAACATTGCCAGAATATCTAATGATATATTTGCATTTATATGTAATATTGATTTAAAGTAAATTATACGTATTAAGTAAAGTTCATTTACAATTTATACATATGTATTATTATGTTCACATACTAAATATGATATATACATAAGGAATATACATTTTAATTTATATGAGATATATCTAGTGATATATATTGTAATAATATGGTTGCAATCAAGAAGTATATAGGATGTACTGAGAATAGGGATTCTACTAAACATCAAGTTGAGATTACATTTATATTATATATGTTAAGTTTATCAGATTTCCATCAAATTGATTCATCACCTCATACAATTCACAACAGTTATGAATTTAAAAGTTATAGAAAATTACATGGATTCTAGCTCTGATACTTATAAAGAAAACTTTATAAATTAATACCTAATCCTTATTTAATCTAAATGAATAAAATATAAAATTACCTAAATTATATTGTTTATCCAGATACTTTATTTAACAAAAAAAGTAGAGAGAGATAATTACTTTAATTAGTAATAATAAAACAGTTTATTTACATTCATTTGTAATATACTTCATAAATAATTTTGATTGGATATTAAGTGATAAATATAAAGTGTTGTATCTCTCTAACGTATTAAATCTCTTATGATTTTAGACAAATAACAAATTGGGAATTGAAGGAAATTCTACAATTATTCTAATTTGTCCAATATAAGAAGTTCATATAATGTATGACTTATTCAAGTTTGAAGTATAAGAAAGCTAAATAAGTTGTTTAGAATGTAAAATTTACTACATAATGATAAATCAACTAAGGATCCATTTTTTTTATTCAATTTACATAAGTATATCTAAAAAACTTTCATTCTTAACTGTAATATATCTTTATATATATTAACCATTAACTATTTTTAAACAAAGTATTGGAAGGAAGGTCAGGATGATGAAGTGATAAAACACATAATCTATGCTTGCTTAAGTATTTTAAATGATCCAGTATATTTTATTTTGTCCTTGATAATTGAAATATTTAAGGTCTAATAATTATTGACAGTTATTTCTTAGTAAATTGTTAGATGATTTTGTTATCTGTAGTTTTATTAATCCTTAATGATTGGCTTTCAGTAATAAGAGTGCCAAACTCTCCATACAGTAGTGCCACCAAATGCAAGCTTTTGTAATCAATGAATGCAGGAAGACTTGAGCACAAAATTCCTATCTAGTGCCTACTCATCCAACATTCCCAGACTAATTTACATTGATTATGAAAGGTTGCACTTGGTGGTTTTACTGTATTGAGAGTTTGATACTCTTATTAACAGCATATGTAAGTATATGAAATAGTGATCATGTGATTGGCTTTCCTTAATCCAGCATCCTATAACTCTAAGCTTTGGTAATAGCTATAAATGCATAAGCTATTTAATTATTTAATGTCTTCTTCAGAAAGATTTATTTGCATTAATGGTCATGTATATTCCTACGATAATAATATGTATATTCCACTGTAGTATGAGTTAATCCTAAAGCATTCAGATCTGCATGAACATCAAATAAATTTATTTAAATTTTCCTACTGCATATATATAATCTCATTGCGTACATCCTTTAAATTTAGTGCTAAATATCTGAACAATTATTATTTGATATTTAAATTTCCATTTGACATAAATTACGCTTGGATTTGACTATGTGTAATTGAAAATTTCATTATAGAGTAATGAACTCCTTTTGAATACTAAATAGATGGATTCCGGATATTATTAGGTCTTGATTTATTTCATCTCTAATCTTTTCTAACATTTATGCACTTTAAATGGATACATCTTTTAGCGTTCACTGTTATATAATAATTTTACTTTAGTGAAATTTTCTTTGGGGATAGAATTTTTTTTTGTATATATAAAATAGTAAATTTTATATAAAAGAACAATGAGGAAAAACCTTTCTTTCAACAAGTTTTAGTTGTTTCCCTCATGCAGTTCCATGCATATTAGATGATATCTCTAAGCTCACAGTTCTTTGCATTAATTTTTTCATAGGATTTATTTTTGTAAGAGGGAATTTAATAAATGATCGCTCTTAAATCAAAAAAAAATGTTTTAAAATATTATTTACACGCGCACAAACACACATGCTACATTTATAACACATAGATGTACAATATCTGTTTGCTATCTTCGTTAATATAGGGATAACTTTAAATTACTATTTTTATTTTCAAGTTTAAAATGCTGTTTTGGCTTTTGTTATGAAAGGATCATTTCTTCTGGAGGTTTAAATGGTCTTTTAAAATAACCTTATTAAATAGATATTACATTTTTTTTTAGAAGGTGCAAATTTCATCGGATGATTACTATTTCTTATTCTTAATTTTATAGCTTTTGAAAGGTGTTCTTAATTATATTAAGGTGTAAGTCAAATAATGTGGAGATTGAATTACATGGATATTGTAAAGATATTGATTAATTATTTTATTAATCATGAATCTTAAGTGAGTAAAAAAAAATTTTTTTTATAATGTATATCTTGACCACAAAGTGGTGATATGTATTTTAATGGCACATTATCAACTATAAGTGTCCAATCAATTTAAAATATAATATAGTTTCAATTTAAAATATAATATAGTTGTACATTTTAAATGCTTTTATTGACTGTGCACTAAAAAGAAATAAAATAACTGTTTCTTCAATCACAATTGGAGTTTTTAGATTTAACTTGAAATAAAAGCATAAGGGGAAAGGTCCAGAAATTAATTAAGTCAATCCATATTTCATTTAATATAAAAAAATGTTATCCCTATTATTTAATTTAAGCATATTTTAAAAAAATAATAATTATAGATCAAGATTAATAATGTAATTGAAAAAGTATGTGGGATATAATTTCAAGAAATAAAAAAATTATTTGGATCTCCAAGAAAAAAATCAAAAGATTTGTTAATTTCTTAAAAAAATAAAGAGAATCATAAAAAGATAATAAAAAATAATCTAATAACTTATTAAAATTAGATTAAATTAAAGCAGAAAGTATTGTAAACTCCAGTAAGCTATAAATAAACTAATACAAATTCATTAACTTCTGCTCTAATTTCATCTACATTTGAGCTATTTTTATTAATATTTAATATTAGATTTTTGAATGCTTTGAACCATGAAATAATATTTTAAAATAGCATAAAGGATAGACATCATTTTTATTATTTGATTTTTCTATTTGGTCATAGTAATTTGAAAATAATATTTTATTTAAAATTAATGATAAAAAGTAAATTTCTGACATGGAAATTAAACTGCAACAATTGAAGCATTGGATTATTGCATAAGTCAATGCAAGCAATTTTTTAAATAAGTACATGAATAGCTAATGCAAATATATTAAAACTGTAAAATAAATAGCATGAATAGACAAACAGTTCTAACTTTTTAAAGAATTAGTATATAGACAAAAACATATATATATAATAGGATAAAATTATTCTTACACTCTTTGAGACAGCAGATGGAATACATATGACGAGAATCAAATTTGCATTCATGAGAGTAGGGACAATCTTCTGGTTTGCCATGATGCCAGCAATCTACAGTCACATTATTGGAATCTTTGTATGGTTTGCCATACATACATGGAGGAAACCTAGCAGGATTTTTACATTCTGAAAAATAAAATAATTGTCTTATATATTCAAACTATGTTACATAATGTGTACATATGTATGTGTGAAAAGATGTTTATACATGTCAATTTATCATATAAACATGTTCATTTTACATGTTTGTATAAAGAAGTACTTTATGATTATTATTAAACATTTAGACTAGTATATTTAAATTTAAGCTATATCTTTCATAAACTTATTTTTGAGATGATAAAAATGAATAATGGCCTGTGCTAATTGTACTAACAAGCTGTATTGATAAATGCCCGCAAGAAAAAGCATTTAAACATCTCTATCTAGAAACCACACCCCAACCTCGGACCAATGGTTTCATGCTTTTACACTCCTCAGTGATGTGCTGGAGTAATTTCAGACACTAGATCTAAAAATACCAACACAAAGCCAGCATTTATCTGAAAGTTATCTATTAAGTGGAAAATCTGAACATTTTAGACACATACTGTTTCAAACCCAGCTATCTAATGCAAATAGCTATATGGGGCTGAGAGATCTTCAACCAAACCATATATTAATAGCCTTAGCAATATAATATTGCTTAAGACTTAAAGCAAAGACTATAAATAGTTAATATAAATTAAAGTCATATATCACATGACCCATGCTTTTTCTTGCTGGCATTTATCAATAAAGCTTGTTAGAGCAATTAGCACAGTTCATTATTTTTTATTTAGAAGCTTACAAAATTAGTCATGTGATATATGACTTTAATTTTTATTGATAAAAACAAAATTTGTAAAATAATTGCAGAATGTTTTGTGATTTGATTTTTTTTTTACTAGTTATATTTATTGCAAAGCTATATTATGCTAATACATATATTAAAAAGTTAATTATAGAATAATTTAAATCAATTTTAAAACCCAAATAATATCATATTGACTGAAGTGAGCCATAAGCTTGAAACAAATTGGTCTGAGGATAAGAGTATTCCGGATAAAGATTTTAAATATTTTCTCTTACTGCACTTATTAATAAGATTTTGTTTGAGCTATTGGTACACTCTCTATATTGCATTTTTGTAAATACAAGCTTTTTATAAAGCAATGTCATGATCTATATTATATGACTTGCTTTATTGATTATTATAATTTTATTTTTAAGGCTTTGGCAATGCTAAAGCTTTTAATATATGGTAGATCTGAATTTGGTTCAATCTCATATAGCTATTTGAGTTAGATAGCTGAAAGTCTAAAAATTTGAGAGTTTCTTCTCAATAGTTACGTATTAAATAAGTGCTGGATTTTGAATTGATATTTTGGATCTAGTGTCTGAATATTCTAGCTTCTCACTGAGGTGAGCCATAAGCTTGAAACCAATTAGTCTGGGGATAAAAGTATTCCGGATAGAGATTTTAAATATTTTCTGTTACAGCACTTATCAATTAAGAGCTTGTTTGAGCTATTGGTATGTTCTCTATATTGCATTTTTGTAAATACAAGCTTTTTATAAAGCAATGCCACAATCTATATTATATACTATAACTTAGCTATTCTGATTTCTGATAAAATAGTGTAATTTAATAATTTATGATTAATATAAGACTAAAAAACTGAATCCTAGGATTTAATACAAAATTCAAGGAAATATAATCTAGAATTTACAATTATTTGAAGATCCAAAGGTTATTTATTATTAATATATACTTCAAAGAAAGATTAAAACATATCTAATAAAAGCAAGTATTTATTTTTAAATGTATCGAGTTGCAACAATTACAAGTTAATTTAATAATGGTAGTAAAATAATCCCCCCCCCCATTATAATATATATAATAATAATCACACAAAACAAAAAAAAATTCATGCTTTTTTTTAATGTGATGTGAGGTACTGTGACTTCTCCTTAAATGGAGTCAGGAATCTCTCAACAACTATGCCCAAAGAAACCTGTTAGCCACTTTACCTTCCCCTTCCATTCCCCACCCTAAGCTTTCCCATAACTTGCTTCATCCCATTTCCACAACATAACCTTTGTCAACTCTATGGCTTTTATATCTAAATTCCCTTTATCTTTTCCCAAACCCAGCATAAAAACCAATAACCCACTTTTTGTATAATCACTTTGTTCATATTTATTCTCCCATAACTTCATTATTTGTACACTTTCTGTTTTCAAGCATTTCTCTACCTTCCTTACACAATTTGCACACTAAATTACCCATATTTTTCCATTTTCATGAATATTCTTTTATTGCTAAAGATCCTGTTTGAGCCTTAAACAATAAACTACTTTCCTTACTATTATCATAAATTAATTTGCACCTAATGTTACACTTTATTCTATATATATTTAAACTCTTCTTACCCTCCATACTAGTTCTCCATCTCCCCAACTCCCTATTCTTTATTAATGCATCTATTCTTTTATCCCATTCCTTACCACTATAACACTCAACAATCCTCCTAACACAAACATCTCACCTTTTATACATGTATACTGATATAAATTTCTTTATCCAAATCTTTTGCATACCACATTACTTTTCTCACCCATCTTGTTACCTGCCCTTTACTCATAACCCAATTAAACACTATTTTGTCTATTCTTTTACAATCCATAAACTGCAACCTACTAAACATTTTCATTTTATTTTTTGAATCTCTCATATAAAAACTTGACCATCCCATTTCTCCTTAAACTGCCTTCTTGGCTGTCCACACCTCTGCATCTAATGCATGCCTTCCTACTTCCCTTTGTACTTTCTCTAAATAATCTAAAACCCTTTTACTAACACATAATGCATCATTACCATATGTTAACCCTGCTACTGCAACTCTCTTCCATACAATTCTAGCTACATAATATTTATTATATGAAAACACTGTTCATTTCTTTACCAAACTCTTTCTTTTCTTTGTTTTCATTTACCAATTTTTCTCCCATTTATCCAAGCAATTTTCCTGATTACTTAAGATGATTCTCAAATACCTATATCTATCCACCACACTTAACTTTATATCCCCCATTAAAAATTCTACATCTTCTCTTTCCCCAGTATTAACTTATAATTATATTTGATTTTTCTTCACTAAATTTAAGCCCCATCTCTTTACCCACTCTTGCACATGTCCTCAGCATAATTTCCATAGCTTCTCTTTTTTCTGCACACAAAAAGATATCAACCATAAAAAAACCCAACAAAATATATACTCCCTTGTCACACCTATTGATGGTATCTTTATCCAAACCTCCCAGACTTTCTATTGCTTTCTACATTTCATTCAAATACAACAAAAACAAAATAGGTGACATAGGGCATCCTTGCCTTAGTCCTACCCCATTTTTAACTTTAACTGATTTTATATCCCCTAATTGATAAGTATAGTAATTATTTTCATATAATTTCTTAATAATATTTCTAAAGCTCCATCCATTCTCAAATTTGCTAAACTTATCCATAATCTATTTCTATTTACTCTATCATACGCCCTCTCTATATCTATAAAACTCACATATAATGATCTACCTGAATTCCTACTCATATCCATAAGTTGTGTAATTGCAAATAAACTATCTCCTATATGTCTATCTGACCTAAAACCTCCTTGCATTTCCCCCACTACATTATTCTCTTCCATCCATTTTACAACTCTTCCAGCCACCGTATATGAGAAAACTTTATATAAAACTGATGTTACCACTATCGGTCTATAATTATTTAACTTTCTATGATCCTTACTCTTTTCTTTAAATAATAATCTTACTCTCGTATTACTTCAACTATCCGGAAAAACTCTCTTCTGTGCCATCTTATTAAAACATGATAATAACTTTACTTTTGTCCTACACTCTAAATTCATTACCATCTCTGCTGTCCATCCATCTAAACCTCTTGCCTTACCACTTCTCAATTTCTTTTCTGCCTCATTAAGTTCATTTTCTGTAAACCTAATATTCCCATTACTATGTGTTTTCATATTTTCTAACCCTCTGTCCTTCACATATAACATCTTTTCTATATCCATTACATACCTATTCAAGAT
This sequence comes from Epiperipatus broadwayi, assembly GCA_028023455.1. Taxonomy (NCBI): domain Eukaryota; kingdom Metazoa; phylum Onychophora; class Udeonychophora; order Euonychophora; family Peripatidae; genus Epiperipatus; species Epiperipatus broadwayi. The sequence continues at coordinate 4,307,880 of JAQFVV010006293.1, read as the reverse complement.
TCTCTCTAATTCTTCTCTAGAGCTACACTCTATTCCCTTCTCATACAGTAATACTATCTCTCTCTCCCCTACATTTCTTCTTTTAATATAATTCCAAAATTTTTTACTCTTATCTCTTCCACTTTTATTAATATCGTCCAATAATTTACTATTCAGTTTCATTCTCTTTCTATAATTATCTATTTTAGCTAACTTCTTTTTTTAAGTACTTTTCTCATTTTGCATTTATATCTTTTTTACTTTCTTTGTTCTTAATAGCACACCTATATGCTCTGCATGCTTTTTTTCCTCTCTTTTACACTTTTACTAATTCTCATTTTTTTATTACTTTTATTGTTCTGAATATTCTCACCTAAAACCCTATTTGCCACTTTTTCTATTTCATCGTACCAGTCCTCATACTCATTTCCAACCAACTCTTCCATGGTTTCTTCAACTTGTATTTTATACCCTTCCAACTTATTGTTATCATTCACCCTCCATCTACATCTTTCACTATTGTTTCTACTTTTATTTCTATTCTCCATCACATTACTAACCATTTCAATTACAAAGAAATTATGATCACTATTACATACTCTCTCTTCATTATCAAACACCTTAATTTTCCATACTTTATTCATTCCCTCTTTCTCTACCAATACATAATCTATTGTGTGAAATATATTATTCCTAGACCATGTATATTATCCCTCATAAATATTTGATAAATCCCCAATTCTCAAATTCACTCTTTGACAAAATTCCTTCACAAACTGACCATTCTTATTATCTACTTCATCAATTTCTTCAATATGCCTATTCATATCCACTATAACCATCATTCTCTTCCTCCTTTTTTTTAAAACTCAGTATATCCTTAACTAGGCATTCATATATGCTACTGTTCCACTCCATTACAGTTTGACTATCTCCAGTGGTTGATTGTGGGCATCCCCACAATTGTTTTGTAGTTATTCAGATAGCTCTAAGGTAATGAAGGTCACATTTAAAGTTTACATACTTTTCTTTATTTATATGTTTCTAATGCCAATTATTAGTTTATTTATAGTCAAATGATGGTTAATAACATTACTATAATGATCCTAGAACTTTTGACATATGTTTACTTTTATAGTTATTTTAGCACTTATAAATATGCATGTATCAGGTGAATTAGTGATATATGTTTGTTTTTTTATAATTGAATGCTGCAATGATTGGCATTGGCATGATAAATGATCAGCCTATGATTTTATAGTATTTTCTGTTTTAATTCTAATCACAAAAGATAACTGTTGATGATTATTTATGATTATTGCTTATATTATAGTTGTTTTTGATGATAATGAGTTGATACTTTGCTGTTCTCTTATTATATTCATTATTTATTATCCATACTAAAACCAAACTCATACCATTACTATATATATATATTAGTTGGTTGGTGTTGAAGAAAATTAAATATTATTGTTCAGTATAGATACATTTTTACTTTTTGATCCTATTATCTTTAATTACCAACAGATTATTTAAACAAAACATAAAATGTTTGTACAAATTATATTTGCTTGGATAACTTTCAACTAACTCTATTAAATATACTCATTAATTCAAAATGTTAAATACGCATTTTTTAATAATTCAAACTGCTGCCATTATTTCAATAAATATTCTAGATCATTAATTTTGTTATGTTCTAACTTTAAAAAAAAAAAAAAACTTTTGTGATTTTGTTTTTTTAATTTCTACTGGAAATACAAATAAATTTCTAATAAAATCTTAGAATACAATTATCACTCTCTTCTGACTATACTAAATGAACAGAATCAATTATTTTGATATATATATTTGTATATAGAAGAATTTACCCTACATCATTTTGAAATCACTTACTGCTGAGTCAAAGATATTTCCAAAATTAACGTATATTAAATAGTTTTTCAGAATTTTTTTTCTTTTTAATGTATGATTTATTCTGACTTTTTTATAAATCGTTAATTTGTATTATTTTGTAATGGTACTTGATAGATCTCTCTTTTTTTCTACTTTGTATTTAAGAACAAAGTGTTTTACCATTATTATTATTAATAATAGGACTTAATATATATTTTTGTTATTGACCCATCTATAAATAGTAAAGGAAATAATGGATATATGTTATAACGTTTGTATTACAGTGTTATATTACAAAAAAAAAATTACAGTGAGAACAATTCTTTTAAAAAAAAGTAATTCAAAGTTTTTATATTGGAATTTTTGAGAAAATGTCACTTTATTGATAAAGTTGCATTAAATTATTTAAAATTTTATGATAGCATGATATGCCATTTTTGATTTGACTTGTGCTTTTTTAAAAAGTCTAAATTATAGCATCTCAAACAAAATAAATTGGTTTTTTAATATTTTTAAATAATTGTGCTATTTTTATAATAACATCTGATGACTTTCAAACAAAAATGTGAGTTATGTCACTTTTAAATTATGGGTGGAATATAAATTTTATTAAAGTAAAAAGAGCATTAAAACATATTTCTACTGATAATTAGTTTATGTGGTTTAGAACAGCAGTAGGTGGTAATAAATTCAAAGATTTTTCAATCAAGGCTCAATATGTCACTTCTGTTAATAAGTCACATGACTTTCCAAGTAGCTTAAAGTTCAATTACTTTTTTTTACATTTTCAACAAATATTATCATGCTGAAATAACTCAAACATTTTTAATTTTAATATTCTGTAAGCAATGTCGTAATATATTTTTAATTAAATTGTATGTTTTTAATAATAATTTACATGTCATTTCATAATCACATCCTGTTACCATGTGATTACAAACTTCAAATTATCATTGCAAATTTCTTTATTGACATAGACAAAGTGAGTATTCACATTTATTTTTAAGAATTCTAATTGTACATCTATTATTATCTAGAGAATTGTTGAAATTTATCATGACTAATTTTTAAGACAAATCATAATTATGCCTTTCAGGTTTTTAATTAATAATCCTCTTTATCAGATAGTCAGTAAAATACAGAGTATTGTTTTCTTCTAAAAAGTAATTAATAGTTAAAATGAAAAGTAGGTAGCTTTCTTCATACTTTAATTTTGATTCATAGCACACTGATTTGGTAATAAATACTAATTTTAATCTTCTGAGTCATAAGCATAGAAGTATAGTTTAAATTTTTCATAAAAATGAACGTATATATGAACAATGTTATAATAATAAGTTATAGTATCTTTTCTAAATTAACTTATTTTTGAGCTCATAATTAGGCTTGAAATTTAATATTTTGAATCAATAAAAGAATATATATTTTAATGTAAGTTTTTGTTCTTAGCATTGTTTTTCAAAAATATAAAAAAAAAATTCACTCAAATTAACATTTACATTTTCTACTTTTTTAGGTTTATAATAGATACATATTTTTTTCATTAATTTTTATTACCATTTATTATTGTTAACTTTCAATCTTTTTTAATTATAATAAACATTTTTTATTAATCTATTTTTTATTATTTAAATATTAAGTTTTACATCTTAGTTAATTAATAATATTATACTTAATAAGATTTTTTTGCAATTACCCATTATTTAAGATTATAACTTAATTTAGTTTATATTCAGAAATTTAAGCATTAGTTTAATCATCTTATTCATATTTTATATATTATCTATGACTATATAAAGTTATATAGTTTAACCAGGTCTAATACTGATGTTTTATTATATTAGTGTGTAATTAAAAGGGATTGAACACAGACTTTCAAGCTTCCTTCAGTCATCCACTCCATCATATATAACCAATATACACAACTATATACATGTGAAAAAGATAAATAATCTTGAATATAGACATATTTCATGCTGAACCAGCACTCATCAATTGGTTCAGACCATCATCTCATATATATATATATATATATATATAAAATCAGTGCTCAGTTTATTCAATCCTCTCCACCCTCCAACTCTTCAGCCATCCACATTAAATGAAAATATGATGATAGAATGTTCAAATCCTAGTTGATGCCAGTATTGTTATCATATCCATGTTGGCCTTAAGTTATTCTAACCCCTCATATATATGACCTTAATATATCCATTTAAATACCCAGAGAGATGGGCAGAATTCAGGCTGAATCTGTAGTAAATCAATGCTAGTATATTATAAATACCGAACTTTAAGATGTAATTAAAAGGATATAGTCATGTGCATTTGGTTATATAAGATGAAGTGGATAACTGAAGAAAGTTTGAAAGTCTGGGTTCAAATCCCCTTTAATTACATTTTAAAGTTCGATATTTACAATATGCTAGTATTGATTTATTATATTAGTACATTAAATTCTGAATTATATTTAAAAATTTTGTTTATATTGTTGTTACTTTTTATTATTAACTTACACCTAAATTATAAAACTATTAAAGTTAATGAGAAAAAAACTAATAATCCCCTGTTTTTATTTTTGTTTTTTAACTTCAATTAGATCCTGAAATGGAAAATATAAGTAAAATATCACATGATCATTTATTTCTTATGCTAGCACATTACTGTTATTAGAACAGCCAAAAATCTCCATACAGTAGTGCCACTCAGTGCCAATCAGAGTAATCAATGGATGCCAGAAGGCTTGTGCATAAAATCTCTATCTAGTGCCTACTCATCTAATATCCCCAGACTAGTTTCTAGCTTGTGGCCCTTGTCAGTGAGGAGCTTTGGATCTGAGAGCACTGCACCTAGATCTTAGGATCTAATGCAATCCTCCAGCAGCCATCTTTATCTCTATTTAACTACAAAACTATGAGACCTAGATTGAAAACACCATAATATTTTCAATCCAAACTCATTAGCTTATATAATCATATAGGTCTGAACTCAGTTCAGTACTCATACATTTTGTTGTCTTTGGTTCTTTAATAACCATAGCCACCACTATCCTATTAGACAGGATTGGTTTTAAGCCAATAATCATTGCATGATCACCATTTCTTGTGCTTAGGCAAAACACTCTATACATACTGCCACTCAGTGTAAGCCAGAGTAATCAATGGATGCCAGAAGGCTTGCACATAAAATCCCTATCTAGTGCCTACTCATCCAATATCTCCAGACTAGTTTCTGGCTTGTGGTTTTCATCAGTGAGGAGCTTTGGATCTGAGAGCACTGCTCCTAGATCTTAGGATCTAATGCAACCCTCCAGCAGCCACCTTTTATCTCTACTTAACTACAAAATTATGAGAATAAAATTGAAAATACAATAATATTTTCAATCTAAGCTAATAGCTTATATAGTCATATGGGTCTGAACCCAGTTCAGTACCCATGCATTTTGATGTCTTTGGCTCTTTAACACCCATAGCCACCATGATCCTATTAGGCAGGATTAGTGTTAAACCACTAAACATCCATGATCACTATTTCTTATGCTAGCACATTATAAGATCCTAAGATCTAGGTGCAGCGCTCTCAGATCCAAATCTCCTCACTGAAGAAGGCCACAAGCTGGAAATTAGTCTAGGGATATTGGATGAGTAGGCACTAGATAGGGATTTTATGCACAAGCCTTTTGGCATCCATTGATTACTCTGCTTGGTATTGAGTGGCACTACTGTATGGAGAGTTTTGCCTTTTTTAATAAGTAAAATATTTAAAATAATGAAAATAAATTTTGTTTTTTTAATATTAAATTTAATTAATGTTCTGACTTATAATTAAAAAATATGGCAAATTTATAAAATATAAATATTAATAAAGCTAAATAATTATTTGATAGTAAAAAAATTCATGCATGTCTTTATGTAAATCAATAATTGCTTAAATTGATAAAAGACAAAATACATAATTATAAATTACTAAAACTTGATTCAGACTAATGCTCAATCCATTAGGATATTTGAAAGACACATGTTCTATTGGGAAATTAATTATACAATAAATGTATTATGTGTAATGTACTTTGTATTTAGCAAACCATGATTTATAATTACAAATTTACTATCTAAATATTGTTTCATTTTTAATTTTTTTCCCAGATTATTCACATTCGAAAACACATTGGAAATTGTTAATAATATATTTAAATGATTTCAGTATATAAATTTCAAAAAGTATATCTAAAAATTCATGAAAGAATGTTTTATATTTCTCCTGAAAATTTCTGATTTATATAAAGTATTATTTCATATCATACCAAAAGAGAGGCAATATAATTATTTTATCCATTAAAAGTTTTCACCTAAAAGCTAAATCGGATTAATAATGAAATGATGTTCATTAATATAGTTAGGAGAATTTTAATTAAGTTGAGATAAAGTGACTTCTAAAAAAGCCACCAATGAGTCATACATAAAAATAAGAATATAACCAAATTTATATAAACAATATGATTTACCCTTACAAAATTATTTGTTCTGTTAAATAATCATTTTTTATTAACAAACCACATTGTTTTTCTTTGAATTTTTTTATTATATAATATTTATAGTTATTATTTTTTACAGTTTTGACTATCTAAAAGTCTTCATCGAAGTTTAATCACTATTTTTATTACACTCTAAAGAAGATGGTTGAAATTGTAAAAAATAAATAAAACATTGTATTTACAAAAAGTCTATATAAAAGAATATTATATATAGGGTGATATGAGCACAGACTTTCACATGACCCACCACTCTCCACTCCATCTCATAACCTTGATACACTTATGTTGAAAAGATAAATAATCACCAATATATTTCATGCTAAACCAGCAATCATCAGTTGGTCCAGATTATCATCTCTACACATATATGCTATAAGTGCTCAGATATATATTAAGATAGCCAATCTTCATACTTTAATGGACAGACTTCAATACACTCCACCCTCCAACTCTTCAACCATCCATCCAATTGAAAATCTGATGATGGAATGATCAACGGCCATCTGAAGCCATGAAATATGTATATTGGTGATTATTTATCTTTTCAACATATATGTTCAAGTGTATCAGTATTATGAGATGGAGTGCAGAGTGGAGGGCCATGTGAAAGTCTATGCTCATATTACCATATATATTATATATATTGATACAGGTATATAATAAGCCTGTATTTCAGTTATAAAGAAATATTGTGTATAATAAATTTAATTTTTTTTAGTTCAGAACATCCACTTTACAAAATATGTAAAAGAAAATGTGAAGCATCTTTGATTATTAAAGAAATTTCAAATAGTAATAATTTCATAGTAATGTTCAAAGAAAATAATTGTCTATCTTGAATGCGTTTGAATAATTGATAGCTAAATAATCAAACTATGAAATTATTAAAAAATACATATTTTCTAATAAATATTTTAAGCCAGACTTTCAAACTCTCTTTAGTCATCCACTCCATCTTATTCAACCAATGCACATGACCACATAATCCAAAAAAGGTAAGTTATTTCCAATATACGTATTTTATGTTGGACCAGCACTCATCAGTTGGTCTGGTTCATCATCTCCCATATATATATAATCAGTGTTCGGTTTATATTAAGATAGCAAATCTTCAAACTTTAATGACAACAAAATTAGCAAGCAAGGGTTTTGAGCATGCCATCATTAGATTTTCAATGATAAGGATGGCTGAAGAGTTGGAGAAGATTGAAGCCAGTCCATTAAAGTTTGAAGTCGTGTGTATAGGTTCAATAAGTTGGAGTGGATGACTAAAAGGAGCTTGAAAGTCTCGATTCAAATCCCCACTAATTACATCTAGATTAAAAGTACATATACTTAGTAAAGTTTCAAAAAGCAATTGTTTTGTATGTATTAATATTTGCAAGTTGCAAAATATTTGTTTTTATTTAAAACAAATGGTTCTCAAAATTATTTACCATCCAAATTAAAATTCACTTTTCAAATTATTCTTACTTTCATTCATTCTTTCCTGTTTCTAAATTTTGAAGCATAACGATTTTGTTTATATTGTCAACTTGATCTCATATGCTATTGAATAATCGTAATTTATTTATTAATTCGTTAATAAATTTGCTAAATTATTTACCATATTTTGTTTCGCTGATCTTTTGAAATCGTGTATAACTAGAATTTAGCGTCATCTTGCGTCAATTTTAAAATGCTAAACTTAATTAAAACCTACATCGTATACGGCATGTGGTTACGTGTTAAATGATCGAGATGAATTTGTTCCTATTGTCTATCGTATGAATGTATATATATATATTTGTACAAATATACAATATAAAACTATAATGTAAATTTAGTAATTAAAAATTTATAAACAGCTCTAAATAAAAATAATATTACAATTACCTGTATAGAGAAGATGGACGCTAATTACTATTAAGAAGATAAAACCAAGATTGTTCATAGCTGCTCTGGTCAAGATTAACAAAATAATTTTTATGTTCCGAAATGTTAATATAACAGATTAAACAGGATCTGTGCTACTATGCGTCATGGATCTATTAGCGTCTTTCCTCCTTTACAAAGAAATATCTTGGTGTGCTTGCTTAAATTACTTCTATTATCCTATTGAATAAATAAAATGCAGATGTATAATAGAAATCTAAAACGATTTGAATAAATGCGTAAAGAAAACTTTCCAAGAAGCTGTTTGATTAAATAAAATAAAAAAAACTAGTATTAAGAAATGTATCTGTTTCTAATTATTATAAAAACTAAACTTCTTACGATTTTTTGTTTTTCCTATCTATTAAAATAATGTTTTTATTTTATTTTTCCCCTCCTGTAATCAAGATTTAAACGTAACCAAGTTGAGTCATGAATTGCGTAATATCTCATCTATTTATTTTTTTCACGGTCATTTACATTTTTATTAAATCATAATATATATAAACTTAGATTAAAAATAAAAGTATGTCTAACTTAAACGAAGCATAAGATAAAGCTTATGATGTTACCTAAAATAGTTATATATTAAGTCTCGATAAGTATACGATCTTTCATAAATTATAAAGATATTGTTTGACCTTTCTAAACTAGTTTTCATGGAATTTGTGTCATTAGCTATATTATATATGTGTGGCAAAAGACTGAATTAAAAAAAAAGATTTTTTTATATGTAATTTGTTTTGTAAAGTGTTTTGAATGGTTGTAATTATAAAATCTTGACAAGTTCAAATATTATACAGAATTCTTTATACCTATATCAAAAGAAATAAAATATATCCATTAAAAGTCAATTTTATAATTATGTAAATGAACTTTTGAACTACTAAATAAGGTTTTGATTAAACTGCTACTGGTCTTCTAATAGATCTATGAGTAGTTCAGTTTTAAATAATTGTTTACATGTCCTTTAGCCCGTGGGCCAAAGAATAAATGTTAGTTTTTCATAGTTGGGAAAAAGTTACTTCGATCTGATAGGCATCCATTTACTAAATAAAGAATGGTTTGTTGTTGTAACTTCATAGGAAGTCCTAGAAGGGATAGAGCTAGAACCATATCCATGGAACTTAAATTCTGAGTCCACTATTCTATCATTGTAATAAATTATGCAGGATATCAATTCATTATTATTAAAATAAAAATAGCCAACAATTACAAATGAGTGAAAAGAAGGTTTTAACAAAACTTACAGACGAAATAAATTTCTAGCTATTAGTGACAATATTGTTAAAGTTGACATAAAAAAAAATGTCAATATTTGGCATAGGATTTAAAGCAAATAAGACCACAACATGATTAATTCTGAATTTAATGATTTTAATATTGCAAGTACAATCATTAAGCAGCATAAAACATTGCTATATATACATAGATATCACCAGATAGCACAATAATTAAAATAATAGATGCATTAATAAAAAAATAGGAAGTTGGAGAGATGGAGAACTAGTATGGAGAGTAAAAAAAAATTAAATATATATATATAGAAGTAAACAGAATATTGGGTGTGAGTTAATTTATGATAATAGCAAAGAAAGTAGTTTACTATTTAAGGCTCGAATTGGATCTTTAGCAACAAGGGAATGTACACATAAGTGGGAAAATGTGGATGATTTAGTCTGCAAGTTATGTAAGGAAGGTATAGAAAATGTTAGGCATCTGTTAATTGAATGTAAATGCCTAAAGCAGAAAGGGTACAAATAATGATGTTGAGGAAGAATAAATATAAACAAAGTGATTATACAAAAAGTGGGTCTTTGGTTTTTATGCTGGATTTGAAAAAAGATAATGGGGATTTAGATATAAAGATCATAGAGTGGACAAAGATAATGTTGTAGAAATGGGATGAAGTAGGATATAGAACAATATGGGAAAAACAAGATAGAGAATGGAAAGGGAAGAAAAGTGGTTAACATATTTTTCTTGGCATAGTGGCCAAAAGATTCCTGACTCTGTGAAAGGAGAAGCCATAGTACATCACATCGCATGCATTCTCAACACCAAGGAAACTCATCCACTCAAGAAAGTGGCCAGAAATAAAATGTGATGGAAAATCAGTATCTGAAATATTATTCAAAAAAATTTATAATGTATTTAACCTTTTAAATAAGGCAAAAAATCATGCTTTTATAAATGGCATTAGAAGTTGACTGAGTTTTGAAATCAAATTGATAGTGAGTGATATAATATGTGAGTGGGAATAAAATGAAAATAATTTAAATCTCTGAAAATTTTCTAATACAATACAACCTGTAAATCAAACACAATATTTTGAGATAGTAGTAATTTCCAAAAGAAAAAAATTCCAAATTGAAAATGATAAAGGTCTTTTAAAAAAACTTAATAAGAAATTTCGAATAGGATCCAGAAAAGACAAGACACATTATTATAAAATTGTTTCAGTTGCTGAAAATGGAAATAATTTTAAAACAGTATTTTTTATAAGATTTATGGAATCCAAAACAAATTCCAACTTCAAATAAATGTGGAAATTATCATTGGACAGATTATAATCTTGAAGATATCAAAAGTCAATAAAAATAGAAGAAATGTGCAGATAATCTTTTTCATAAAAAAAAACATTTCTGAAAACACTTCTGATAAAATCATTTTTGGAGAATAAGCTTTAGTCATACAAATGTTATATTAATTCTCATAACTTTGTTAAATTGTAAAACTATCAACTGATAGTATCTATCACAAATTGCATAGAAAACTAAAGAAAAATTAATAAAAGGACTGGTCAAATTATGTCATTTAATCTTAAATATCAGTGAATGACCTTTACATTAAAAGAAATCAATTTGTTTCTATACCAAAAAAAAAAAAATCTTAACACAAAGCACAAATAATAAAAAATAAGGAATACTACATTTAATTAAATTAAAATTTTTCAGTATGACTTAGTTTTACATGAAAAGAAATTTGCCAGATCTTTCAATTCGGTTTAATGAAAAGTCAAAAAATATATGACATTATTACTCATGGATAGTGGATAATTGAAAATGTCAAGAAATAAAAAAAAAATTACACCATGTATGTTTTATTGATTTATTTGATGTTTTTATAAAAAACCAAAAGTTACAATTAAAACTGGTTATCTATCTAGCTGTATGTCTATATGTCAAAGGTCTGTCTGTTTGTTTGTGTGTTATTTGTTTGATAGTATGGTATTTGTTTATCTATTTGTAGATATTTATTTATCTCTTTATTTCTCTAATTTTCAATCTATTTATATTGTATTAATTTATCTATTCATTAATTATCTGTATATCTATCTTGTTACTTTCTTACATACCTACTTTATGTGTGCTTATTTATTTATGTATCTATCAGACTTTCTATTTAATGTATGTCTATTTATCTGTGTGTTTATTTATCTACTTATTTATTTAACTTTCTATCTACTTCTTTGTCCATGTCCAAATTTATCAACATCATAAATCTTTAATCTCTTGTCAATGTAATTTTTAGAAATAAAAGATATATTCCATCTTAAGATCTTAATATAAATAAAACAAAGTTGACTTTAGGACTAGAATAGATTGAAATTTTAAATTCCTAGAAGTTTAAATAAATCCCATTAAACTAGCAAAATGTACCTTATCTCTTTTTTTTTTTTGCAAAATGAGACATATATTATCACTTAATTTTTATACATAGATGAATCCAGATATTATATCATTTATATATATTTAAAGTAATTAATCTTAATTTAAAATTTTTCAAAAATTGACTTAATAAACCTATTTGGACCTAGTCAAGAGGGTACAATATATATTTTTCTGGAAGCTTCCATGTAATAAAAATATAATAGCTAAATAGTTGAGGATTCAGTACAATAACAAGTATTGAAATGTCAGCTATTTTATTACACGAAGCTCCTGGAAATAATAATATGAATTCATCATTTATTCTTGAGAATATTAGAATTAATATATATATAAGCGATAATATATTTTCTAAGTAACTACAATAAACCATGGAATTACTTTTAGTTAATTTCTTAACCTTCCAGTGAAAACCATTTAAATTCAAATTTAGCAAAAGTACACATCATACCATATCCCAAGATTCATGAATTTTAACATTAATGCATTATTGATTAATTAAAGATATGTTTTATTTATCAAAACTAACTCTAATTTTTATTTTATTATGTTTTCTCTCCTCATAAAAAATATTAGTATTTACCAGATTAAACTGAAAATAAACTCACATTTTTCATGATCAAAAAACAGATGTCATTATTAAATCATTATTCACACACATTTTTATTGATAAAGAAAACATATTAATAATGATTTAATAATGTCATCTGATTTCTTTAATATTATGAAAAAAATGTTCATAAAAAATGTTTATAAAAAAATGTGAGTTTAAATTTCAATCTGGAAAATATTGAGATCTTCATCAGGAGAAGAACCATAATAAAAAGAGAATTAAATGGGTAATTTTTTAAAATAGAAATATGATATCTTTAATTAATAGATAATGTGCTAATATTAATCTTCATCAAATTAAATTAAATTAAATGCTTTTCCAAGAAAGTTAAGAAGTTAACAGAAAATACTTCTGTGGTTTATTAGTTATTTATAAAATATACTATCATCATTATAATTCATTCTTTTTATTACAGTTTTATTACAATAATTATTCTATAAGTCTTTTATTTATATATATATATATAGTTATTTCTTTGTTTGTCTGGCTGTATGTTTAAAATATATTTCTATCTAATCTTCTTTCATATATTATCTATCTATTGAGATACTGCTCTGCCATTTATTTACTACTTTCTGATATATGTATTTAATCAATATTGTATTTATCTTAACTATTTATTTATTTATCCTTCTATCTTTTTTATCCATCTATTCACACAAATATTCAACTATCTGTCCATCCATTCTTATTTTTATATATATATATCTCCATGTCTATATCTAACTTTATTTCTTTCCAATATATGAACTAATATTATTTTTTGTTTTAAGAAAATTTATCAATAATATTTCTTCATAAATATCTTAATATCAATAACACTAGGAAATAATCAGAATATTTTTGCATGCAATGCAATTTAGAAATTAAATAACTTAATTTTATCAAAGAGTCTACATTATATTATCTTATAAAGGTCATCATGATTCCTAATTTTTTTCTTCTCAGTGCATAAGACTATTTTAGGTATTGAGATGAATAAGTTCACTGAAATCGATACTTGTTAGATAATCCCCAAAGTGTTTTTAATTTTATCGCTTAAAGTCATTTCTTCTTTCATGCTTTATTAATTCTTCACTGCATTAATAAATTGTAGTCGATACAATCAGAGAATTAAGTACAAGTATATCAATTTACTCCAGGAATACGTCTTGCTTCAATATTGTTTGCAATAAGTTTCTGATCCCTTGATTTAATAATTAAAGAAAGTTTATAAAAGCTTTTTTTCTGGATTGCCTTTGTTCGTGATTTTTTTATATTTAGAAGTTTTCTCACTGACAATTCTGCTTTTATTTATTATTTTAGTTCATTTTTAAACCAATACTATTTCTTTTCTATAGGCAAATAAATCACTTCTTTAACTTTCATATAATTTTATGACTATGGCATCAGAATTTCTAGGTACTCTAACAATCTTTCTGAATTTAAATAAAATCATCACTTGAATCAGTTATTAAATAAATTAAATAATAAATTTAATGCAGAATTCATTTCTTCTAATCTCCTAGGACCCATCATTAAGATGCAGATGGTTAAAGTTGTTCTAATGGTAAATTTTACCATCTTTGAATGTGCCTAATAAGTATTGCTAAGAATAAACTAAATTTTTGATCGTCATACATCTTAATTCTTTTTTAAATCTCTTATTCAACAATATACCTAACTTATTTTTTATAAATGTGATTTATGTTTTTATTTCTATTAGGTAGTGAGAGTTAGAACGACATTATTATATTTAAAAAATTGTTTTTAAAACCGTATTTTGAAATACAGCGTATTTTTTTTAAGAGATCGTACTCATAAATACTCTCATTTAATTGATCAAGTAACCAAGATGTCAGCGCAGCTGCCTTGCAAGCAAGTAGTTGTTTGCAGACGGTTGTTTCGGGTTCGCCTCCCGGCCGATGCTATGACCTATGGGGGGAAAAAATGACATTTTAAAGTGCTTTCAAGAATTTTTTAAAGCAATATAAAAAAGATAAAATATAATATAGTTTTAAAAGTATATATAAAAAATCGTATATATACTTCATGGATATCATTATCTATTACTAAAATTTTATCCAGATTCCAATCGTAATGTTCTGCCATTCTGTTTTTAAAGTTATGCACAACCTTTTTCATGATACTGTTTTTATTAAATAAACACCATTTCAGATTTAAATTAAATGTTTGACTTTCATGTATTGTTTGCTGTAGATGTCCAGAAAATAGATTATATTTATTCCAGTATTATGTATTGTTATTTTACCAAAAGCAATCGGTCAATCTCATATATTGTACGGGTCAAAACATGTTTATCCATCTAACATGAGCTGGAACTCACAAAATGTACTTCAAACCCAGTCAAGCCCGATATTTAGGTCAGGGACCAGCCTGAATTCGAACCCACTCTCTAAGCCCCAGATCAAACACCTAATGGATAACATAACAATGATAGCACACGAGAATTAATTTTAAATCCAGCTGACTAGGAGAGTGGAAAAGACAATGAAACATCTATTACTATGACTAAACTAAAATATATATAAGCATGGCTGTAATATGTGGAAGTGGAGAAAAGAGGAATTTGAACTACTCAAATAAGTTAGACAATAAAAATATAGTTTAATATAATGACAACATTATTATACATTGTGACTTAATTATATACATTAGTGTGTGCGTGAATGAGCAAGCAGTAGATGATAACATAGTGTCATTCACGCTATTATTTCTCATATGCTCTTTTATTAATTAGCTAAATAATATATTATAAATAAACACACATCTTTGGTGGGTCCATTATTAAGATGCCAATCAATTATTAGAAAGAATTACATAATATTGCTATTAACGCTTTGGATTACAGTTCTGAACGTGGCGACACATTATTTAGGGGAGCGTTCCGAGATTCATTACAGATATAATATAAACTATTTTCATGCCATTATGGTCATGAAAATAAATAAAATACATTTGGAAAACATGTTTAATCATATGACAAAAATATTTAATGAAAATTCTCTTAATTAGTGCTGGTAAGAAGAATGCTTTATTTTCCCCAAGGCATACTAGATACTCTTAAATACAGAAATATGTTACAATGGTCAGATTGTATAAGACTGAAATAAATTTAATTAATAAAACTAGGAGTAATTGGCATTTATATATATATATATTGAGCAGAGCGCAATTTCAATATTAGAGCATTAAAACTGGGGCATGAAGCAAAAGAAATAATAATACGAAGAAGTTTGCAGTGCTGACATAATGGCTTAAAAATAACAGGAAAAGTCGTGCTTCTAGATGAAAAATGAAGTGGATAGGCATGCCGTGGACATCAGCTGACATGCAGGCCTTTTTGTACGAAGAAAGTGGATAGGCATAGCATATGCCAGACTTAGGGATCACCACCAGAGGCCCTTTTATACGAAGAAGTGATATGCATAGCGTGTGCCAAACTTACGGGATCACCGCCAGAGGCATTTTATACAGAATAAGTGGATATAACAAGAAATCTATGGGTTCAATCTTGTTGTAACCCCCATATTAGAAGCACATATATATAAACATGAAGATAAGGCCGAATGTCAGTAACGCAGTATGGATAAATGTCACTAATGACCTGAAATATAATTTACTGCTTTAAAATAGATGACCCTTACTTGAATGCCATAATTTATATGAATAATATGCTATGCAATTATATATATAGAGAGAGAGATATTTAGATTAAAAATATACATGAAGATTTTATTTAGTAATAGAAACATTAAAATTTACTCCCATTTCTTTTTCTGCTATTTAAAATAAATCAATCCCACCTTCATTAATATTACAACAACTGGAATATATAAGTATATTTTAAGAGTAAATAAAAAAAAGCAGTTATATAGAAAATAATTAATGGGTCACTCTTTCAGAATTTAATAAAAAAAAAAAACATTTTAAAAGATTTCAAAGTGTTAATTAGCTTAAGTTCTGGATTTACCCCAGGTAGAAAATCCAGAGTTAAACAAATATATTTTTATAATAAACCAACATAAAATGCTGATTCATAAAAACAAACTGGCAAACATATTAATTTATAATGCATTATATATATATATATATATTAAGGGGACGTTAATAACCTTTTCATGAAGGTTTAAAAAAAAAATGACAGAAAAGATTTTTAGAAATTAAGCTCGCCAGGTTGTGAGATTGGCATATTAAAAATAAAAGCACACATAAAATCAAGTAATAAATAAATGACCACACCAAAATTAAAGAAAGTTAGAGCATATGAGATAGAATTAAATTTAAAGAAATCATTTGAGAGCAATTTACATATTATATATAGAAATTAACTAAGAGCAAATTACATATTAACAAAAACAAAGTTAAATAATATATTAAAAGAAATCTTGATAGATGAGTTAGGCTAAATTTAGTTTGAGGTGATGGCTTGAAAAGTTACTTTGCAATTTTAAGAGTCCGATTTAGTAGTGCATGTGCACGGCAATTGAAATGCAAGTTCTTCGGTGGTAGCAAGTCTCTATTAGCATTTTTAAAGTTCTCCATCAGGCCTTTACTTCACTTTAGGGTAGCAGAATATAATGGCAGTGGAAGATGACCCACAAGGGTCGGGAAAAGCTTTTACTAGATCATTTTTAGATTTCAAACAAGCATAGTGTCTACTAGAAATCACTTCTCCCAATAGTAGCTAATCTAATCTGTCTAAAAATTCAGCCATTTTATACTATTTCTTTATCGATTGTTTTTGAAGATGCCACAGTAAGATAATGTCCAAAAATAAATTCAAATCTATTTCCAGATTAGAAATAGATTTGACAACATGTTTATAACAAAAGTATCTTTAATCTTAATCCCATTTTATTTTAAGTAAAAACTTTAATTAAAAATACCTTCCCCAGATTAAAACAATAGTACTTCCAACCCTTTAATTATTTTTAGACAATTAACTGTAGCATCTTCCATATTGGATTTTACAAAATATACAGTTTAAAAGAAAAAAAATACTTTAAAAAGAAAAAGTTTAAAAATGACGTATAATAAAATATTTAAAACATCAATCTTTTGTTAGTAAGATTTTGCTCCTATATATATATTTGAGCCGCACCTATAATACTTTAATAAAAAAGGAACTAATAATTAATAAAAAAAGAATTAATAATAATAAAAAAATGTTATGGAATGTTAAAATTTTATAACTTAGGCGCGCATCTCAAATATATACATAAAATAGATATATATAACAAAAGGAGTGGGATGGGAAATAGGGTTTGAATAAAAGTTAGTAGATGGAAACATGAAGCTCAATCTTAAGCTAAGATTGACTGCTCCAATATACTATATAAATATTTTGGGAAATTTTCATATAATGCTCTGGTTTTCTTCATACTCTCACAACATTATAGACTGCTTATTGTTAGTTTCCATTTAATAGTAAAAGTTTTAAAGAATATGTCATTTTTTATGTATATATTTGGTACAAATATTTTTCTGGCAATATTATATTGAATTTCTGGGATTCATCTATTTTTTTCAGATATATGGGATGTATCTAACAAATCTTTGTAATAACATAATTTTGGTTTAATGCATTATGACCTTATTAATGAAACTTGAATATTATGATGTTGTGTAAATTTAACTTACATTTTTCTTGATATTCTATATTGTAATTTATGTGTTGTTTTTATTAATGATGTTTTTATATTTAAAATGTATACAATCCATTAAATTAAATTAGCAAAAATTATCTTAACTTTAAATTTAAATATAAAAATCAATGACATTTTATGTATCAGTGTGTTGCAACAGATAATTAGCAACAGATAAGTATTTTAACATAATTATATTGGAAGATATGTTAGATATTAAAGAGTGTTCTTGTCTATCTTAATAATCTAATAATCAGATAATTTTAAATTGCTATTTCTTTATAATTCAGTTCATTAAACCATTCTATAAAAACTCAGTGTAAAATGATCATATTGTGAACTATTGGCCAAAAAATATGAAATTAATATTCAATTATTTAATCATTCATAATCCAGTATTAAAACTAAAATAATGAACTCTGTTCTTAAATGTGGTCTGAGACTTTCTTTATGAATTTTAATTTCTTTCAAAACATTAGCAAATACTAACAAAATTGCAAAAATATATATCTGAAATAAACCATAAAACTTATATTTTATTTAAATATATATTCTAAAATTTTCTAATACTTTAATTAAACCTATAGTCCCAGATGGGATTTTCAAAATTTCTATCGCTTTAAATAATTTATTTATCTCAGATTTTGCAAAAGCTTATGGAAACTGATGGTAATAATCTCAATACCTTCAGCATGATAAGCATATTTTTTATAAAAATAGTACTACACTAATCATAATGTGCCATATTTTTAAATCTGATTTAAATTCTCTCAACAAAAAGTTATCAAATTTAAAGATTTTATTTCTTATTCAGTATTCCATGTAATTTATGAAAAAACAATATTCTGTCTGATTTTATTTTCTTTATTTAAAAAGCCAATTAAAAATTCTAAATGACATTTTTCAATCTCTTTGGGCATGATACTATTAGATAAATATAATTTGACTTATTAACTTAAATTTATTTTTGACTTAAAAAATATAAACTTCACATCGAGATAAAAAAAATACATTACATCTAAACCAATAATATAAAGTTAGATTAAAAACAAGTGTTAACTGTTACATTTATTTATTTCTAACACATATCATTAAGCATAATAATGCTCATAGGCTTTGCAATTTAGTAGTTAGTACATCTGACTGTCAAGCTGTCATAATCTGATATTCAAATTCAATTAAATAATCTTGGACTTTTTTAGATCTTTTGCACAGAAAAGCCACAGTTAATCTAGCTAAACATAGTCAATAAATGGCTTTTTATTTATTCTTAACTAGAAAATTAAGATATCAGATTAATATGAGTAAGCCAGAGATGTGACAAACATGACCTTTACTATTGTGAAGAGCTGTATTAAACAAGTTAAATTTGACAAGCCTACTTAATAGCCAGAGAATTGAAAATAAATTTAAATTTCTCTCAGTTGTAGAATCAGACTTTTTGGTACAAAGTCTTTTATTGTTAAACCATTAAGCATCACATGATTACTATCTTATACTAGCACATAATTGTTTATAAACAAAGCAAAAACTCTCCATACAGTATTGCCACCCTGTGCCAACCAGAGTAATCAAAGCTCCTCACTGACAATGGCCACAAGCCAGAAACTAGTCTGGGGATATTGGATGAGTAGGTATAGATAGGGATTTTATGCACAAGCCTTCTGGCATTCATTGATTACTCTGGTTGGCACAGGGTGGCAATACTGTATGGAGTTCTTTTATTGTTATTATTATTGTTCAAGACTATTCATAATTAAAATTTTTATATTTGTTATGAATATTTGAATTGTCTTGTAAGTGATTTAAAAATGAATTTTCTGATTTTTTAAAATTTAATAGTAAATCTATATATGTTCATACTATTATTCACACTTTTAATATAAAAAAGATTGTCATTCGTAGGTGTTTATTGTTTGATCCATCATCAATAACATCTAAATAGTAATCAATTGCTGAGAAAATCATGTGATGTTCCACCCTAAATAAAAGGTTGAGTGCAATATTTTCATCCATTTCATGGAAATGGAATATCTGTAGCACTTTTCTGGACTTTTCTAAATCAACTGAAGAATTTTTAGTTTTATCATTGTGCTTATCTTGCACAAAGCAGTGTGCAATATTAAATTTTTGCTAATTATAATTAAATTTATTTCATTTATTTTAATATGCAAAACAGTGTTTTGTATGACTTCATAATCGGGTTTGAAAATTCAAATAATACTTTTTAAATCATAGTAAATTAATCAAATTATATATATATGATCAACAGATGGCGTTTTACCAAAAACACCATCAAAGCTGAAGGTGGAACTAACAAAAGAGGTAGTGAATGCTTACTCTGACGTTTATGTAAACAAACATGCTTTGACAGTGTTTTTGGTAAAACGCCATCTGTTGATCATAAATACAAGCGTTGGCAAGTTTAACTTGCTTTTTTGTTTTTCATATATATATATTTAAAACTTTGATTATCAGTGTTTAATTAGTGTGTTCAAGATCAACTATAAAGGTTAAAGGTTAGAAGTACAAGTAATTAACTGTTTATAATTGTTTACTTTTCATCACTTGAGAAAATTTTTGTTGAGGAGGCATGTTTATTAATATTAAATCCTATTATTAGTGCTTTCTTAAAAATGCATAAATTTAGTTTTAAGTCTATAAAATTCCAATATATATATATATGTTAAATGCTTTGTTTCATATATTTACAAGTATTGGAGTATTTATAAGAATGAAACTGTTTTATTGTTTAACATAAAATACTGCATCAACTCCTAATCTTTCAGACAATAAATAAAAGTGCTTGAAGACTCCAAATAAAATAGTCTGCAAATATTGATGTTTCATTCAAAATCAAGTAGCATCTTTGGTTTATTAAGTCAATAGTGCCATTTGCTATATTTTAAATTTAAAACAAAAATCATAAATATGAATTAGAAAGAAGTAATTCAAATCATTGCATAAGAAAAAAGAGAAATAATCAATTAAATTTAGTTTAATTAAATGTTTGCAATTCCTGTTTTTGGCTGTTACCTTTAATACATTACAAAACTTCTTTTCCCTTTAATGTTTTGCAATTGACATTGTAAGAATCACAAATTTAATCTTTAACAATTTAATAAAATTTATTATATTACATAAAGTAAAATATGAATAGTTACAAATATATTATTGTTTTTGTTGTTTTTACTTAATTTTTGATAATAGCCTGCACAAAAGTTTATGCTATCCCCATATATATTTGTAAATTACCTTACTAAAATTATTATTTTCAACTATTATAAAGCATAATGAAGGTTCCTTCTATTTTATACAATCCATTAACCCATAGCTGTTCTTTTCAACATTATGACAGAAAACTTCTTTATTTAAATTATCTTTCTCATGAAAGTTTTTTTGTTGTTGTTTTATTTACTTTTTTCAAACTCTTGAATTCAGTTTAGAACTTATTGTCTGTTTGCCATTAACATTTTTGTTAATAAGTCTTGACCAGCTTCTTTTTGTTTTTTTAATCCTAATAATGATGTTAGTACCGTATCTTCTTTTTAATCCAAGAATCTCTCTTTCAATTCTTCTTTGATAATCCAATATGCTATATTATGCACTCTTATATTAAGTGTCTATATTTCAGACCCATAAATAACCATTAGTAGGATATATTTATTAAAAACTTTGCTTTTCATCCACATAGGCATATTTCCCTTTAGCCTGGTTATTGCTATCAAAATTATTTCATACAGATTAGTTTTATGATTAATTTTATCCATTATGTTTTTATTTATAATAATAATTAGATCAAATTATTTATAGTTATTTCTAATTCATTAATTATCAGTTATGCATATGTATGTGTGCAGCAGTTTATTCAAATATTTGAAAGAATTTAAGAAACTTTGATCTTTACAAATTGATTAATGCCACTTTTTTGTTTGATTTGCAAGATCCAGCATTTATAGTTTACATCTATCTCTAGAGATTAAATTCATTCTGATTTTATTTCCTTGATTGTTGTATAAATAGTTGACTTCTGAATAAAAATATGGTCAAAAAGATTTATGTATTATTAAAATAATTATCATTAATTACTAGCAGGAAATAAGTTAAACAATAAATCAAAAGTTTCAAATTATTATGTTTTTAAGTAACAATGTAAATTTAGTTTATTTTTTGCATTCTTTTATCTTTATGTAGATATTACTACATTTTTATTTTCAATGACATATATATATCGAAAACGATATGGGGATATATATTCATCACTTCAACACGTAGTATATTAAAAAGAATACATGTAATATATTAATAATTTTTATTAATCATTCATTAAATTAGAGATAAACCACTTAATGAATAATATTTCTATAGTGTAATTTTCACTACACCTTTCTCTCACAAGCTAGGGATTGTTTCTATCATTTTTAACACTTTGTGGAAGGCTATAATCATAAACATATGACCAAGAACAAGTGAGAAAGACTATGATCTCCAAGATAGACATTTTATGCAGAACCAGCATTTATCACATGATCCCAAGTTACTTTATCATTGTAGTATTTATAAAGATAGCAAATTACTAAATTTTAATTGATTTGTCAAACATACTGCCCTGACAACTTTGACACAAATCACTTAATGAAAGTATATTAATAATTTGTATTAGTCGTTCATTAGATTAGATATTGTCCAATAATGAATTATATTTCTGTAGTGTAATTTTCAGTGCATCCCTCTCTCGTAAATAAGGACTCATTTCTATCTGCTTTTAACACCTTGTGGAGGGATATGATTTTAAATATTGTAAAGGTATAAAAAGTAGAGCTGCTTTAACCTAACCTAGAGATGCAGGTAGAGGGAGGTTGAACCTCATCTACTCCTCCAGATTTCTACTAAGCGACTTACTTCCCAAACCTCACTAGAATTTATTCTTAATGTATGCCCTGTGGTCAGGGAGAGAAGAGACCACAAAAAGAAATTTTCAACATATATATTGACCAGATTTACATATATATATATATATATATATATATATATATATATATATATATATATATATATATTGTAACCTAGTGTTATTGACACTTGGTTTACTTGGCATTATTTCTGCAGGAAAACAATGCTATTCTTTAAAGAAATAAAAAGATAAAATAACAATAGTAATAATTGATTAATAAAGTATGCTATTCACTCACTTTGGCATGTTTTGGGTGAATAACTAATAGATTTAATAACTCAATGTCATTTTTAAAGAGAGAACATGAATAATTTAATTGAGATATTAATAATTAGAGCAAATTAATATGGTATAAAAGCTAAACAGTAATTGATTTTGGATGGGTAGAGGGGAGAGTGGATGAGTGTCTTATCATAAAGCACAATAACTTCTGGTAATTTCTTTTTGTAAAAAAAAAAAAAAAAAAAAAAAAAAAAAAATATAATGTTTAAAGAATTATACATCACTGATTGTTAATTTAATGTATTTATTATTTTTTTTTTTATATTGTCAAATTACTTTGTAATCCAGGTAAATAATACTAAAACTATATGATTGTAATAGGTTTTTCCTTTCTTTTGTTTATGTCATAATCAAATGATTATTTTTCTGGAAGAGGTCGCTAAAGTCAAGATCATTTTTTTTAAAAAAAAAAGATAGTCTGCTTTTAGTTTTCAAGGAAGGAACAGTGCTGAAATTTGGTAACTCAATTTTTTCATTTTATTTTGCAGAGATAAATGTAATCAAAGTAAAATTTTAATAATATAATGCGTGGCTAAATTTTTTTGATAAGATATCCTGATTTTCTTTGCCATCTACCTATTTAAAGACCTTTTATACTTAAAAGTTTATTGTCTCGCGCTAAAGTTCAAAAATGACAGATGTAACTAAAAGAAGCACGAAAAATTATATTATATCTAAATTAAGGAAAAGAAACGATTTCCAAGAAAAGATTAATTATTTATTAACTTTATGTCATTTATTGATATTTTCTTGGTATAGAAAGAAAAAAAAAAAATAATTGAAAGAAATATTTTGAAACCAAGGAAAATCAACTAGAAACATTTTCGCGCTCTTTCTCAATATTGTCTGCCTTTACAAGTAATGTAGTTACATACGTTAAAATATGTTTTATTCACCAAGAATTGTCTGGAAATAATAATAATGATAAATAAGATTAAATTATGCACCTGTATATTTTTAAAATATATATTGTAACGAGCACAGACGTTCGTTACATTGTTTTTTTATATATAATTATTAAACAAGTTAAAATAAAAAGTTCGCATTTAAAAACTTTCTTTAAAAATTGAAATTAAAATCTCGTCTTAAACTCTTATATATTAAGTCGCACAGATAATAAAAATTATTAAAATAAAATTTTTATTAAAGAAAAAGGTATTTTTAAAACTAAATTTTAAAAAGATTTGGAGATAAAATTATATCTCTAAATCTGTCTTTAAATATATTTTTGATTTGGAAAACAGGGTAATTAATTAGAAATGGAAATGATTGTTAATTAGTTAAATGTAAACCAGCCTTCGGCATTTAAATGTAAAAACACCTGTTAGATAAGAAAACAATAAAAACTGTTAGCAAATAAGAAGAAATCCCTATGGAATCGGACCTCAACGAAAAGGATCATCTCATCGATGACGTAATGTAAATTCAATCCTTCACATTAATATAAAAGGAAAATTTTGGAAATTATTAATCAGTGACTAGTGACTGGAAATTGATTGATTATTGACGATGTAACAGCTAGGTGTTAGCGCTGGGGGGATTGAAAAAGACGCACAGCTTCAATCCTTTCAGTTCTGCTAAGAAAGAGAAAAAAATGGGCCATCGTTTATACAATGAGGACCAACTACACGAAAACAAAATCTCCAAAGGATAAATAAATAAATCAACCGGATACTAATCTTCGGACGACGTGGGGAATTCACGTTTAAACGGCCAGGAATATAATAGGATGAACTATTTCAATAACCGTAAGAACTTTAAAATTTATGAACAGTAAATTAAAAACTTTTCATATTTAAAATGATTTTAATATTATTCTATCTGACCAACAATATTTATTAATTGGTTATAATTTTATTTAATGTATTTAATTTGTAAAATCATTTCCATTTATTTATTTATTTATTTAATTTTGTTCTTTAAGTTGTTATGATTTCTGTTTTCCGTTAAATAAATTATAAAAAAAAATGTTAAACTTGAGTCGGGCGTGAATGGCTGTATCGATTTGTAAAGATAATTAAGGGAGGGTAATCTTGGGTTGTTCATTTCGTGGTTGAATTGGTTCAATGGATTGGATATATTTATGTAATTAGTAGGTGTAAGCATGAGATCCGCTACGGGCAGGATTATAAAATACGCCACACACCCTCTGTTTGCCTATGGATGGGTTTGTAAGTCGGCAGAAGACCGCAGCCCATTCCTATGGAGTTTTTAGTTTATTGATCTACTTGCCCACAGATGTCACATTCCTGTGGGTGGAGAGTCAATGTCGTTTTCTTTCTTCATATTGTTCAGATGTACATTCCTGACAATATAATTGTGTTGTCGTATCATGCTACATTGAATACATGAATGTATCAGATGGATTGGCGCCAGTTGATTGCGAAATGTGTTGCCTAGGGTTAAATAGGGATAGAATATTTTATTTTCGAATGCAAATCTATATAGTATATTCAGGCTCGATCCTATAAAACTATTAAATTTAAGTTGTTTATAGACGCTTGCATAGATTGGCTATCGGTTAAATATGTTTGCGTTTTCATATTTGATCAAAATATATAGACATTCGACAAATACTGATACCTTACGGTGAGTATCTAAAAGGTATTTATTCGGATGTCTTTTAAGTTATTGGTGACGATGCAGGTATCTTACGATGAATACTAGAGGGTTTCTTATATTTCCCTCTGCAATTGTCAGTAATCAATAACTTTATATTTTGATCGTTTATGTTTACTTTGAAATGTTTTTGACCGTTGAAATCTATGTAACCGATCTATAGCAACATATTAAACAGGTTAATATAATCCCATCTGTGCGAACTTGATTAAAAATGTAAATTTATAATATAATAGTAATGCAATGTAAATTAAAGTAAAATCAAAGTAAAAAAAAAATAATGTTAAATGTTAAATTAAATGTAAATCACTAAAGTAATTTTAAACCTTATATATATGTGCATAAATAAATGTTTGTATGTGAATTACTGGCAGTGGCTTACTTTATTCTTTTATATCCTAGTAAATGATATTATTAAATCTCTGCTATTCCACTGAGCTAGTGACATGGGCTAACGACCGGAATCAAAATTTAAGAAAAAAAAAATATATATATTTTTTTTTGACTCACGTATCTGCCTACTTTATAAATTTTTCTAGGTTCAAATGCCTAGATGGCGCCCCGTAGTGCAGTTTACGTTAAGTCCCTTTCTCCGGATCGTTACAATGGCGCAACCAACTGGGCCGATCTTTAATAAACCACAAATACCCTGAGCAAATTTTGTCAAAATGAAATAAATGTTTTATCTGCTTACATAAGTCGGATATTTTTAAATTTTATAAAAGCACTGCCAGGAAGAAATTGCGCATATATATTAAATACGAGAAAGTATAAAATAATTTTAAAACTAATTTTTGTAAATTAAAAAGAAAATCAAAAGGTTGCATTGGATATGTTTTTTTTTGTTAATATATATTTATGCGTTAACGTGTATAGGCGCACAGCCATGGAAGTTTATGATCGAAATGTGGTACCTTACGATGAGTACCGTTGGGAATTTACGTCAGTGTAATCCTATTTATGCATTTCAATCAGTCATAAATAAGTTGGTGGTAGTTATAATTGTGCTGCAAATATACACGTATAAACCCATTATCTTTCAAAATATATTTACTTCAATGCAACCTTCCTAAATAATTTAAATAATTTGTTTGTCATGCCGTAAGTAGAAATCAAATGGATAAAATAAAATAGAATTTTCGGGGGGAGGGGTGTTAACGTAAATGGTCCTTAGGTAGGCGATGGTCAACATTTTCTTTTTCTTTTTGTATATAGTTTTTTGTAAAATTAGTAACTGAATGTTTGTAAATTTTGTTAATACCGTAATTACTAACCCTAAGTAAAATATTTTTTTTTTGATCATTTTTTTTTAAGTAACTTTACTGATATGTAACGAGCACAGACGTTCGTTACATTGTTTTTTTATATATAATTATTAAACAAGTTAAAATAAAAAGTTCGCATTTAAAAACTTTCTTTAAAAATTGAAATTAAAATCTCATCTTAAACTCTTATATATTAAGTCGCACAGATAATAAAAATTATTAAAATAAAATTTTTATTAAAGAAAAAGGTATTTTTAAAACTAAATTTTAAAAAGATTTGGAGATAAAATTATATCTCTAAATCTGTCTTTAAATATATTTTTGATTTGGAAAACAGGGTAATTAATTAGAAATGGAAATGATTGTTAATTAGTTAAATGTAAACCAGCCTTCGGCATTTAAATGTAAAAACACCTGTTAGATAAGAAAACAATAAAAACTGTTAGCAAATAAGAAGAAATCCCTATGGAATCGGACCTCAACGAAAAGGATCATCTCATCGATGACGTAATGTAAATTCAATCCTTCACATTAATATAAAAGGAAAATTTTGGAAATTATTAATCAGTGACTAGTGACTGGAAATTGATTGATTATTGATGATGTAACAGCTAGGTGTTAGCGCTGGGGGGATTGAAAAAGACGCACAGCTTCAATCCTTTCAGTTCTGCTAAGAAAGAAAAAAATGGGCCATCGTTTATACAATGAGGACCAACTACACGAAAAACAAAATCTCCAAAGGATAAATAAATAAATCAACCGGATAATAATCTTCGGACGACTGGGAATTCACGTTTAAACGGCCAGGAATATAATAGGATGAACTATTTCAATAACCGTAAGAACTTTAAAATTTATGAACAGTAAATTAAAAACTTTTCATATTTAAAATGATTTTAATATTATTCTATCTGACCAACAATATTTATTAATTGGTTATAATTTTATTTAATGTATTTAATTTGTAAAATCATTTCCATTTATTTATTTATTTATTTAATTTTGTTCTTTAAGTTGTTATGATTTCTGTTTTCCGTTAAATAAATTATAAAAAAAATGTTAAACTTGAGTCGGGCGTGAATGGCTGTATCGATTTGTAAAGATAATTAAGGGAGGGTAATCTTGGGTTGTTCATTTCGTGGTTGAATTGGTTCAATGGATTGGATATATTTATGTAATTAGTAGGTGTAAGCATGAGATCCGCTCACGGGCAGGATTATAAAATACGCCACACACCCTCTGTTTGCCTATGGATGGGTTTGTAAGTCGGCAGAAGACACGCAGCCCATTCCTATGGAGTTTTTAGTTTATTGATCTACTTGCCCACAGATGTCACATTCCTGTGGGTGGAGAGTCAATGTCGTTTTCTTTCTTCATATTGTTCAGATGTACATTCCTGACAATATAATTGTGTTGTTGTATCATGCTACATTGAATACATGAATGTATCAGATGGATTGGCGCCAGTTGATTGCGAAATGTGTTGCCTAGGGTTAAATAGGGATAGAATATTTTATTTTCGAATGCAAATCTATATAGTATATTCAGGCTCGATCCTATAAAACTATTAAATTTAAGTTGTTTATAGACGCTTGCATAGATTGGCTATCGGTTAGATCGGAAGAGCGTCGTCATATTTGATCAAAATATATAGACATTCGACAAATACTGATACCTTACGGTGAGTATCTAAAAGGTATTTATTCGGATGTCTTTTAAGTTATTGGTGACGATGCAGATATCTTACGATGAATACTAGAGGGTTTCTTATATTTCCCTCTGCAATTGTCAGTAATCAATAACTTTGTATTTTGATCGTTTATGTTTACTTTGAAATGTTTTTGACCGTTGAAATCTATGTAACCGATCTATAGCAACATATTAAACAGGTTAATATAATCCCATCTGTGCGAACTTGATTAAAAATGTAAATTTATAATATAATAGTAATGCAATGTAAATTAAAGTAAAATCAAAAAAAAAAAAAAATAATGTTAAATGTTAAATTAAATGTAAATCACTAAAGTAATTTTAAACCTTATATATATGTGCATAAATAAATGTTTGTATGTGAATTACTGGCAGTGGCTTACTTTATTCTTTTATATCCTAGTAAATGATATTATTAAATCTCTGCTATTCCACTGAGCTAGTGACATGGGCTAACGACCGGAATCAAAATTTAAGAAAAAAAAAAAATATATATTTTTTTTTGACTCACGTATCTGCCTACTTTATAAATTTTTCTAGGTTCAAATGCCTAGATGGCGCCCCGTAGTGCAGTTTACGTAAGTCCCAATTCCGTATCGTTACAATATATATATAAAATATAAACTTTCTCAGAGTAAATATAGGAAAAGTTATATAGGGGCATTCTTACAGAGAAGTTACCGTTAAAAAAATTTATAATTCCTAAAGTATGAACAAAACCAAATATCTTAGTGACTTAATGATAAAAATAAATGATATATTATATTATACATCAGTTGGAATTATTAAAACTTCCTGTACACGTAAATTGACTGCAGTTATTATCATAATAATCTCGGAAAAATTGCGCATTTCCGTCCATAAGTAAGCTAGCTAATATGAATGGTATGTATCGTCAATAAAAAAAAAAATATTTTGTATGTTTATCGTCTATAGTCAAATATTCGTCTATGTTAGAAGTCTTTTTTTTTTTTGGATCCCAAAATTGTAGTAGTTTAATTCAAGTAAGAATTAATCTTCAATTCTGCTATATTTTTCTTTACCTAATTTATTAAACGCACAAAATAAGAGAAAACTTTTATTTAAAGGAAATAATACCATGCGTTTATTGTTTTTAAACTTGCTTCGTGAAATACGATTGGATAAAGCTCTTCACCTGGACCAATTGCTCAACAGAAAAACATTTTCTAATGAGAGAGTATGCACTTGTTAATTAATGATTGTTTAAAACTAAGTTATAAATGATATGTATTTTTTTGTTATATCACATAGGTTAAAGTCTGTATGGTCAAGTGATATTTAATAGCCTTGTAATGGCAAAGGTATGTTTTAATATAATTATTATAGGTTAAGTTGATATTTAACACGAAAGAAAAAAATCTATAAAATATGTTTTAATTATTACATACAATTGTAGGTAGAAATTTTGTATGTTAGATATGTAAAAAAAAATATTTAGATATTTAAGGGGTAAAATAAATATTGAAAATTATCAGAAGTAACTAAAAAAAAAAATGCTATAACAAAATATTTCTTGTTAAAGTTTTGAAACGAATTTATACCGTATTAATTGAGGAATTTATTCCTAATTATTCTTAAATAACACATCCACTTTATTTAGTTTAAGATAGTATGCTACCAACTATTTTGAATGTTCCTTTATTAAAATTAAAATTATTATACTTTTATTCTATGATGTCCATTGATTTCAGATGTTGATCAAAGTATACCCGGTAACATAAGTTTATTATAATCAGTGTATTTACTTATCCTGCCCAGATATAGCATTGGTATATGCTTAATATCCGCATAGGTAATAATTATAATGTATGTATTTTGTGGAATGAAAAATGATCTCCCCAAAAGCTTTGTTTTCCATGAGAGGAAGATTTTAAATATAATGTTCGGGTATGTTTATAGCCCAAGTGATCGATTCTCATAGATAGGATGATCAAGAATTTATCTAGCATTTAGTATGCTTCATTCGTTTAAATCCCAGGAGAGGATTGTATTTGGTGTGTGTTCGTTGTATGCCCAAGTAAGAGGCAAGAAACCACCAAAATATTTTAATGTAGTAGATTACTCTACAGACCTTCGTGGTTATTCCATATTCCTCATGTGAAAATAAAGATAGCTCCACCATGGAAGGTGTTGATTATTGTGCTTAATTTTGAAAGTTCGGGCAAGATAAAGGTTATATTGGAGGTGTTAGTTCCTCAAGATCCACTTTAGTATAAATAGTGCGTTAGTAACTAAGATCAATATCTGTATTGTGCTGCTAAATATTGCTAGTATTTGACAAGTAAATCAATGGAGAAAGTAATTAAAATTGCATAGTTTTAAAACGCTTATTTACTGAAGGAATATTCAAATGCAATATTTAATTCTGGTTAGTAATTAAATAATACTCATATTTAAAATTATACGTATGAATAAAATTTGTATCATAACTTAAGTTATCATTAAGTTAAATGTAAGATGGTAAGTGTAACTTCTGATAACTGGCCTATAATTAGAATAGGTTATCCCATTAAAGACCATAAATAAAGTAAATGTATTAGAAATAAATTTAATATTTTGCGTATTGCATATGATTGGATTAATCATTTTAAAAAAAAAAAAATAGTTAGTCAATAATTTTGAATAAAAGCTTCTACAAGGTTACCAAAATTTAATAAACAATGTATTGGTAATGAAATGTACTTTTAGTTAATCAATCCATATGATTGCATACAGGAGAAGTAGTAACCTCTAGTCCATAACCAAAAGAGTATACAGATTAATGTCAGTTATATTTTATATTTTTGTATTACTACGGGATTATTGAATAAATGTTCATATATTTTTTTTTGTGATAATAATAAATTATAGTCTTGTTAAAATTTGTTGTAGATTCATTTTTCGTTTTTATATGCTAAATATAAGTGTTTGCACAATATTTGCAAAACCTTTTCTTGAGTCCGAAATCATTCCAAATTCTTAAAAACTTAATATACCAGATAAATAAAGTTAAGCAGATCGGAATATGTCATTATATTTTAGTTTAATGATAATTATTTATGGAGTTGAAAACTTAAGACTAAACATTCACCTTTGTGTAAAAAAAAAAAAAAAAAAAAATGAATTTATTCCCAAACCATTAACTTTGGTTGCACATTATTCCATTCCCATTTAGTTAAATTGTCTAAGTAATAAATCTTAGTTATATTATTGTGTTGTCATGGATGATGGAAGGACACAAAAGCACCCTTGTCTTTTTATTATTCTGACTGAGATTCTAAAAAAAAAAAAAAGGCTGTGTTATTCAAAATTATACGTCATTATTGAATAGAATTATCATCTCTTTAAATAATATAGCAGTGGATATGAGAGATGAAGACACATTGAATTTAAGTAAAATAAATGTTTCCTATAGCCGACCAGAATGCCAGTCATATGCGACAACACAATACTGCCGAGCATTTCCTTACATGAAACAAAGAACCCTGAGATTAATATTATTATAATTATTCTTTAAATTAATAAGTGATCAATTATTGTTGTTATTACAATCGTGGCATGGCTTAAGAGAATTAAATGTACAATTGTATTATATGAAAGGTATTTTAGATCATATTGGAAAATTAATGGATATGTTGCTTTATTTTGGTTGCCTTAACAACAAGTGCAAATAAACTAAACTAATAAATATATTGGGTTAGAAATAAAATAAACTAATAAATTTCTAATAAACTAATTAAGCTTATTGGGTTAGAATATATATCATGATAGAAAAACAATACTATGATGTTTTAATTATAGTGAATGAAAGACAAAAGAAACTTTTATTATTTCCCTTAGCAGAACTACACAAAGCTTTATTAATGATGTTTTTTTTCATATGCCATAGCATCAGCCAGGACACGAACCCACAACCATATGCAAACAACTACTTGCTTGTGAGGCAGCTGCGATGACCTCTCGGCTAACAACACTTGACTTTATTAATGGTGTTGCCGGTTATTTTCTGTGCAACTGTATACAGATATGTAGGAAAATCACCTTTCTGTCATGAGAACAAAAAAAAGATAAATTAATATTATAATTTTGGGAATATTTCTAGCCAACAGTCAGATTATACAATTTAAAGAGAGAGACATAATTTCAATTGACTATATGGTTAGAGTACAAGGTAAGAAATAAATGATTAAACTATATAAAATACATTTTGGACACATTCAAAATACAGCCCTCTTCAAAAAATTAAATAGTGACCCCAACGGATATTCTCAGTTTTGTCAGAAACATTTCAATAATATTTTAAAGGTTTTTAAAATAAATATAAAATATTATGTCCTAAGGCGATCGAATATTGTGAGCTAGGATGGGTCCCGAGACATGATGGCAAAAACCAAGAGGCTAACATGAGGTCTGGATAGCTCTCCATCTCTAAACTGAGTTAAAGAAAATGAAATTCGTTCGCTGACTGCGTGATCCTAATTCAGACACGGAGTTTTACTGCTTATGTCCAGTTATGTATTCTTATACATATAAATATCTGAAAGAGATGAGATCCAATTTTATTAATCTTCATTATGATCCCGAAGCAGGTATATTAATCTATATAGACTTGGTAACTGAGTGTGCTTAACACATGCTGAGACACTCACAGATCAAACCAGAAAGCAATATAATACAAATACAGTCAAACGACCTTTAAATTATGAAAGTCTAACCAAACAGAAAATCCGTTATAAAATAATTCTTACTTTCCCTTCATAAACTTGAAATCACTTATACAAAAAGGGCGGATATTTTAATGATTAGTTATAGTTTAACCCATCTACCCACAGAGTCAATATGTAATTCAAAAACTTTAATATATATAATCAAATGTACACTCTCTTTTTTTTTTTTTTACAAATAGAATAAATACGAACGCTTATTTTATTTTGCGTTCTTCAAAAATAAGATTATACATTCGTAACTCTTCCATTGACTAAAAACAAGAAAAAATGTATAATAAAAGTAACATTGGTAGGGATCTTCCTTTTCTTTTTATAAAAAAAAACAAACTAAATAGAATCTTTAATAGTTAAAAGTGATTTTTAAAAAAGGGGGTTTGCACTTTCTGCATTTTGCTTTCACTCTTTTCTTTCTTTAAAAATAAAGCATACATAAAATGAAATATTTAATTATAGGTATATAATGGCGATCAAGTTTAGTGAGGCACTTTTCAATTAAATTAATAAGAGTCACTGTCACCATTACACGTATTAAACCCACACTAATTAAAATATTAATATATATATAGAATATTATGGGCATGACATACGTATATAATTTTCAATATATATATATAAAACAACATAAATCTAGATTTAATTTGCAAATTACAAAGAAGTTTTTTTAATTTATGTGATAGTTACTGGTAACTAGAGGGGGGGGTTAAGATGGGTTCATTTGATGTTTCTAGCAGGTTTTTTCAGTTCTTCAAATTGGTTTTATGTTTTGATGGCAGATATTCACTGATACAAGCAGGCATACAGGGCAGACACTTTAGTTCTCTGGCTGTCTCACATGGTTATGACTCTGGTCTCAGGAATGGACGGGAAAGCGAAGGCAAAGAGATTACTCATGCATTTTTGCAGAGCAACACATTACTGGATTTATATATATGCTGAACAAATAAACTATGGCTTGAAGTAAGTATAGCAAGCAAGATTTCCCAATGTTATCACATTTTTCAACAAACTTCTTCCAGCAAAAATTCTTAATATAAAACCTTCAGCAAAGGCTACAGCAAGCATAATACCCAGAACAAAAAAAAAATATTTTTTTATACCCTTTTTCAATTTTATTTTTAATTAAACTACTTATTAGTAGCCTATTGTTTCAAATTTTTCCCCGTTATCTATTATTTTAACTAATTTTAAAAATGTTTTATAAATTAAATTCCCTTTTTTAATGGATCCTATTTAATTAAGAAATTTACCTTATCTATTTCTGCCATCATATATTTTAAAAATAGTTACAAATAAAAATTTAAACTTTCTATATTTTCTTTCATTTAATTTTTAAAATAATTTCCTTCTTCAACTTATAACTATTTCTGCAGATCATTATTTATTTTAAGAAAAAGAACATACATTCTCTGTGTTTGGACTTAGGATCTTAGTTAGTCCACAGTGAATGGTGAAGGCAGCACATATATAATTGTATATATATTCACAGCTTCAATATATATATGCTGAACAATGATAAAGATATATGTAAGACATTGTGGCATGGGCCAACTGCTGCTTCAGCACAAAATGTACATCTTGAAGATTATATATATATCTCACGTCTTTCATTATATGTTTATAATTACATCTCTCCACAAAGTATTAAAAGTGGATAGAAACCAGTCCCTACCTTGCATGAGAGTGATGCAGTGAAAATTACACTACAGAAATATTATTCTTTATTGGATAATCTATAGTCTAATTAATGATAATAAAATTTAATATATACTTTCATTAAGTGGTTTGTGTCAAAGTTGTAAAGGCAACTAGAGCTAACCAGAAAATAAGTCCTAGCATGATTTTTGAGAATGCTTATAGTGCAAGCCCTACTCCAAATATAAACCCTAGTTAACATTGGCAGCCTGAGAGTCAGTTTTTGTTTTCCCATTGAAACATATGATGGACAAATTCAATTATGAAGTAATGAATGTATAAATAAACAATATTATTGACATTAATGATTTAAATAAATATTAATGTAAATTATATGATTCTTTTGTATTTTCCCATTAACTATTTTCAACAAATGTAAATCTACCTGTATAGAGAAACAGTTTATCTACCACAAGTCAGGACATTAAACATTTATAATTTCATTTATATATTTTTAAATATTTATTTTAGTTATACTTAATTCTTAAGATTTACAATGCTTGATTCACTTTTAGAGTTTCAGCATGGTAACTTTTAAATACTCAAGATAAGAGAAAAATTAGTTTGATTTCTTAAACATTTTATTCACCTGAAAGACTTTATTAAAATAATGAAAGTGATTTAATAATCAAAATTTAGCTTAAGTTAAATCATCAATCTTTCTCCTAAAGAAAAGTTTTTAAAAAGAATACTCAAGCAGGGTTATTGCAAGTAATTTGGAAAGAGTTTATATTTTGTGTGCTTGATAACAGATGGACAAGGTTGTGTTACATATGAATTGTCATAATTCAATATATCATGTGTTATAATGGACATACTTAATGTGCATGTGTGAAATACAGAAACATTTTCTGAAAATTTTGTGCTTGCATTTTTTTTATTGCTTTTGTGTGGACAAACTATTCTTAATGGTAATCACTTTTGTTATCAATCCTGTCTTGTAAGTCTTGAATTATCATTCAATTTAATGGTAAATTTAAAAAAAATAATATTCCAATTTCCAGATAAGATGAATACAAAAACAAAGGACTATTCTGACAAGTATAAGAAAGGAATTGTGGGAAGCTTCTGGAATAAGAATCTTATAGCTTTGTATAAAGAGAAGTATTTAAATAAATATACATTTTTGTACATGAATAAATGTGAATTTTTTATGTGAAAAATAAGACATCCCCTGAAAATAATCCCTACAGTATTCTTTTGGAGCAAAAATTAATATAAGACCCGATCTTATTTTTTGGGGAAACATCATATACTGAACAATGGTCTGGGCCAACTGATGATTGCTGATTAAGCATGAAATGTGTGTTTTGAGGATCATACATTTTTGACATGTCTTTGATCATACGTTTATAATTAAATCCCTCTACAAGGTATTAAATGTGGATAGAAACCAGTCATTATTTTGTGTGAGAGTGATGTGAGAATGGGTTGGTAAATATTATCAAAAAATATTGTATGTAACTCTTCTGACAAAGATCATGACATTGTCAGGTCATAAAATATTAATTTTAAAAATAAATAAACAAATCTCAAATAATAATTCTTATTACACTCAATTTATTGCTGTAATAAATACAAAATAAATATTTTTTATCCAAAACAGAATTACAGAGATTATAATTTTTTTCATTCACCTTATATAAATTTGTGAATGTTTGTAGACAATTTAAAGGTAACAAATTTTATCTTTTCAATAATTTTTTTAAAATTTTTTTAGATTAATTGTAATTAGAAATAAGCACTTGGAGATGCAAGATAAGAAAAGCTTGAAAATTGTTTACTGGGAAGCAACATATATGAATTTCCTCAGTGTAGGATTATATATATATACACACACAATTAATGTAATTCAGTAAGCATGCTTTCAATATTTTGTAAGCACTATCATAATCATAGCAATGTATCTGCAAAGTCTAGAGAAGAGGTGTCATATCTAGTATTTATGTCAGTCCTCTTATCTAGACTTTTCAGATACATTGCTATGATTATGATAGTGCTTACAAGATATTGAAAGCATGGTTAATGGATTACATTAAGTGTATATATAAAAAGAATCCTATTCTGAGAGAGTTTGTGTACCTCACTTTCCAGTAAACAATTTTCAAGCTTTTTTTAACCCACACCTTCTAGTGCTTATATCTAATTACAAGTGCATAAGGAAAGTTAAAAACTCATATAGAATTAAAAATAAATTGTATTTATTCTGAATACATACCTGTTTAACAGAAATTTGACTTTCTTTTTTGCCAAATTTTTCTTGATTAAAGTTTAATTGTTTGTTTTTTATTTTCTAATAAGTCTGTTTTTTTTTTTTATTTAGTTTCTTGTTTTGTCATTTTTGTTAATCAAAGTAAAGATACTTTGTTTGTTTTTTCTTTATACAAAGTTTATTTTTTATAATTTTTAATAGGTTTCTTGGACTTTTAATTGTTTTCTAAATTTTTCTTCATATTTACTATATGGATTTCATATATTTTTTATTCGTACGTTTTTTTTTTATTATTATTAAAAATTACAAAAACAACAAATTCTTTAAAACACTTTTTCTTTTTAAATTTTTTTTTTTATTTACTAACCATTTTTTATATTTCAGTTTTTTTTGTTTGTTTGTTTGTTTTTTATGTGTCAAAGCATGGGCCAGGAAGCAAACCCTGGTCAACTGCTTGTAAAGTAGCTGTGCTAACCATTCCAGTTTTATTCGAACATTTGTCAATTTTTCAAGGATGGTTTATTCCTATAATATGTATAAGTGTTTGTAAATATATTGAAAGTAATCAATCCTTAAATAATACCAATATCAATAACAATCAACTATCTTAATCCATTGTCAAGATAACTTTTTTTAAACAATAAAAGTAGGATTTCTTCTTTTAATAATAAAAGTAGAGATTTATAGTCTAATATATTTTATAGATATTAAAGATTGCAACTTGACCACAGAAAGTGCAATTATTGATATAAAGACGTTTAAATAAACCTCTTTAAACAAGTGAATATAACTTGTTCTGAAAGCAGACTAACAAATAGTCAGTTGTAACTTTTGAACTGCACTCCAACAATGTATTACTTAAATAATAATGCTAATAATGTTCAATGCTAGATAGGTTTATGAATATAAATTCATATATATAAATATATTTTTACAAATAATTTTCATAAACAAAAAGATTATTATTGATTTTTTTTTTTTGTTTATTTGTTTGTTTTTGTTATTTTTTTCCAATTGGAAAAAAAGGCTGTTTGTTCTTCACAATTCTATATTTTGGATTTTTTTTACTATAATTTTTCACACTAATATCCTATGCTTCTACAATAAATAGTAGGTTTTATCTTAATTTGTTTCATTTAATGCCTGTCCTACAATTTTTAAAATTTAAAACTTATAGTTGTTTTAAAATATATGGTTTTCTTTTAGATTTATAATTATAATCAATGTTGAAACTCAAACCCATACAGTTCAGTTTTAAAGCAACTTGGTATTATTCTATACATAGCTAACAAAATAGCATTCTTAATGTCTAAAATGTTTCTATTTAATTTATCAGCCTGGGAGCATATTTTTAATTACATCTAGATTATTAACTATTGTACTCAGTTGGTTATATCATCAAATGTCCAAAAGTTTGAGATAATTATACATATAAACTTATGAATCACACATAGCTCTCATATATCACATTTGTTTCTCATTCTAATTATTTGATATCTTGTATGCTATCTTTAATTTTTTCTTCAGTGAATTTAACTTTTTGTAATGCTTCTGCATATTGTTTAATTGTAGCTTTCATTTATTCTATCCTTAGCCAAATATTTCCAAAGAAAATGATCAGTATTGCAGTTTTTTAAAGTTTCTTTGAGATAATCTTGTAAATAGAAAGAAAGGAATCTGCCCCTATTACAAAAACTCAAATTCCTGTAAACTATAAAATACTTTTTAGAAAGTTATCATTGTTCAATCACTTCACATACTCAAGCTATTGTGCATCAGATTCCATAGGTTTTGCACACATTTTTTAATCTCACAAATGTTTTTTAAAAAAATTTCTGAATGTTTTACGCATATTTATATAAAAACACATCTCACCTCCATATAATAAATTTGGTAAAATAATACATCTATACCCAACTAACTTAATTATCTTTTAACATATTATATGCAACAGTAGCATATTGGAATCTGAATTGCTCTCTAACACTTAAGACTTCTTTCTACTCAAAAAGCTATCAAGGTATTTAAATTGATTAACTACCTCAAGTTTATAACTAGTCAAGCTAAAAGTTATGGACTTTTTTTACATTGTTGGCTGATAAAGGACTTGAGTTTCCATTAATCACTAAACATAAGTCTATAGATTACCTTTAAATATTCTAAAGAAGTTTTTGTTTTTATTTTTATTCTTTTCAGATCAAAAAATCCAGTATCAAATGCTATTGCATCTAGACATTGGCTTTGTAAAAACATCTAGGATAGTTTTAAGGATAAATTTCATAATATTTAATTGAATATTGAAAAGTTTAATTTGGGAATTTTTTCTCAAACAGGGATACAGTATTCATTAGAAAAACATGCTATTGCTGAAGAAGTTGTCTTTAAAGTATTTCCATCAAATCCAAAAAGAGCTATCTACATTTTCAATGAGATTATTTCTAGAAATTAATTTTAATTTAATCTTAGCTAAATGTGAAAAAAAGTTAAGCTGTGATCCAAGATTTTTACTAAATAATGTGGGATAGAATTGTGTATTAGTCTATTATTGCAAAAGATTATATTCACATGACAAGATGATTCCCTGATGGTTAGGTTCAAAATTTATCATCACTGGATTAGGAATAAAACCTTCTTTGGAAAATATTTTTAATCTTTTAATATCCTTATTGAGAGGCTTCTATTTTAGGAAAGCCAAAACAATATCATTAGCTTAAATAAATATTTTGCCTTTTTTCCCAAGAATGTTACTGATGAACGTATTAAATATACTGAAAGAACAGAAACCTGAGAGAGAATGATCTGTAAAATTTTATAAATATTATTTTAATATCACTTGAACTTTTTTTATATAAGAGCATTTTAACAAATAAATTAAATCTTTTTCTGCATTTAAGAATTTTTTAGACAAAATTTTAAGTAGTTGCCAGATCAATAAAGGTCACATTAGTTTTTAGTGTATTTTGAATGTCTTTTTCTATATGAGTTGCTAAAGATAAAATTTGTCTATGGCAATTACTTTCTATCCTAAACCAGCCTGCAATGTATAATAATAATATTTGGTGAAAGATTTATTTGGTTTTAAAACTGCTATGATTTTGCTTTTTACCAAATTTTTAAAATAGTTTCTGTATGAATAATGTTATTGAATAATTTTTCTGACCAAGGTCTCATTTTAGGTTCTAAATTTCTTAAAAATTCTAGAAGTATACTGCCTACTCCTGGTATCTGTTCTAACTTAAGACAATCCAAGGTATTCATTTTACGAACACCTATAACTTTTATCAGATAGATGTTAATGGAACATTGTAAAAGAGAAGTTTGCAATTTTTCTCTAATAATTTTTTTTCATTCTATCAATTTTATGTTTAAAATTCTGGACTATAAGAGTGGCAAAACTCATTATTAGCAACAAAAATAATTTATTAGAAGTAGTTTTACACTTACCAAGTTTCTGTAACAGTGATCAGGTCTTATGAATAGTTCTTATAAAGTTTGATTTGACCATAGTTTATGTCCACTTTTCTCTTCTGTCATCATCCAGGCATTTTATAATTTTATTAGCGATCATTTGTATACAAAAATTGATAATAACAAATCATACTGGTTTTGTTCCAATCTGGAATAAAATGAATTGCTTTCAATATTCATAAGAAATACACTTTCTTCCAGCTATCATTATGAATTTATTAAACTTATCTTAACAATAAGGAATTGAAGAAATTCTATTAATATATTTTTCAAGATAGTCAGT
Source organism: Epiperipatus broadwayi (assembly GCA_028023455.1). Classification (NCBI taxonomy): domain Eukaryota; kingdom Metazoa; phylum Onychophora; class Udeonychophora; order Euonychophora; family Peripatidae; genus Epiperipatus; species Epiperipatus broadwayi. The sequence continues at coordinate 4,266,413 of JAQFVV010006293.1, read as the reverse complement.
ATGTATTTCAGTAGTTTTTCTTAAATTTGATCTCAAAACAGGATAACTTTCAATTATACAAATGAGGATTTCAAGAGTGATTAGACTTGATTCCATATCAATAGCTCAGTAAGTAATGGTAAACCATTTTTGTCAATACAGCACAGAAATCAGAGATTGTTTTTGTTCTCCATTTGCCTGAGTGGAAATTTTCTCCTTTCCAGCATTGTAAATTAAATGGGTGCATGATATTTAATTTATCCATTTTAAAAATTGACAACATGCTTGATCTTCATTTACATATCCCTAAACACTACTTTGAGAATTGAAATCTTCTATATAAAAAAGTGAAGGAAAATTTGGAAGAGAAGAATAGGATCAGTTTGTATTGAAAGGATTTTTAAACATCACATACATATAAATTATTTATCTCAATAGTAGTTACAATATGATTTGAACTATCTTTAATGAAAGTTAAAACAGGCAAAACTCTCTATACATTTATTGGCTTATTCAATGAAAGTTGTTTGTTTTATGAGATGAGTTGAAACAAAATATCTATACCATGTTAACACATTCAAACAATAATCAATATAAACTTAAGAATTTTAAGATTTAAATTATTATAAAAAAGATGATTCTCCTGAAGTATAATTTTATCAACATTATATTGAACACATTAATTTGTTAATTATGAATTTTTGTGTAATCCAAGATGGCAGCCCATATTTTTGATAAATATACAGTTTCGAGGGTCTATAATTTACTGAAGATATATTAATTGTTAAATTAAAACAAAATTAATAAATTGATTGCTAAATTTAAAAAGAAATAATTTTAATCAATTTTATTAAGAAGCTTTATTTCAATTATGTATATTAAAACATGAGAAATGAGAGGATGCTCTTAATGTTATCATACTTTTATTGAATTCAGCATATTTGTTTTTCAGCAGTTTTTTGGTAAATTGTCATAATGAGTAACATTTGGAATGTTTCTGTCACAGAACCTGATGCTGTAGACTATTTCCAAAGGCAGGAGATTCTGCCCTCCTAAAGTGCATGCAGCTGAGATGAATAAATTGTACTTATATATATATATATATATATTCGCTTTTCTGTTAATAAGTTAATCCAAAAAAAACATAAAATGTAAATATTAAATGTGATGTTTCCTAGCAGGCATTTTTTGTAAACATTTTTTAAGACTACTCAAAACTGTAGATTTATCAAAAATATGGACTGCCATTTTGGTTTACTGGAAAATTCACAAGTAATATTAATTTATATAAAACTTTTATTTTTGATTTTGGTATACCATCATTGTTAAGTTGAGTTTATTTTGTTATGTTTCTAGGTAAAGAATCAATTGATCTGTAGAGGGTATAATTGACATTAGAGATGTTCCATGGTTGCCAACATCATTCTGGTGCAGCTATCCTCCATAATACTAACAGAATTTACATTACTAGTTTTATTACATGATTTCATAATTTTATATCTTTAGCATAAAATTATGAGTCTGGTTTCCATATAGAGATTATATGTTTGTATGATGGGTGTACTACTTGTAAGGTGCACTACAAGAAGACTGTTATCCATCAACTCTATAATGGCTAATAAATTCAGTTCACATGTACAATTTATGCATTGATATTTCTGTTTCTATTAACTAAATCAAATTATAATATTTAATATTTAAACTTTATACAATCAGATAAATTTAAATTACGCATAATAAATATAATAAATTATATGTATTTATAAGAATATTGTCACATTTGAAGATGAAACTAATTTGAATTTTACTCTTTTTTAAAGCTACATTTGCATTATATATTAATATAGATTAGATTTTTTTTTAAACTTACACATAATAAAATTTCTAATATGCTATTAAATTTTGCATTTCCTTTCTATTTTAGATTATTTTTGCAATTCACAAGGGTAAAATAACTGGTATCAGTTGCATGTAAATAGAGGAGCCACTATACCTGCACAACAACAAAAAACTAAGATTGTGGTGTGGTGTGACATAGTTGATATTTGCTTCACAAGATTTTAATAATGTTTAGATCAGTGTTTTTCAAAGTGGATGGTACCACCCACCAACTCCGTGAGCAGTGAAGACTTCTAGGGTGATAGTGGATTCAGAAGCATTTGGGGGGCATTGAGGTGGTCTTGCCTTTTTTCTGGACGTACCAATCATCAGATCATCAGCTTTAACTTGCTCTCAAACCACTAATTTTAAAATTATTTTGCCAAATTTTATGGTTATTTTATAAATTGTTTATGAGCAAGAATATATAAGAAAGGGGGATAGACAGAGTAATTGAAAATGTTTTGTATATTTTTGATGGGGTTTTTTCTCTATTAACAAGTTGTGGTTATTATTATGTGGCTAATTTTAAATTTTACTAATAGATAGAAATGGTCCTTCTATGCATTATATTTTTTGTTAAAAAAATAAATTAGTTTAAGGCCAATATCAGCAGAGAGAATCTAAAAATTTGTCATATCTCAGATTTGCTTTTTTTTTGGTTTTGAATCTTTTGTAAAGATGGAAAAAGCTATTTCCATTGAATTAAAATTAGAAACTACACCTGGGTCTCATTTTATGTGGTATATAGGTTCCACAGAAAACTCACATTAAAAAAAATTGCACAAAAATAGACTTCACTTACCTTGAAAAATGGGGGATAGGGTCGGTAATTTTCAGAATTCTCATAAAAGCAAAGCAACAAAGAAAAATTACTTTAAAATCCATATTAAAAAAATAAACAAATAAAGTATGACTAATAAAAAATTTCAAATATTTGAAAAAAATTAATACAAGACAAACTTTTTTTACTTTTTTTATTAACTACAATAGTTAATTTTACATTTTTCGTACATATTTTAATCATTACCGCTAGCATTCATTTGTAAACTGGAAAGAAATCAGATTCGATGTGATGTGATGTATTGGAGCTTCTTCTTAAATGAAGTCAAGAATCTGTCAGCAATTATCCCCAGAGAAACCTGTTAGCCACTTTACTTTTATTCATGATGTGATGTACAACTAGCGCCACTTTCAGTCTTATGCTGTGTTAATGGTTTTCTGTTTCTATATTTAAAAAATGAGATCGAAATCAAAACAAAAAGATTATACATTATCATTAGAAAGATTATTTTCAGATTATAAAATCTTCATTTTTTATTTTAAAAATCTAAAAGATTATTTATTTCTGTTATATATAACAAAATATACGTTTTAAAAGTTTAATTTTTTTGAATCTTTATTGCTGATATTTTTATATGTAAGTATAAATCTATTATTATTATTTACTCATTAGTATAAATTTATTTATTATTATTTACTCATTAGTACAAATAGGTTATTTACATAGAAGCTAAAATTCTAAATACAGCTTCGGGCCATATTCATGTTAGCTGCTAATATAATGTTATATTTTTGAGAAAAAAAAGTATTTCAAGTGAAAATAAGTTATTAATAATTTAAATTTCTTGATATCTAATAAATATAGTGAAATATGAAAGATATTAAGAAGAAACATGAATCACATAACTTCAAAATTGCATTAAAATAATCTGCATAAAATGAGACCCAGGTATATATGTAAAACAGAACTCCTTGAGGAATTAAAAGAGTCTGAGTGTAAAATGAAAGAAGTGAAATATAAAAAGGTTTAAAAAGCTATATCAACTGTGTCATGATCAATTAGCTAAGAAATTGTAGATAATGGCTGTAATAGTGAAAGAGGGGTACTCAATTTGTATTGCTATAAGTGTGCTATAAAAGGTTCTCAGCAGGTAATGGAAGGGTCCATTCTGAGTTTATTGTTTTCCTTGCTATGTTTTGTTTGCTGGGTGGTTAAGGGTTTGCTGAACTAAGAGAAATATTCTAGTTGTAAAGCAGTGGAGAATTTTATAAAAGAAGGCAGAGCTAAGCCTAGCTTCAAATTATAGTCTTTCCAGAATTGCATGATTGACTCTTGGTTGGATGCTGCCTAGAGAAAGCTGAAAAATATAAAAATGCCTAAATTTTATTATTAAAATGCTAATGAAGTAAACTCCCAATGTTAGTGCACCAGCCAGACTTCTATACTGCTGTCATGTAGCCAAAGATGCTAGCTGATGATGATGAACACCTTAATGTCTATGTTTTGCTGTGAAGAAGTGAAGCCCTCACCACCTTGTTGTCATGGTTTATAGTACACTTAAAAGTTACTAAGTCCAGAGATGGTAATGGAAAGAAACCCGAAGGAAGCCAGATGATATAATTATTTATCTATTTATTATAATTATGTCTTGTTGCTATAAATTTATTGTATTTTTTTTTGTTTTTCTATAAATTATTATTCGATTTTCCTACTTTAAAACAGTTCTATCAAATTAATTTCTGGAATGTTTGTGTGTATGCTGAGGCATATGTATATATATATATTGAACCATGTTCGAATATGTGTATTCATATATATATATATATATATATATATTGTGACCTTTTATTTAGGTCCCTGGATTAAATAATCCAAAATTTTAAATGATAATATATTTGGCATTAAAATCTTAACAAGTGGCTTTCAATAAAGATTGTTTTGAATGCACTGGGAAATTTGCTTGAGTGGAGATTAGATTTCAAACCCAGTCTAAGCTCTGACTAGACTAAAATAACAATTTAAAAGTATTGTTATTATTTGGGAGATAAATATGTTACTATTTTATTATTGTTGAATAGCAATTGAAATAAATAATTAAATCAAATTTGTAAGTCTGGTAAAATAAATCATTACAGTAAATTACTTAAGCATATTTTTTATGTAGTATATCTAAAGCTGTCTTAAATAATAATGGGTAGTTATTAAAAATGAAACCAGAAGGGGTAATATTAATTATGCACATTAAAATTATTGGCCAATTCACTCCAGAATGCATTATAAAAGCAAGCTATATATTAGCTAACCAAGTTATGGAGGGTGGACTAATTAAGAAAACAAGAACTAAGCAACCACAGAATTCAAATCTGACCTAAAATAAGGAAGAAAAAAAAACTAAACATCAGAAAATTCTGGAATCTAATTCAATGAAATGATAATATCTTGCTATCTACAAATGCTGGAATAGAAAATCTCAAAACCTTGCAGTCATTTAAACACCATTCTTCTATTGATTGATAATTCTAAGAAGTTATACAGAAGGAGAAATGGAAACCTTATGCATCCTAACTGTCTCTCATAAATCTTATTTTAAACCCAGGAAAATTCAAAAGAAAGTAAGCTTTTGCTTTTACTTTATTTATACATTTAAACTCTTATCTTTAAAAATAATGCACAAATTCTTTATACATAAATTAAAAAGTTGATTATGTTTGAATTTTGTGCCATTCTTATTATTCAGTCGAACAATATTATGTTTGTAAGTTAAAATATCAAGAAAAAAATAATTCAAGATAATTTTGAAAACAAGTGTTATATATGATATATATAGTAAATTAATTTAAAAGTCATTTTTGAATCATCTAACTTTTAATAAAGTAAACATGAAAATAATTGCGTGATTCTATTCTCTATTGTCTGCTAATTTTTATAGCGGGAACCTATGTAATGATAAAAATAATCAATTATCCATTAATTAAAATGCTAAAGATATCATAGTGATAATTGGATAAATTCTTTCTAATATTGATAATCACATCATACTTTGCCAATAAGAATGGGATGAAATAAATATTTACTGTTAAAGTTTTATTGAGAAATATATGTCATTGTAATAATGTTTTACAATATTAAAAATACCCCGACTGTTTAAACATTACTTAAAGTTGTTACATTTGCCATGGAGGAAAGAGCGTAATCAATAAATCATTAAAAAAAATAAATAAATAAATATATATTAAGGAGAATAAAATTCTACTCATTTATTAAGGAAAAGTATCTCCAGAAAAATGGATAAACTAATTTTAAGTATAATACACTTGGAAGTGTGAATTTTAATTGCCTTCTTAATTATCAGTACGGAAACCATTAAATAATTTTTTTTTCCTTTGGAGAAGTATTGAATATTGCCTTAATATATTAGCATCAAACAGGATAATAAATATATATATATATATATATATGCATTATCTGGAATGTTTGCTCATCACAATATTAATTCTTATTTTAACTTATAACAATGGAATAACTTGGACGAATCATATAAAATTGAATGGATAAAAGTGTACTCTTATTTTTTTTATTACTGCTGTGTTATGAGTATTACTTATGTGATGTGTTGTTTGGAAATTTTTTTTTTTTTTTAAATATATATGTTTTGTTGTGGCATGAAAATATATATATATGGGGTTAAAGAAAAAAGGATGTGTAAAATATATACATCTATTTTATGTAGATTTTTTTTTAGTTAAGGGAAAACCAGAAATTATATATATATATATCGTTTATCTAGAGAGAGTGATAAAAATATTTACTTCTCTCACATTTTAAAACCAATTTTAATGTATATTATTAAAGAGGTGAATATGCAGACATTTTATCAAATATATATACTGGAATGACCGAATTATTTTCTTATATAAAAGAAAATTTGATATAAGCCTTTTTCATTTTGTAATTTTCTATAGAAATGAACTTGTCCACTTTGAATACAAATGCAGGTTTGATCTTTATTGCTTAAATACATTGTGCTCTCTCTAATAAAAGGATAGTTGTCATTTTAAATGATTAATGATCATTTGACATGTATATTTTGGTAGGTCTGTTGATACATTAAGGGTTCTGCAGTTTAAAATGGAGTATGTATATCTCCACTGTTATTGTTAGTATTGTTTTATTTTGCTATAATTTGTGAATGATTAGTGACAGTTTTAGTTGATAGGATGTTCCAATAGAATGGCATCCAATAGATTAATATTTATATGGAGCATAGGCTGATGGAGAGTCACCTATTGCTAATTTCATGAGAGGAAAGTTGGTAGAGGCTAAGTACTAATTAATGCTTGTTAGCATAAATAGTCTATAAAAGAAAGGATGTCCATGGTTTGAATTCTATTTTTTTCATGATAAGGCAAAGCCCACACATATGCATATACCCATAAAGGTAGTAGAATTAACCATATTAGTATACAACTGTCATGTTGTTTTTATAAAGCCTCCCTTTTATTGTAAAATTCCTCATGATGATCTAGAGTTAGTTTTTCCACCATGTATGGTGAAGTATAATAGGTCAAAATCATATAGCAAGTATAAAAATAATGTTAAAGTTAGGAACACTGATCTAGCATAGTGTTTTCTTAATTGAAATAGTGTTTATGATGTTGTATGATCATCATCAGTTATAGACAGACCAAACCAAGATCTATTTGTAATTGTAGAATTTTAAATGTAAAGTAAGAGATGCACATTGGCAGCATGGATTCATCTTCATCAAATAATGATGTGACGATAGAATGGTAAGATCAGTTAAGTATTCAATAATTAAGTGTGGACATAGGTAATGTTTTAGTGAGATCTAGGTGTATTTGACTTTTGAATGTCTAATCTTATTTTAATGCACTAAACTTATTCATTTCAAATTTAAATAAGTTAGTAATTGCACAGAATATGATAATTGCCCTTATCATAGTCTGATAAAAGAAAGGGCTTTAGGAGAATGCAATACTTTAAAATTTTTTGAATTCTAAATTTAAACTTGGTGCATATCCTAAAGTTCTAAATATACTGCTAGTTTTGTAATTTAAGTGCTAGTCAGCTTAAATAAGTTTTATTATCTTATTCTTTAAAATAGGCTAAAGAGTAACAAATGATATTGTGAATATTATTTTCTAAGCAGGTTATATCATTTGCTGAGTATATAGTCAATGGGAGACCAGGTATTTTCCCATCCATAAATTATTTTAATATATTAGTTTTATTTCATGCCATGTCTTTGAATTAAAATTTTGTAAATAGTGTAAATAAAGCTTGTTGTATTTAAAATTTTATGTAGTTGCCTGTAATCTTATTGCTAATTACCACATATATACACTATTATTGTTATTGCTATCAACCTATCAGAAGATTATAAATTGAAATCATCATCAACAAATATAGTACTATTAACTATATTATGCTATATCATAATAATTTTGGTAAGTCTTGTAATTTATTGGTACATCTAATGCCTTATCACACAATAATCAAAATGTTAATAACTTAGAGTACCGATTATTTTAAGTAATAGATTAAAAGATAAATATAATATTGATTTGATTGATTTAGTTAAATCCACAGAGCTATCATTCACTGATCTTGATCACATAATTAGTTGAGAAAGGGAATTTGGTAAGTTATTGTATTTATTTATTAAAAAGTCATTCCCAGTCGTAAATTTTAAAGTTTATGTTAGTTATAAAGTTTATGTGTAACTGCTAAATATAGTTCTTAATTTGAGTTTATATTGAGAGCTGTTTTGTGCATTATGTTTGGGTAGTGGTAAAATCCCTCTTACTGACCCAAATATATGTTGTATAACAATTTATAGTGTTTGAACCCTGAGAAGAATTAATTGTTAAGTTTCAAGATAGAATTTAAATTTGTAGTAAATTTTATTGCTAGTCAATTATTATAGTTGGACTTGAAATAGATTACTTTCACTGTTTTATGAAAGTCAACCAAACTTTAAGGTAGAAATTACTTCTTTTGTTATAAAATGTATAGTTTGTTTTAACTTCATGATAAATATTCTGGTTGTGTCAAGCTTGAAATCCCTATTTTTATTTAGCTTTTTTTTTTACCATTTAATACCATATTAGTTTATAGTTTAAGATTTTAGTCTCCATCATTAACATTGTTCTTCAATTTCATCTTGATCGTTCTTTTAGTTATTCATTCTCATTTGACATTAACTTATTACCATAATTGATTAATCATACATTAACTTTTATTCTTTTATCATCTCAACTATTCATTAACTCTTATTCTATCATCATCTCAATCATTCCTTATTCTCTTACATCTTTTCTTTTCATTCTTAGACTCATTTCATTCCACTATTTAATTATTACTTCTTTCCATCATCCATTTAGTCATTTACATCATAATTTACTCATTATTTCATTTATAGGTTTAATTTTGTAATCATTCCAGAGATATAATTATTAGTTATTTATTAGTTTGCTGAATATCAAATTTAACTCATCTCATTTTGTTTGTGTGGATTTCAGGGCTGGTTTGACCAGAAGTTATTATCTTTATTAGTCGCCTTGTGATCTTTAGATCAACAGTTTCATGCTAGTTTTATTTAATCCAGGAATCATTTCGTTAGTATTACATTTTCATGTCTTTATGCTCATATTCTTGATAATGAGAGTACGATATGTTGCATAAGAGAATTTAATCACTAAAATGTGTGGTATGAGTCGTTGGTGACCAGTTAGATCCGGAAGCTAGGTTACAGTTGCGATTATGATGCTTAAAACGTGTGGTATGATTCATTTATATCACAGCGATATATATATATATATGTTTGTTGTTGTTGTTGTTGTTTGCCTTTAACACACTGTTCTATTTAATTTGTGTGAAATTATTATTATTATTTTTGTAATCTCTGTATGTGATTATTGAAAAATTTATTGACATGATGATTTGGTTGTTTGTTTTTTTTTTTTGTTGTGGTTGTTGTTGGCAGTGGTATTTTTTTTTAAAGTGTTTTTTTCTTCTCGAAAATGGCACATAAAGGTGAGATTTAGGTTCAGCTTTTCAAAGATATACCACTTAAAACTTTGTAGTACCAATTAGCAGGGTATAAGAGTTTAGGATAGGGAGAAATCAGGAAATATAATTGATTTTGGTTTGATTTCACTCATTTAAACTTAAATTTAATTACTTTAATTTTTTTTTGTTATTGATATTGAGTTTATGTTAATGCCTTGACATTGACATCATGTTATATCTTGTGTGCATCGTATGAATTTTGAGGTAGGCATTATCCAGTACAGTATCATTAGTTGCTATTTATATCAAAAATATCAAACAGATTGAATGCAGAAACTGTTATATTTGGGGAGAGGGGGCATTACAAAATTTATGTTTTGCAAAGAGGGCGGTTACCTGAAAAAGTTTGGGAACCTATGATCTAGATAAAAATTTCTGTTGCTAGGGAATATTTATTTAAAAAGTAGATGAGAAAAAAGAATTGGAATGCAGAGTATAGATTTAATTGGATTTTGAAAGAATGAGTAAAAAATATTGCTAATTTTTGGAGAGCCATTTTAAGATGCTGATATTTTAAATATATATATATAATTGTGTGTTTATTGTAAGAAGGCCTTAAAACTAAGATATACATAACAATAATTGAATTTTAAAAAGTTTGCTAACAAAAAAAATTTTAATCTGAGAGAGTGATTTATTTGGAAAAGAGGGGTAATGTTGAGGTGTGAATTAAGGGGAGCATGTGTTTCTCATTCTTCATTATAAAAAGAAATGACTTTTCTTTGTATAGAGAGATTTGGAAAGTGTTAGAAAAATCATAAATTTAAATATAGAACAGGGGAATTAGGAAAAATAAGATAATATGAATTGCATTTATACATCACAAAGTATGTATGATGCTTTGGTCATGTGTACAGTATGTGATAAGATTTTCCATCTGAAGTGATTAAATAAGACCAGAAAGAATATAAAAGGTGAATAGTTTGTGTAAAACCATGTATAAAGGTGATAAAAGAGGTGAAAATGGTTTCTAATCATAGATAGTTTAAAGAGAGAATCAGGAGAAATTGAAGAAAATGTAGACAAGGATAATAGATTGGAATATGTGTTTACTAAAGTGACAAGAGATATAGATGATAAAATAAGTAGTGCAATGGAGATAGTTAGCCAAAGAATAAGTAATATAGAAGCAGAGGTAAAGGGTGTCTAAGTAAAATTAAAAGAGTTAGATATGAAAGGTGAGCAGATCAAGGAATTAATGAATAGAAACAATAAGGAAGAAATAGATAAGAAAGTTCAAAAGGTTGAAGAAAATGTTACAGATAAAATAGGGAAAAATTAAAGGATGTAGAGATGTAATTTCAATGGAAAATAGAAATAGATATATAAGAATGCATTTGTCTGGATCTAGAATTAGGGATGTTACAGATAAGATAAATAAGCAGGGGAGTAGAGATATTTGTATTATGGTGGGGACAAATAATTTGTCAGAGCCATCAGACAGAGTAATGTATGAGGACAAATAATTGATTAGTAGTTTGAATAAGGTTAAAGAAAGAGTAGGAGTAGTTCGATTACTACCAAGAATCAACAATAGGTATATGTTAGGTAGGGCATGTTTTATAAATGAGAGATTAGAAAAACTATATGATAGAAATAATATTATGTTCATGGATGTGTGGAATTTATTTTCTAGTAAGAGGGAATTATACAGTAAAGATGGATTACATTTATCAAAACAATGACGTGAAGCATTTGGGAGTTTGATTTATGAAACATATTATGCTTTGGGAAACTTATAATGAGGGTAGGGTTTTAAATTACAGTATTAACAAAAAAGTTTAAGAATGGATAGGATATAGGAAGTAAACAAAGGGTAGCTTATATCGATATAAATGTAAATGGGAGGGGGAATGGGTCTGTAAAACTAATGATAAACAAGCTAATTATAAATATAATAGAGAAGTAAAAGTCAAAAGAATTTATAAAAGAGCAGAAAGAAAGTAAGAAGTTGTAAAAATTGGATATTTGAATATTCAAGGTGGTAGAAGATCAGAAAAGTGGTTGGAATTAAACAAAGCAGTTAAAAATGAAGGGCTTAAAGTATTAAAAGTAGTGGAAACATATTTAAGAGAAGAACCTACACTGTAAAATTTGATACGACATGGTACAAATAGAAAAGAAAATGAAAAAAGTGAGTGGTACTATAGAAGTTATGTCAAAAAAGATATTTAAATACTGTAAAGTGTCAAGAACATTTATGGTTTGAGATAACATTAAGAAGACAAGAATGGGTGGTAGACATACTGTATATGGCCACAGGAGATAATAAAACTATACTGAAGTGGAACAATAGCATATATGTGGCATATATGAATGCTTATTTAAGAATATACAGAATTTTAAAAGGGGGAAGAAAATAATAGATATAGGGGATATGAATGGACATGTTGAAGAATTTGATGACTTGGATAACAAGAATGGGCACTTTCTGAAAAATCTTTGTTGGGGAGTGAATTTTGAGCAATGGAAACTTGTCAAATATTTATGAGGAGCACTATGCATGGTCTAGAAATAATATATTTTAAATTATAGATTATGTATTATTAGATAAAGAGGGAATGAATAAAGTATAAAAAATTAAAGTTTTTGATAATGAAAAGAGAGTATGCAATAGTTTTTATAATTGAAATGGTTAATAATGTGATGGAAAATAATAATAAAAGTAGAAAAAAGATATGGATGGAGAGTGAATGATAAGAATAAGTTACAATAATTTAAAATAAAAATAGAAGAAATTATGGAAGAGTTTGTTGGGAATGAATATAAAGATTGGTGTGAAGTACAAAAACTGGCAAATAGGGTTTTAGGTGAGAGTATTCAGAAAAACAAAAGTAATAGAAAGGTGAGAATTATTAAAAGTGTAAAAGAGAGAAAAAAGCTTACAGAGAATAGAAATATGCTATTAAGAGCAAAGAAAGTAAAAGAGATTTTAATATTAAATGAGAAAATTATTTGAATAAAAAGAAATTGGCTAAAATAGATGATTATAGAGAGAGCATAAAATTAAATAATAAATTACTGGTAATAAAAGTAGAAAAGATGGGAATAAAAAATTTTGGAAATATATTAAAAGAAGGAATGTAGGGCAGAGAGAAATAATATTATTGAATGATGAAGAGAAAGAGTAGTTCTAGGGAGGAATTAATCTTAAATAAGTATGTAATGGATATAGAAAAGATGTTAAATGTGAAGGACAGAATGATAATAATCATAAAAGCACATAGTAATTGGAATGTTAGTTTACAGCAAATGAATTGAATGAGACAGGAAAAAGTTGCAAAGTGAAAAAGCAAGAGGTTTAGATGGATGGGCAGCAAGATGATGAATTTAGGAAGTAGGGCAAATTTAAATCTATTATCATGTTTTGATAAGGTATCACAGAAGACAGAATTGCCAGATAGCTGGAATAATACAAGAGTGAGGTGATTATTTAAAGAAAAGGTGATGAGCATAGAAAATGGCAGTATCATCAGTGTTGTATATAGTTTTTGCATATATGGTGGCAAAATGGATGGAAGAAAATAATATAATGAGAGAAATGCAAGGAAGTTTTGGAATGGATAGGCATGTAATTTATTTGTTGACACTCAACTTATAGATATGTGTAGGAATACATGTAGGCAATTATATATGGCCTTTATAGATATAAAAAAGGCATATGATAAAGTGAATAGAATTAGATTATGGATAAGTTTAGTAAATTTAGGAATAAATGAAGCCTTAAAGGATCTTATTAAGAGATTGTATGAAAATAATTATTATACATATCAATTAAGAAATATAGGATCAGATAAAATTAAAAATAGTGTGGGATTATGTCATATGTTAGCTATTTTGTTTTTGTTATATTTGAGACAAATGGAGAGAGTAACAATGAGATTAGTAAGAGAGGTACAAATACCATTAATAGATGGCAAGATAGTGTATACATTATCAGGTCTTATTTGATGATGATATTTTCTTATGCACAGAAAATAGGGAAGATATTGACGTTGTGCTGAAGACTTGCACAGAAAAAGGAATGAGATCAAATTTAGTGAAGAAAAATCAAAAGTAGTAATTATAAATGCTGGGGAAAGAGGAGAGAAAGAGTTTGGGGGTATGAAGTTAAATGTAGTGAATAGGTACAAGTATTTGGGAATCATCTTAAGTAATCAGAGGAATTGTTTAAATGATTGGAAGAAAAAATTGATAAATGAAGCAAAAAATAAAAAGAGACTGATAAAAAAATCTAATAGTATATTTATATAATAAATATGATGTAGCAAGAATTGTATGAAAAGATGAATGACAGAAGCAGGGTTAAACTATGGTAGCAATGTGTTATGCATTAGCAAATAAGTGTTAGATTATCTAGAAAAATTATAAAGAGAAGTAGGAAGACATACAATAGATGCAGGTATGTGGATTGCAAAGGAGGCAATTCAAAAAGAAATGGGAAGGTCAAGTTTTTATAGGAAAGAGGCAAAAAGCAAAATGAAAATGCTTGGTAGATTGTAATTTATAGATAGTAAGAGAATATCCAAAGTAGTATTTAATTAGGTTATGAGTAGACGGCAGGCAACAAGATGGGTGAGAAAGGTAGTATGGTATGCAGAAGATTTAGATAAAGTCTTTGTATTAGTATACTTGTACAGAGGATGGAATGATTGTGTTAAGAGGATTGTTGAGTGTTATAGCCACAAAAACTGGGATAGAAGAATAGATACAATACATTAATAAAAAAAATAGGAGCAGGGGATATAGAGAACTAGTATGAAGAGTAAAAAAGCTTAAGTATATGCTGAAATAAACAGACTATTGGATCAGAATTAATTTATGATAATAGCAATAAAATTAGTTTACTGTTTAAAACTCAAACAGGATCATTAGCAGCAAGAGAATATACACATAAATGAAGAAATGTGTGAAATTTAGTCTGCAAGTTATATAAGAAAGACATGGAAAATATTAGGCATTTACTAATAGAATGTAAATGCTTACAAGCAGAAAGGTACAAATAATGAAGTTGTGGAAGAATAAATATAAACCAAATGATTATATGAAAATGTGGTTCTTGGTCTTTATGCTGTGGTTAGAAAAAGATAAGGGGGTGTAAATACATGGACAAATGATGTTGTGGAAATGGGATAGAGCAGAATATAAAACAATATGGGAAAAATTTAATGTGAGGGGAATGGAAAGGGAAGGAAAGGTGGCTAACAGTTTTTTTGGCATATTGGCTGAAAGATTACTGCCTTTGATAATGGGTTAGCCATATCATATCACATATATAGAGCAAGTTAATTTATAAGTTTATTTTTTCTATAGAAAAAAAATCAGAAAAAAAGAAGAAAAGAATGTAATATGTTTGAAAACATGAAAAGAAGATATTTTTTTTAAAAAAACAACCCTGAAATTAATATATTTTACAAATAATTTCTGTGCCAGTACTTCAGATTTGCTCATATATAAATATTTGAGTTGTAGGAATGAGAGGGATTCTTTTTATTCCTGCATAAATTCTATATCTTGTATTGGTCAGAGGGTGTTCATTTATTATTTAACACTCGCAAAGCGTTTGCACAATTGGCTTGAAAGGCCGATATGAATGTAATTACAATTATATACAGACGCTATAAAAATAAGTGCTTAATTAATGATTGGAAAATAAGTAATGTGTTTGAAATATAAAAATAATATAATTTATTTACAAAATGAACCTTCAAAGAAAATTAAATTAGTAAAAAAGCACACCCAATTACAATACAAATATAAAAAATACAATATTACAAAAAGTAGATCATGTCATTCATAAGAAAGTAATTGATGTCAATACATTCTTAAAAATTGAAATCCAAAAAGATGATGGTCACTATATAGTAATTGATGATAATAAGTCCATAAAAAATTAAAATTCTAAACTGTATCCATTTTTGTGTAATAAGTAATAGCAATAATCCAAAAAAACTGAAATCTAAAAAATTTTCAGTCTCAATAGATAAAAAAAAGAAAAACAAGTCAGGGGAAAAGTTGAAATTAGATTTAAAAGTGCATGAAATTAAAATATGAAAGTAAATAGCAAGAAAGGAGAAACAAAATTTAAATGTATAAAACAAAAGTAATTTTACAAAATGGAAAAATAATTGTTTGTGAAAAAGTGTGCCCAAAAATAAAAATATTCATTTAATGAAATTCAATGTATATCATGTCTGTCACTATTTTTACACTGCACCATTGAATGAACTTATAATATTAAAATTTTTGATAAAGTTTGGTTAAGGATAATTCGTCATAACTTTATGCTTTTAAAATTGTTAGCAATACTCCTGGCCACTTATGTTATTTCTATCAAAATATGATCGAATGATTTAAGACTGCATTGTCAATTTTGCACTAACACAGTATCTCCAAATAACTTCATTTGAAAATATTTTATTTTTATCACATTTTTTTGCCAAAATGTTTTTTATCTAAACTGAAATATTTTTGTATTTTTTGCTTATTAAAAATATTTATATTTTATTGATTGAGAACTTATTTGATGTGTAAACAGATTTTATCACATTTGCTTTTAAAATATATGTGCTCCAAGGATTTATGGGCATTAATTATTTTATATTTGTTAAGAATTTTTTTTATAATATCTTTCATCCATAATGATTTCCATGGAGGTTACACTTTTTTGGATTTTTTGCTATTGAAATATTTGATTTATAATGATTGTGGATGGAGTTTAGTGTGAAAATTTATTATTATTATTATTATTATTATTATTATTATTATTATTATTATTATTATTATTATTATTATTATTATTATTATTATTATTATTATTGTTATTATTATTATTATTATTATTATTATTATTATTATTATTATTATTATTATTATTATTATTATTATTATTATTATTATTATTATTATTATTATTATTATTATTATTATTATTATTATTATTATTATTATTATTATTATTATTATTATTATTATTATTATTATTATTATTATTATTATTATTATTATTATTATTATTATTATGTTTCAAAGGTAACTTTATTAAAAAACAAGTTGTAAGTTATACATAATGTTATACATAGGGTTACATAGTTATTTCATTACAGTCTGTATATTGAAAAAGTCTCTTTGCATTTTAGATCTCCCTGTATGCCTTGTTCTCCATATTTGACTCCCAATGTTCTATCTTGTTGCTTCTTGCTTGTATCATTTTTGTAACATTGAATTTTATGCTTGCTTTTGTCTTTTTCTGTTATGTCCTTTATTACAAAGTGGCCTGTATTTTAAAAAGAGACCACATTGCTGCAAAAATGTCAGGCAGTGCAAGAAATCTGTCTCTTGCCCTTATTTTTTGAAATTTGTTTTTATAGATGTTAGGGTGCCTTCTTGTATTGTTCCCTAGTATAAAAGTGCATCTCCACCAGAATTCATACAAGATAAAAGTGGCTGCCCCCTTATGGTTGGTATTCCATTATTTTTGAATGTTTGCAGTATCTCATCTATTATGGTTCCATTTTTCCTATATCCTCCAACCATCATCTCTTATTTTTTCAAGCCCTGAACAGTTATATGTGAAATGGTCCTGTGTTTCCTCATCTCTGTGACACAGCATGCATACGTGATCTATATTTAGGTAGAATCTTCAGTATCTAATAAAGTGAGTTGTAGGTAATGCTTTTAAATTGACTTTAATGATAAAATCATAAAATTTTGGTTCCAGGTACCATTTCCTAAATTTTTTAAGTAATTGGCTATTATCAATTCCCAGTATAGATATTTGGTTATTCTCAGGTTGTTTCGGGGTTAAGAAATCATGTATCTGCCAATATGTATATTTTATAGGATTTTTCAGTGTGACTTTGTTTTTGATGTCCTCAATGCTTTCAAACAATGTAAAGATATAATTGTTTGTAGGTGTGGGAAATCTGTGGGAAATCAATCAATATTGGTTCAATATCTGGAAACCTTTTGATTATGGCTATTAGCAGATTTCTTGTTTTTTGCTTCTGAAACACTGATATTGAGTTATGTCCCAGACCATTTCATTTTGTTGATTTGTTAAGTTGTTTTATTGAAATGGCAACTACTTTCTTATTCCATAGTAGTTTGTTACAAAATGAGTTAATTGAGGCTATAAAGGGTTTTGTGAAACTAATTATTGGTAGGTAGTAGTTGATTTTTGACATTATGAGTTCATTGAATCTTGATAATTTTGTGTATATTGATAGATATGATCTGGATAATGATTCGGTAATTTTTTTTTGCTTCCACTTTGAGCTTGTTTTGTATTTTTGTTCTCATTTGATTCATTCCCAGATAAAATGGGAAACCTAGAAAACTGCTGGGCTTTCCTTGATAAATTTTTTTGTTTATTTTTTCTGTAAAAATTGTCCAAGCAGCTGACTTATTGATATTGATTTTAAGTTTGAATTTTCCTGTATAATCTTCTATGATGTTTTGAAGTGCTTGTAGTTGTTTTTTTGATTTTAAGAATATAGTAATGTCATCCATATAAGCTATACAAGGAATATATCTTTTGGTATTTGGTATTAGCACTCACTGTATTTTATTTTCAATTTCTTCTAATAAAAAGTTTATATAACAGCAGTATACTCAGTGGTGAACCTTGTGGTATTGATTGAGTGGGATTAAATGATGCTGAGGTTCTTCCATTAAGTGTGATATGTATTTCTTTGTTTAAAAGTGAATTGGCTACTGTGTATAATATTGATCGTGGTATTTGTGTTTTCTTTAGTTGATTTAGTAATATTTTTATTGGTACTGAGTCAAAAGCACTTTTAAAATCTAGTTGTACTGCACTTGGAGCATATTCCTTCTAAATAACTGAGTTAATCATAGTTTTAAAGATTAGTGCTGTCTGACCTGTGGATGAGCCTTTCTTTGCATATGGATGTTGTGATATTCTTGTCAGTACGAATGGTTCAATTTTCACCTTTATTACTTTTTCTAGCAGTTTAATCCCTAAAGGCTCCATTGATATAGGTCTTAAGTTGGTGACCTTGATAATGAGTTCCTATTTTTGATAAATGGTATCATTAATATCCTGAATAATCACTGTATGCTATATGTTTTTTGTGATATTTGATTTGCTAGTTGACACAGGTGTGTATTTGTAAATTGGCTAAGATGTGCAAGTACACAAGGTGGAATGCCTGGATGTCCTGGATGATTGTGGCAGGGATTGATGCTAACATTACCCTAAATTCCTCGATTTTAAATGGTGTCTCATCTTCAGTTGTTCCAAAAAAAATTTCAGTGGGTGTAAATTATGCATGCTTAGTTAGTTTTGTTTTGAAGTGGCTATATATAGGTGCAATCATGTTAAATCCTGCTGTAATTTTATTTTCTGATTCTAGCGCCATAGGAACTTTATTTGTGGATGGATATCCCAAAGCCCATCTAATGTATCTGTATATCGAAGTGTGCAGATGTGCTAGGCATTTTTTTTTCTTTTTTACACTTAGATATTGTTTTAATTTATAGCATGTAGTTTGTTTATAGAGCTGGGTGAGTCTTATTATGTTTGTTTGATTATGTTGAACCATTTTAGACAGACTGATTCTTTTATGTATTTCATATGCTAATGTGATTAGTCTGGAGGGTGATTGATTCTTGTGTAATATGGTTTATATTAAATGAAAGTATGTTGGTGTAAGCTATATATCTAGATAGTGGGTCTAATTTTAACCCATTTATTTTATTTCTCATTATATAAATTTCTAAGAAGAGTGACTCCATAGTGTATTTTTTATTATTGTTGTTGTTGTTGTTTTTATTATTATTATTATTATTATTATTATTATTATTGTTGTTGTTGTTGTTGTTATTATTATTATTATTATTATTATTATTATTATTATTATTATTATTATTATATTTGCTTTTAAAATATTTGTGTGCCGTGGATTTAATCCTACTTTTGATATGATTTGAAAATAAATTACTTAATCTTTATGTTTCTTAACATGTTATTTGTTTTTCAACTATTGTCTGTTATTAAAGTGTGCTAATTTTTAAAAAAGTAACATTTATTTACTTTTTCCCCCAAAAATAAAAATTATTGATTACCTAATTCTGCTGTGCTTGAATATGTATATAATAGCTCTATAAATGGGTAAAGCATACATGTAACTACCATTAAAAAATTTATTTTTACTGTGTATTATTTTGATAATACTGCATTTTTTTATTTTATGTAAAAGCAAAAATAATGGCAGCGTCTATTAGTCCAGATCTCCAATAAAATATAAATATATAGCTTTAGATTATAATTTTAGGATATTATCTACTAGTATCATAAATCACAAACAATTTTAGATGGTTTCTTACTCCAAGCTAATATTTTTCTAGATATTAAGCATGATATTAATTTACATATTTAATTTCTTCAGTTTTATCTATAGATTTTAATTAGTATCCATTGATTTAGTCGAAAACTAGCTTTTTTAAAATTTCAAATTTCATTTTATATATTGGCAAAAGTAAAAAAATATTTTTATAAATGAAATTATTTTTATATATTCTGGCTACCAAGAAATTTGTAAAATTACAGAGTCGGAGAAAATAAGTAATTAAAATTTCGCCTTTTTAACGTTGTTTATTTTATTATTACTTATTTTTTTAAGAGCAATAATTGTGCTTTAAAATAAAATTAGACGGAATTACAACAAAATATATTGTTAAAAGTTGCTGATATTTAAAAATATATTTTAGAGTTAAATAATATCTCATTTACAACTATTAATTCTATATTAGTACACATCCCATTCTAAAATTAGTCTTACAATTTTATTATTTTATCTTTCCTGAAATTTTGTGATGACGGTATTCTAGATGTGATAATATTCTGGGCTGTTTCCATCATCTACCATTTAAATGTTGAATGTTTAGAAAATTTTAAATTTTAGTTAAACTTTTCCAAATATAAACAATTGTTAGTTGTAACACATAAAGATAACAACTTCTCAGGTAGTATTATTTCCACTCTTCTTCAGGTGATGTTTATTTGATCAGTGGCAATGCTAACATAGGAGTCAAACTTACGCCTTTAGATTCTTTAATATCGAATTTTAAGGCAATGCTCTAATTAACTAAGCTATTCTAACCTATTTATTACTAACAGTTGTTTGTATTTGGAAAAGTTTAAATAAAGTTTAAAACTTTCTAGATATTTAGCATCTAATGATAGATGATGGAAATAGACCAACTTATTATTTTATCCTTATACACATACAGATAAATCGCAACCTTTATTATTATTTTATTTAATCTTCACATATATTTATATGTGTTTGTAATCAATTTATATAAAAATAATTATTTTATTGTAAATTGAAACAATGTATCATATTATTATTAAAATAAGTGTACTATATTTTCTTGCATGACAGTAATACATTTTGCCTCCACTTAACAGTTTTTAATTTTGTTTGAATGAAAACAATTAGCTTTAATATGAGTTACGGATTAACATGATTGAAAATTCTCTTTACATTTTTTAACATGGTAATATGAAAATATATAAGTTTCTATTATTACAAACAAATTCTTTAATAATAAAAAAGATGTTTTTAAATCATGTTTTTTAAACATATATATGCTAAACAAGTAGGCGTACAATATTTCTATAAAAATAATAGCGAAGTTAAGAATTATAACAAAAAAAAATTATAAAGGATATTAAAAGATTATATATGTGTTTACATGCTTATAACTAAGTATTGACTAAGAATAAAGTTTTTAAATTCACTTTTTTATTTTAAAAAACGCTAGTTATAATCTTTTTTTAAATAAATATAAGTTAATATAACCAGGAAATAAACTATTTATCAAAAATTTCTTCGCTATTGCATTATAAGATATGCTGACTGACCTAAACAAATTGAAAGCAGGTTGCGGTTGTTGTTTTTCGTTTTCTTTCTTAGGGCAAAATAATGATATTCAAAATTAAAAAACTAATAAATGTTTCAAATTTATTTCGATTGAAAAGTCAATTTTAAATGAAAGAAAAATGCTATTAAAATGCAACTTCATTAGAAAAGTGATATTTTGCTCTCTGAATAAATAATAAGTTTATATTACTATGTAATTAAAGTATATTATGGCCTAGTGAAATAAATTTCCGGGTTTAAGTTCATCCAGCAGCCTTTCCGGTTTATCCACTCTCCTAATTAAATGATTTTTATAGTTTTAGTCAAGCATTTTTTTATAAAAGATAGAGTGGATATTTTCCTGAGAATTCTTCAATTTTATTCTATAGAGATAAGGTAATTATATATTTATATTAGATAGAAATGAGTAAACAAGCAGGGAATAATTTAAATATATACTTCAGTAAAGTTTTTTTAGTAAAAAAAAATATATCGGATATTAAGAAAATATATTTTGAAAGATAAAAAGTGTAATAATGTAGATCAATTACTAAAAAAGTATTATTATTTTTTCGTAAAATAACTTAGTTTTCTAAATTTAACTTATGCGTAACGTAAATGTATAGAAAGATATGATACAAATAAATACAAATTTATTGTTAGAAGTTAATCAAACAAAAAATAGATACATTAAGTTGATATGAATCTCTTATTTATGTATAAAATGTTCATAAAATTCTAAAACTATTACAAATCTTTGTCGTCTTGATACTTATATATATATATTTATTTATTTTTCCCATTGTTTTAAACTTATCAAATCACTTGTGTGTATATATATATTCGGGTCTATTAATAAAAAAAGTCACATAAAATAGGATATTATAAATGTAAAAAGTAAAACTATAAGATCAATACTCAAGAAAAATGACATCTTTTTCTTGAGTAATGAAAGCGTCATTATATTACTTTCTGTTTTATAGTTAGTTCATTGACACTCATCTACTAACCCAGATTAATCATCATTAAAGATATCTAGATATTCATTTACCAAATATTTAATTGAAATTGGTTGTAGGAACTATCTATGTAAAAACAAATATCTAGATTTACTTAGAAATTCTCAGCTAGTTGAAAAATTATCCATATTACAAGCAGATAGACTATTCACTACAGCACAAAAATGAAAAGACTGTTCTGTAACAGAAAAAAATTATAACTGAGGGAAAGTTTGGTAAAGTATGTGGATTTGATAAGGTTATAGTTCATTTATTAAAAAAAACTATGAGCTGTAGTCATCTATAATTTGTTGTTTTTGTTGCTGTGGATTGTGACAAGAATAAAAATATGAAGTGTTTTTTGCTTGTTTGTTTGATGTTTGAAAAGCCAATGATGGTAATAATCTTGGAATATCACAGAAAGATAAGTTTTGAGAGCAATTAAGTTATAAGTAAATCTTTTATAAAATAAGGCCTTATAATGTATGCATAAATAATTTGTCCACTTGACATGCCTATGACTTGGACTTTGATTTCCAAACTAATGGCAATTATTTTCAAGAGACGGGATTTTTTTTAAGTAGTTGTCCCAATGACAATTCATTTAACTATCCAACTAACTTCAATTAAAACTTACAATAAAAATAGAAAACCATTCAGATTCTTACTAGCAAGAAATTGGTAAGCCTTGCGAATACTATTTTTCCTTCACTGTTTTTCTATTAAAGGATATTGGAAAGATTTTTGCACTGCAGTGAATTATTTATTGGAATGAATGTTTCATTTTTTTACACACACACATATATATATATATATACATTGTCATCATTATTTTTAACCACTATCAATTCATTGCAGGATGAAGGTTTCTCCAAATTCAATTCATCTTCTCTGATCTCTAGCCTCTCTTCCCAACATCACTTAAACTTTCTTATTTCATCCATACATCTCACATGTTATATATATATATATATATATATATATATATGTGTGTGTGTGTGTGTGTGTGTGTGTGTGTGTAAGTTTATTAGTGATAAAATTGAAAATATTAATGTATTTGTTACTGATATGTTGAATGCTGGTTATGGAAGGAATATTATTTATAATACAATTACAAAATATAATCAAAATAAAAGGAATAATAAAATATTAAATAAATTAAAAAGTGATAAATGGATTTTTCAATCAAAAATAATTAATAAATTTATTTGTGTAGGATTTTTTTTTAAATAAAAATGATGATAAATAATAAAACAAGAGTTGAATGTTTTTTTTTTTTTTTTTTATATATATATATTATATATATATATATATATATATATATAAATGTGGATGGGGGGGGGGATAAAAAGTGTACATTACAAAAACAATATAATGATCATAAGACATTATATAAATGTGTACAGAAAGAAAAGGTATCTTCAGTAAGTAAGAATACTCCATCAATTATTTTTGATCACAATAGAGCAGGGGTCGCCAAACTTTTTTGATCATGGACCCCTATATAATTTTTCGAAATCTCCATCAACCCCATAAAAGTAATTTTCAGTTAATTGAATAAAACTATCTATTAGGTACTGTGTTTGTACATTTATTTTATGATTTTAAACATTTATTAGAGTAATTTTACACTGTGTAACAATAGTTTTATGAAAAATATCTTAATGTTGAAATTTAAATACCTTAATATTTATTAAATAATAAGTAATTATAAATAAGTACAAATAATAAGTAAAGTAACTACAGTATTGCTTCTTAATTAATGAGATGGGTGTGCCTGGTGTTTTTTTGCAAGGTTCTCTATATTGGGTTTGAAATTGGTCAATTTTAATCTTAAATCCCCTCGAAACTCCACATTTAATTTATTTCTATACTTAGTTAAGATTAAATTTACATGACTGAAACCAGCTTCAACCATACAGGAACTTGGAAATGCCAGCATAAATGGCTGAGCTATTGTAAAGTTTTACATATTTTTGCATTATATTTATATTTGTCCAAAATTTGCTTATTTTTAAATTTTTAAGAAGTATCTTTGCTTCAAGTTCCGATAATATTTCAGCAAGCTCATCTTGCAGGTTGATGTCCACATTTTCAATTAGAGTGGAAAATGGCACAATAATCTATTCAGGGATGTCAATGTTTTCCAAATCAACAAAGCACAGTTTAAAATCATCACTTAATTTTTGAAGATGACTTGTATATATTTTCAAGTCTTCTTCTTTTATTTCTAATTGTCACAAATTTGAAAAATGCTGATAATCCTTACATAGCAATAAAGATGTAAATAAATGTAATTTTACTTGGAAGCCTAACAGTATTGTCTGAGCTTGGATAATTGTTACATCTTTGGATGTCATTAAATTTGCCAAACAAGTCTGCTAAATAAAAAATATGGTTCTTATTGTTTTGGAGTTCATCACTTAAAACAGGATTTATTTCACTGAGAAATTCTATTGTGGAATCAAATAACTCAATGAGCCATTGCAGGCATACACCTGTAGACAACCATCTAACTTTGGTGTGCAGAAGTAATTGGTTAAATACCTCATTGTTTTCCTCACAATGTTTGGAAAATAATCTTGATTTAAGAGGTTTTGATTGATACACTTAATACAAAACTGTAAAGCTTTATGTAACTCTGGACTCAGATATTTTGCTACTAAGTTGTTTCTATGCAACACGCAATGAGTAGTACATATATCGGGAACTTTTTCTTTGAAAAATCTAGCAAAACCTCAGTAACACTGTACCATAGAAGGTGCACCATCTGTGGCTACTGCTATTATATTTTCAAGCAGAATATCATATTTATTTAAATATTCTTGTAAACATCTAAAAATTATCACTCCTTTTCCATCAGTTTCAAGATATTTAGCAAATAAAAATTTATCAATGACTTGTCCTTTCATTTTACTAAAATATCTAATATATACCATAAGAATAGCAGAAACACCAAAAACAGATTCATCAAGTTGAATAGAGAACTTGCAATTTTTTAGCTCCGAAACTACTGTATTTTCTATTTCTTCTGCCATTTCATCAATTTGCACTTAATGGCAAGGACTTTAAAACATTAATGGAGTTTTTTTTCATTACATTCTCAATGATGTCTTTAATTGCAGGTATAAAAATGTCTTCAGCGAGTGTGTGTGGTTTTCCCCTCTTTGCTATATTAAGCAAAATCTTGTACAAAGCTATTAATCCTCCTTCAGTTTCAACTTCAGTAGACTGCTTCATAAAACTTTTTATAGTTGTTTGACGTGACTTTTTCTTTAAGTTTTTTGAAAAATTCAGGTTCTTTATTTTTTTATCTGAATGAACCCTTTCAATATGATCTTTCATTTTTGACGGTTTCATGTAGTCATTTCCAAAAGTTTTTTCACATAGAAGACACATAGGAATCATTTCATTTGTCAGTGAACAAATAAATCCAAATTTCAAATAATCCAATGAATAATACCAACATTTCTTTTTAGAAACTGAAGCTGCCATTTTTTAATTAGGGTTCTATAAATAAGTTAAAAATAAGTTGGTATACTACACTAATCCATATTGTTAAGACTTACCTTTTTTTTTACATGTATTGATAATTAAAATTGATATCTAAACTAAACGAATAGTTTTATAGAAACTATAACTAATTATCCAATACTATAAAATTAGTAATAATTACACTGCAAATATTTAACACTGTTCACAATTTGCAAAGATAGCTGAAACTGCGTATGATATTTGTGTTTGTAACATCAACACTCGTGACATTTGGACAAGCACACATATGCATATGACTCATAAGCCAGAAGTGCAGAGTTCATGCCACTGTGCACTGGTACGTAAATACTTGTTTCACCCAAATAAATATATATTTATTAATTTATTTTCTATAAAGAAACTGATATTAAGTCAATTATAAAAACATACACAAATTTTACATATGCAGTTAGGTATGTGTGATTTGCATATTAAGAATTGTTTTTCCTTCGACCTCCTGGCTCAGATCGCCCCCTACTTTTGTTAAGTAGACCCCTGGGGGTGTATATAGACCACTTTGGCAGCCTAAACAATAGAGCATGTAATTATGGTTTTAAATTTGACAATAGAGATGTAAAAATTATTCAAATTGAAAGGTGTAATGAAAAACGAAAAATTAAGAAGGCAATGATGATATCTAGGAATAGAGAGAGTTTAATGAATAGACAATCAGCTACTATAAAACAACAAAATTGTGGGAAATTTGAATGGATTGAATAAGGGTAATATAAGTTTATTTTGTGTACATTTGTATTAATGGTTGATAAAGATTGTCAATGATACAATTGAAAGTACTTCCGGTAAAGAATATATTGTTTAAAATGTGAATACTGTGTTAAATAAATTTGTTTGTATTATTATTATAAGATTTAAAAATACAGACATTTAAATGTTTATATATATATATATAATCACTATATTGTTAATTATATATATAAAGACAGAAAGCTTTTGCTTTTATTACTAATCAAAGTTCAATACCAACTTCAATTCTGTCATTTTCCCCCTAAATTAATAAGATTCATATGTACTGTAAGAACATCAAAACAATAGCAAAAATATAATAGATTATATTAGAATAACTGATAAAAGTAACATACTTGAGTACATCAGAAATATTTTCAATGATTTAAAATTTAAAAGTGCTCACACTATCCTGATAAAGTGTTACTTTCAGCAGTAGTGTTCCCAAATCCTGACTTAGTTCATAGAAAAGAATGGATAATGTAAAATATTATATACAGTATATCATTTTATTTTATTTTTTTAAATTACCCATAAGAAGAATTTGTGAATGGTGTGTGTGATAAGTTTGAAGAATAATGGAATCATGGAAAAATAATACTTTTTTTATGTTTCTGGTTCCATGGCAAAAAAATAATCAGATAAAAGATGAAGTGTTGAAAATAAAAACAATGCAATGAAGTTTCAGTATATTAGAATTTTTTAATTTGTTAATGCTCCACTATATAATGTGATTCTAAAACATTTACTTATCAATAAGAAATTAGATGCATTTTTATTATAATAAGATTTATTATATAAATCAGCATTTATTTTTTATAGCGTCTGTATACAATTGTAATCACATTCATATAGGCTTTTTCAAACCAAATTGTGCAAACGCTTTTTGCGAGTGTTAAATAATAAATGAATACCCTCTGACCCATACAAGATATAGAATTTTCCTTTTATTGCTGCATAAATTCTATATCTTGTATGGGTCAGAGGGTATTCATTTATTATTTAACACTCGCAAAAAGCGTTTGCACACTTTGGTTTGAAAAAGCCGATATGAATGTGAATAAGATTTATTGTTTTTATAATTAAATATTTGTTTATAGATTAACAATATAATGTTTAAATTAGTGCACTCCCTTTTTTCCTCTTTCTTTTTAATCTTTTAGGTTTTTTTTTTTTTTGCTTTATTATCTTTAGTCATGTAGATTATTAAAGAACCTGCTCATCTCAAGCTTCTAATGCATTAATTACATGACTGCATTAAATGTAATATAATTGCGTGCTTGTAAAATTTATATCTTTTAATTATATGCACAACAATTCTAACTTCAATCTTTTCATACATTTTTTTTTAATATTTTTATATTTTTTTCTTTTTTGATCCTGTTTGAATAGATGATGTTATAATAAGGATGAATATTAAGCGAATTGACGCACATTTTAAAATAGCACTTATAAATAAATTTATGTTATCATCATCATTTACAAATATTATTAATCCACTGAGGATGAAGGTATCTCCAAGTTAAATCCATCTTCTCCAATCTCTAGCCTCTCTTCTTCACATAATCCCTGCACACTTTATTATTTCATTCATTCATCTCATATGTGGTCTCTTTCTGGGTCTTTTAGAACCTCTTGAAATTCCATTTAAGATTTTAATTGCTCATTTATTATCATCTCTTCTAGCAATATGTCCAGCCCAATTCACTTCAGTCTTCTAATTCTTTCAACAATGTCAGTAACACATGTTTGTTCTCTTATTCATATATTGTGTTTTTGATCACTTTTTTATCTCCTAACATGCATCTTTCTATATTTTTTGAGTGGTCTAAAGTCTCTGTAGTGCTCTTTTATTAAATGTCTGAGTCTCAGATTCATAAGTAAAACTGGCAAAACACATTTATTAAAAACCTTTATTTTCAAACACATAGATATATTTCCTTTTAATATTAAGTTATTTTTCCCAAAAGCACTCCAACCAAGTTATGATTAATTTCATTTATTATGTTTCCATCTGTATAATAATCTGATCAAGGTATTTGTATTTGTTAACTTCTTCTAACTCATCGCAATCAATCTTTATTTTTACCTTTTAAAAAAATACATTGAACATTGCTTTAACCTTTTTATATTTACTTTTAATTCTACTTTGTTATTTTCATCTCATAACTCTTGCAAAATTTCCTGAAGCTCTAAAGCATTATTTGCAAAAAAAAGAAAAAACAACTAAATAATCTCCAAAATATAATGACTTAAATAATCCCCATTTACTTTTACTCCTTTAGCTTTCCATTTTAATTTACAAAATATTTCTTGCAGCACTGCTGTAAAATGTTTTTGGTGATATGGAGACATTCTGTCTTACCCATTTCCCAATATTAACCTTCAGAGTATCATTACATAACCTAATTGTTGCTGTTGCATTTTTATTATATGACAATATCCTAGGTCTATACTTTGATGATCCAATGCTTTAATCACTGAAAAAATTCTTATAAAATCAAATGCCTTTTCATAATCTACAAATCTAAAGCATAATGGCAATTCACATTCATTGGTTCTTTCTATAACTTCTCTCAATACTTGGAAATAATCTACGGTACTAAAACTACTTTTAAATCCAGTTTGTTATTTTGGTTGATTGAAACCCAATGTTCTCTGTAGCTGAGTTATAATTATCTTGGGAAAAAAATTGTATAAAATTGATAAAAGATTGATAGGTCTGCAATTTCTAATAACTTCTTTATCACCTTTTTAATACTTATAATATGCTTTAAATGTATATAGGTGAAGTTAATAAAATTTTCAAAAATAACAATGTTTAACTTAGCACTTTTGGAGTATATTTACTCCATATTCATGGCCATTATTATGTGTTAAATGTAATGAATGCAAACTTATGCAAATCATTATCCTGTTCATTTTTTTAATATTGTAAAGCAGGCATCCCTTTGGTTGATGGCATTTGGATCATTTGCAATGAAGTATGCTTCTTTTATTTTTCTTTTGGTATCATTTCTTTTTTTGCAAACAATTTTGGCACTAGAAGGTTCAAATTTATGCTTAAATGCTTTTTGGTGTTTAGAAAATATTTAATTGCCTTCATTTTTGTTTACCATAAGTGTTGTGCTACTCTATTGTTTTATTATGCTACTCTATTGTTTTATTGTTGCCAGTTTCATCATAATATGTTGCCTTATAGCCAATTTGAGAGCAGGTAATCTTATGTGCAACTTAGGGGTTGATCTGGATCTATTTGTCCTTTGTGTTATTAATCATTCTATTTGTGTTTTGTGGAGTTCTAAAGCCTATTTTGAATTCATTAGATACGTTTTTGATTAAATGTTTGGCCACTTTGGGAATATAAGGTAAACTTAAATCTGTTTTGTTTTCATTGGTATGCTTCTGGGTTAACTTTTTGTAGAAAGGTTCAATCTTATTGGCTATAATTCTGTAGTTGTATTCAATTTTTATTAAGTCTCTAATATAATAAGTGATGTTGTTTTTTTTTGTCAGCTTCGAACTTACATAAGTAATGATTCCTAAATAAGAAAGCTGAAAGTCCTGCCAGTTTGTGAGGCTTAGGTGATTTTGAATATGGATGTGTGTAACTCCTTATTTGTAATGGTTTAAGTATACTGTAATTAAGACTTGTTGTTTATCCTTGTTCCAAAAATTTTTTATTAATAAGGCCTGATAGTCATCATATGTGGATGGGTTTTGAAACAAAGACTCCCACTATGACAATGCATCATCTTGCAAATGGCTGTAGGCTAGGATTAATTTCTCACCCTCTGATAAATTATTGTTGACTGAGAAATATAGATTGAGACTTTATATGTTCGAGTGGGGCCTTATTTGTTTATCACTTAAATGTTTTGAGCCTTACAACCTGATTAATAGAATTCATTTGTATAACATTGTTCCTAATACTGATATTGTTTGAGGCTTTTATAGGTGATCTTATGATTTGATTGTTAGTAATTTAACTGTTTTCAGTGAAAATTGTTTCTTTTATGCTACCTATTGAGGTAGATCCCCTATTTCTTTGTAAACCTCATCCATGTTATTCTATTGGTTGCCCATACCATTAATTTTTCTTAAAATAAGATCTAGTTTTTCTGTGGTTAGATCTCATTCACTTTCAGATAGTTTAATTTTTCAAATATCTTGGACTTGTTCCTCTTTTAATGTTTTTAGTTTGTTGGAAAATTTAATTTTAGATCCTCAAATTTTTGACTCATTGATCTGTTCAAATTATCTACTTGGCTTTGTAGACCATTCTGATTTCCAATTATTTTTTCAATAGTGTCCCTATTTTGAGTGAGTTTGGCTTCAATTGAATTTTGTCTGATTTCTATACTACTGTTATCATTTTCTATAGATCTAGTTTTCATCTCATAATTATCTGTCCTATTATTTAATTCTTCCATGAAATGATTTACTTCTATGTGCATTTTCTCTATTTCTTTATTCAGTTTAACTGATATTGTTCTTGTTTTTTACCATACCATTACAATTTTCAAATTATCATAGGTGTGTGTTATCTCAATGAATTTATTATCAATTTGATTTTCTATTTGTTTTCTGAAATCATTTAGTCTAATTTGACACCTGCAATCTCTTTCATCAATATCCCTTTTTATTTCTTTTATTTCTTCTTTTAATTCTATATTTTGTTTATCTATTTTGTCAGATAAATCAGCACTTTGTTTGTCCACTGTGGCAGATAAATCTGTTTTCAAATTAGATACATCAACTTTAAATCAGAATTCTGTTTTTCTATTTTGGCACTCAAGTAAATAAGCATTTGTTGCATCATTGTCATCATCTGGTTGAGAATATTATTATTTGAGTCTGTTCCTTTCTTCATGTTGGTGTTTTGACTACCATTGGCATTTCTTGAGGTTGGATTATTTCTGAGACAATTCCCCCAGATATTTCTACATTCTGTTCTACTACATTTTTAAAAGTAGAAGTTTTTTAACTATTTCTAATAAAAATTTGCATCTGTTCAACCTAGATTTCTTACCTTTCAATTTCATTGCTAACTTCTTTACTAGTTTCCCATTCCATTGCCTTGATTTTATTCCTATATCTATTATATTTTATTATCTTTGTCTGTAAAATAGCTTTATGCAATTTTTATCCCAAACTAATTCTTTTTATACATGTTAAGTAATTTGACAGACATTATAGAGACATTCCTGCTGTCATGCATTTAACCAGAGTTACAATTTAATTTTGATTTGATCATCATTTTATTTATTTATTTATTTATCCACTACTTCATATCTCATTTGATGCTTTATTTATTTGTCTGACTACATGATTATTTTATTGGTATCTGTTTACCACTGTTTGTCATCTGTCTAGTTTCCATTCATCACATATTAAAACTATTAGCATATTATGAATATAATCATATGATTTTGAGTTCCTGAAGTTTGGAAGCATATGTATATAATAATATAATCATAATGTATGTGATTCATGCCCAATGAGTGGATGCACCATATGTAATGAGACTCACTAAAAATTGTAATCTAAATATATATAATTCATGTCCAATGATTGGATGCACCATATGTAACAAGACAGAATGTATGCTGCCATGTTCTTATTTAAGAGCCCCACAGATTTGGTAGCATACACAACAAGATGATCTTTCCCTCTAGGAGAGGTTTATCTGACTATATTTGTCCATTTGGTCTACAAGATATGATATTAAACCTGATAGGGCAGGTAAGTTATCTGATGATTTACCTGAGTTTTATGGAGCTTCTATAACAATTACTGATTGAGTGGAATGGAATTCACACTTACATAACTTCGCTTACTTTACCTCTTCTTGATTCTTGTTATGCCACAGAGTTCAAACTCAGGAAGAATGTACATGTACTCTATTTCAATGTATATGTATTTTGTATCTGATATGTGTATCGAATATGTGTGTAGTGTAATTTGTTGGAAAATAGAAAAATCAAATGATAGACGACTAATTTAATTTAATATTTAACAAATTAATTTTGATGATGGTTTACATTCATGATTGTTTTTAAACAAAAATAAAATGTTTTGATTAATTCAATAATGATCGTTTGTTTGTGTTCATTAGCTATTTACCAATCTCCACCTTTGATCCTGACATAGAATGGTTATTCATTATTCTAATTTAATAATTTCAAATTTACATGAATACAATATAAAAAAGGCCTATATTTTAGCAAATACTCTGCTAACTAAAATTTCTAATATCAGTTGCTCATTAATTTCCAATTTGTCTATCCATATTTTGTAATTTGTTGAAGGTTGCTCTTATATTCTGAATACCCTCCTACTCTAATGATCATATAAATCTATGATAGAACAGATCAATCATCAAAGTTATTAGTCATTCATTCCAAATAATAAACAATTAATAATTAAGCTAATTGAATCACAAACATTGAACATAAAAAATATATCACTGTCAAAGGGTTAGTGTTTAATATTGGATAAGAATAAAGTCTTACTTTTCATGTCAGTAGACTAATGTATTAATTGAAAAGCAAATTTGGGGAGATGCATCTAAATTTTATTATTAGATGAAAAATAAAAAAATTGAATTGATGGCTCCCTTCCATCTAGAATAATTGATGGTTGGATTGAATTGATTCTCTGTTTCAAAAAGAAAGAAACCAATTTGACAAGTGAAATAAGAATTAAAAAAATTATAAAAATATAATTTAAGATGTTACTCCAGCATAGTCAACCATAGTTCAAAGTCTTATAGTTCACATTGTGAAATGTCTGAGTATCTTTGCCTTTAAAAAAGTTCCTTTGTATAAATTGGATAGTAGGTCATCAGATAATCTTCAGTCACCATCTGGATCTTTGTGTTGATGATTCAGATTCTTTTATAACTATCTTTCTCATGCTGAGAGAATTCTTTTGCTTGATTATAGTGTGTTGTAGATCTTTTTACTATCATGGTAATCATAATGTTAATTTGAAATGTAATCGTATCTGGAATCATGTTTGCATGACAAGCAGCTCCATACCCATGATGTTTCTCACTTCCTAGCCATGTATGATTTGTTGTTTTCTAGATTTTAGCTTGGATTAAAATATAAGCTTTAAGGAAATCGGTAATGGGTTCTTTAACCAACTTTTCAAGTTGCAGTTGTAGTGGCTTAATAACTGACTTAATTTTAGAAATGTAAAAAGTAAATTTTTTTAGACATTATTTACTTTCCTTCCCTTTCTTTTTTCCTTATAAAAAAAGAATGAAATTGTTCTATACTGTCTTATCTTTCACTGACTGATGAATAAGTTTGAAGTTTGCAAGCTTTTATTTTCATTGTTAAAGTCATTTTGATATTTATATAATTTTATGCTGGATTAATAAATAAAAAAATTAATTTAACATTAATGACTTTCTTTCTTTTGTATTTTGATATTTACTGTATATATATATATATGGTATATATATATATATATATATATAGTATGTTAAAAAAGAAAGATTTGCACGGGTTAAATATATAAAATAAAGCTTGATTATTGCTAGGGTTCATCCGTGATATTAAAAGCTGTTTAATATCAATTTACTGACGTTTCGACTTGGTCACACAAGCCATCCACAGAGTTATATATAAAGTTTTTATATACATGGATGAACCCAAATATATGTATTATATATATATATAAGACGCTCTTCCGATCTCTAGAATATAACATTAACTGACACTTTTATACAAAATTGATTAATATATAATTAATAATATTTTAAGATTATGTTGGTAGGTTTAGTCTTTAATATTAGCATGTGTGGTGACTTTTGTGGTCAGATTAATATACCCTTACAATATATTGTAACTGAAAGCTCAGGTCACAATTGGTAGCAGGAGCAAAAGATGATGGGTGTGATGAGTGTGTTTGTGTGGGATGTATTTAAGATTGAATGAGCTTTAATGAAAAGTAAACTACAATAAATGCATATTTGTTTTAACCTCTAATAATAATAATTAATAATTAATATTTAAAATAGGAATATATAAAATTATTATAACGATTAAATATTTTATGGTAGTTTTATAAATTTATCAAAATAATCTTAGTGTATTCCTATATGCATAAACTATATTGCAATGTATAATGTATAAAGACTTTCTCTAAGATAAACAATTATATTTATTTGCATATGGCTAGCAGTTAACTCTCTCACATTCCCAGATTAAGATAAAGTTAAAATCAATTCTTTTGGTTTTTAATTAAATGTGATTAAATTATTTACTTAACAAAAGATAAAATAAACAGTTATAATTAACTTATTCTAAGTATGATTAAAGTATTAAAGGTAATAATTGCACCTTATCATACCTTATTGAATTTTGTATTACAATTAGAGATGAAAATAGTAAGTGATGCAAATAGATTTAATAAAGAAAATTAATATGATATCTTTTATTTTGATAATGTGTAAAAGATAATGGTTTTAGTAATGACAAACAACTATTATAATAATTCATTATTAATAACAATCATGTATTAAAAAAATATTAGCACTTAAAATATCAAATGTTCTCTGAAAAATAATTACAAATTTTATTATCTGGTTTTTTTTATTTTAATAATCTTACCTTGAGTCATAACTATATATATGTATGTTCAATAAAGTGATGCAGATATACAAAACATTCTATTCAATAGGGTTTTATATTATTCATTTAATGCCTACCATTAATTATAGATAGATAATGTTTTATAATGTCCTTAATCTTTTTTTGCAGTGGCAATTAGTCCACTAGCCACATCATTCCCAAAATCAATCAAGTTCCTTAATCCTTTTCAGGAACAAGAAAACTGTTTTCTTAATAATGCTATAAATGCTATAGAAGTGTATAACTTCATAAAAATCAGACTATTATATCTCTTAATGGCATGACTACTTGCTACTTTGACTAGCTTATTACATGTTAAAGTTTCAATATTCAATTAGGAGCAAAACTCAACAAACAAATAAAGTTTAAAATTATTGATACCACAAGAATGATTTGTTGCTTGGTATGACAACTATTAAAGTTCTATATAACATTTACTAGTTGCAATTAAGATAATATTCCCTGGTGATTTTTCTACTGAGGATGTTTTATAAATGAATAAAGTGAGGCTGAGAACAATGACAAATAAAACATAAAATAAGTTAAATATAAGAAGTTTATGGGGTTTATAAATCAATTCAACCTGTCTCCAATATATATATATATGTTGATTTGAAGATTTTCACAGATTCCATATATAAAAGACATATTTTGCGGGTTCATCCATGTTAAAAAATTTAAATATTGATATACCAACATTTCGACTTGATCACCCAAGTCATCTACTGGGTGATAAAAGGTAGAAAGATGGTTGTAGAGGCACTACAATCACTGATTTGAAAAAAAAATGTTAAAATTCCACCAATAGCAAAAATGTTAAATTATGAATGTTTTTTTTTTAAAAATCTTTCCAAATAAGAGGAAGTTTGCATGTATCATCTTGCTTATTGATTCAATCTGGCCTTTTAAGTATCTCAATGGCTTCTGTAATTTTGCATTGATATGAATTATCACATCTGGATATGATCCTGGTACTAGAAAAATCAATTTTATGACCTGAATCTATACTATGGAGTGAGAGGGTTGATTGTAATTTAAAATCTTTCTCAGGTCTTCTCTATAAAATTTTAATGTAATGTGCCTAGGATTGGGATGTTCAGCTGCTTGGAAAACAGAAACCCTCATATTATTAGCACTTAATGTATTATAGAGAATTTTTTTGAGGATATGGTAAAATGAGTAGTTGCTATCCATGATAGCAAGCACAGTGACTACTTCATAAAAAAGTGATCTTTCAGTTATTTTTAAAGATTTTCATTTTGCAGTTTTTTGTTAATCTAACAGAGAACCCAGAATTAATCAAGAGACTATCTAGTTTTATAATATCTTTGTTTATGGACCTGTTAAACCTAAGTATTAAAGCTAAGTTGTTATTATTACCTGCAATTGTTTTTCTTGTGTTTATTAAATCAATACATATTAATTATATTATATCAGAAGTTTTTGTTATACTTGCATAACTGGTTGTTTCTTAATAAACTTCTAGCTGAGTCGATATATTTGTATTTGAAAGCATTTAGTATGTGAAGGACTAAATGCTTTTATTATAGATCATCAGCACTTTTTTTTCTACTTAGGACCTAATATATTAATTAATTTATCTAGTCTCCCAAATTGTATAAAATATCAATAAAAATAAATAAAAACTTAAACACATGGTGTGAGTTAAGTTTTCTGAAATATACCCTGTAATATTATTATTATTGTTATTATATTATTATTATTTCAGATTAATATCTATCACTCTTCAATTGAATTTTATTTTAAAGTATGGTATGCTAGACAAAAATTATCTCATAAAAAAAAAGAGAAATTATACAAAAAGAAAATTATGATGATTTTTGTGAACAGATTTCCAAATTTGATTGGAAATATATGTATATTCTTGTACAGATGTTAATGCTAATTTAAATTACTTTATGTCTGTTCTAAATAACTTAATTAACTATATATTCCTATTTAATTTATATCCCATCATTATTTTTCATATTGGCTCTCTTCATTTTTAAAGAAAATCATTAAAATGTATCATCATAAGCATTATAAAAAAAACTAATAATATTCTACATTATAATAATTTTATTAAATATAGAAGGGTGGAAAAGGTTTTATACAGGAAAGAATTTCTTAATCATATAAAGAATACGGAGAATAATTTTTCTATAAATCCTAGAGAATTTAGGCTTTTCATTAAAAATTAAAGCATGGTAATTCCTCAATTTCTGATGAAGATTTTTTTTACATTATTCACTGACTTATATAAAAAGTTGATAATGAATCAAACTCTTTTGTATTTTTAAAGAAATCTTATAACTAAATCTCAATTGAAGGCTTTAATAGTGAAGTCATTATAACATTAATAAGAAAGCTTAAATTGCACACTAGTTTGATAACATATAATATACTTACTTTCATTTATAAAGATTCTTCCAAGATTATTGTTAATCCTTTATGCCATATTCTAAATTGTTCTATATATGATTGCAATTTTCCTGAGATTTACAAACATGTTAAAGTTATTACAATTTATGAAAATGGTTCTAAGGATTGTATAAATAATTTTAGACCTATTTTGATCTCACATATTTTTGGTTAAAATTTTAGAAAGATGTATATATAACAAAATCATAGATAATGTTAGTAATTATTTAATTTCTGCTGATCATGGTTTTTTTTCCAAATAGGTCTATTGAAAGTAACCTTGTCACTATATTCGATCATAATGCTCATGCTATAAAAGATAAACAGAGATTAGATATAATTTATTTTGATCTATCTATTAAGGCCTTTGACTGAGTCAATCATGATATTCTTTTTTAAAAACTTTACAGATTAGATTTTTCTGTAGAGCTTATTAAATGGTTCAATTCACTTACTAAATGGTTCAATTCACTTACTAAACTTCCACTTTATACAATTGTAATTTGGGTGTACTTCAATATAGCAATCTGGCTCATTTATTACTCAACATATACAATGATGATCTTAAAGATTATCTTAAGAGCTCATATTATTTATAATTGATGACTGCAAAATTTTCAAATGGATAATAATTACATTAAATAATAAAATTTCTTTATAAAAATATTACTAATTTTATTGTTTGGTCTAATAAAAATAAAATGTTGATTAATATGGACAAATGTTCAATAGTCTTATATCATAATAAGTCTGAATATCTAGATTTCCAGTATTGCACTGAAACACATAAAATTAAATGTAAGATTTTTCCAAAGGATCTAGATATTCTATTTATAAATAATGGGTCATTTCATGTGTATGTTGAATCCTTTATTAATACAGCTCTTAAAATTATGTGAATGATTTTTAGATATGGCAGATTATTTAATAATCAATTAAAATATAAATTCTTCAGATCTCTTGTCCTTCCTATTATTGAATATGGATTAGTTATCTGGAATTCACACTCAAACCAGGAATATTGCTAAACTTCAATTATTGGGAGAGAAATTTTTACAAAAATATCAGTTTAAATAAAAACAGCATATTATCTTTATATTGAAAGGGAAGGATGAGACCTAAAGTTTTCATACAAAATTATAAATAAAAGAGTAATTTGTCAGCAGAATATAAAACTAGGACTTGAAGTCATTTTTATTTTAAAGCCTATTACTCAGATACTCTTAAAGTTTCTTCTTTGTTTCAGTTATCAGACTCTTATAATAAAGATTTTTGCAATAATAATTATTTTAAATTTAATGATTAAAATTATAATATGGTTTTTGATAAAAAAAAAATATAACCCAGTCATGACATATGGCTTTTTTTTCCATATTTGTAATCTACATTATTTATACGTGTATATATTTTTTTCTTTTTATAATCTTATATGTACTATTTAATTAATTTATTTGCAATCTATAATTAGCCTATAGTAATGTTAGTAAAGCATATAAAAATGAATTGTTTATGCACATTCAAAATATGCATGCGTTTTAAATAACCTTATATTGTTAATAAAAACAAATTTAATATATAAATTATATTTGTAAACTATACATTTAAAATTAACTATTTTATTTCAATTTTAAGTAGTAAAAGGATGTTTTATATATAATGGATGTGTATAATGAGGACTAAATGATATGTTGAATATTTTAATATATTAATTTAATATGTATAACACGTTAATCTAAAAAAGTCATGCAATTAAACATGTCAATATTATCACTCTTTCTATATTTATATACAGTGAAAAATTTCGATGCAATCGTTAATGAATCCACTTGCATTTCCACGATTTAAGCAAATAATATTTCTTTACAAAGCTAATGATATTTTAGATTATATTTCCATGGTATCTAACTAACTATTATTGATCAGTAAATGAGTATCTGTCTATTCTTAGTTGGAAGAAAAACGAAGATTGAAATATCTCTCAAACCTTTAACAGCCGGTCACTGGAAACGTAAGAATTACACTTTCCCTCGTTTTCACTGTTTCTCTACCGAAGAAGCCTTTAAATAGATTATTTAAAAGCTACTTTGTTTATTATATATATGTGGAGCAAAGAACTCCAGTTATTCAATCAAAATATCAAAAGTTTAATTTTTTTAATTACTAAAATACACATATATATGTATGCTAAATGCAAATCTTTTTTTAGTAATAACATTTTAATATGTATTTCTTTCAATATGTTTTCAAAATTCTAGTGCCCCACATATTAATACCCGGATATATAAAAAATGTACATATAATAGGGCAACATATGGCTTTATAGAAGGAAAAAAAATATTATGGAATGTTTTGTTTAGCATTACTAATATTATTATTTTATAAATATTTTAATTAATTGAATTACATGATTAAATTACAAATTTTTTAAAATAATTTATTACAGATTAATTTACAACTAAAATTTTAATTAATTTTTTGATAACATTCATTGCTGTATATTGAATTAATAAAGATCAAACAAACAGGATATTTATACCTCAATATTACCAAACGAATGAATAATACTTTGCTAAAAGTATATCCGCTTAGAATACATTATATATATATATAAGCTAATATAAATGAGTTGTTTACCAAAATATATGAGTCAATATGATAATTTTTATGATCCATGAGTTTATTATCAAGAAAATACTATAGTCTTCCATTAATAGTTAAATTCCTAGCTTACGTATTGTTTAGATTTCCTTGACTATAAAATATATATTGTTTGTATTTGTGGGTGTGAATATTATATATATATATATTATGAAGTTATAAGAAAAAATAAGTAAATTAGTAACTGATTCTCAATACCAAAAAGCAGTCGGCCATTGAAAATAAAAGAGTTTTAAGAATATCTGATCTACAGATTCTTGCAACCACTTGATAATTGACTGATTATAACTCTAGATCACTTTCAATAAAAGGAACATTATATCAATTAAAACAAAGTTTCTTAGTAATAAGGAAATGTTGATTGACATTTTGAAATTAGAAATAAAAGAGGAAAAGGAACGTATTTGATAAATAGATATATACTTTACTATAAAAAGATAAATATTGGAAGTACAGTTGAATATAATTCATTATTAATAAAATATGTAAAAATAGCAAGTAAAAGTGAATGGTATATCAAAAAAAAAATATTGCAATTAATTGTTTTATGATATGTATAAATGCAATTACTTAATTTTATATCTCAGCTTTTATTCTGATTTAAAATATAAACTTTTATGTATATTAATTGAAAGTTTTTGAACAGGCAAAACCAAATTTTAAAATTGTCATGTAAAATTTTAATACTAGAATTGAAAAATTTATTGAAAGATGCAAGTACAATAAGTAAATATGAATATCAATATAGAAATGAAAAGAATTTATAAATTTATAAAATTTATGGGAGGGAGGAACTGTGCATTAATATTTCTTTTCTTTTTTTTTTTGGGGGGGGGGGGACGTTTTAAAGAAAAAATAGACATACAAACATCCAAATGTCAGAAGAACATACACTGATAATAATCACAGATAAATGAAATGTAAAATATATCATGATATAAAACTTGACAAACAAAATATATATCAATAGTTGATATCCGTAAACTTCAAAAATAGCCAATTAATTTGAGGTAGAATTTACAATTTTTTTTTAAATATTAACGGATTTTAAAAATATATCTGGTTTGAAAAAAAGGAGAAAAAGATGGAAATTACTCTTTCTAAACTAGCTTTGCAAATAGTTGGAACAAAATAGCA
Source organism: Epiperipatus broadwayi (assembly GCA_028023455.1). Classification (NCBI taxonomy): domain Eukaryota; kingdom Metazoa; phylum Onychophora; class Udeonychophora; order Euonychophora; family Peripatidae; genus Epiperipatus; species Epiperipatus broadwayi. The sequence continues at coordinate 4,224,652 of JAQFVV010006293.1, read as the reverse complement.
GGAATTGACTAATATTTTTCTTTTTTATTAAAATACTGAAGTGTAAGTAAAAAAAACCTTGAAAAATAAAAGCTGAAATATATATAATCCAAGTTGCAAAAAATCTATAAAAGTTTAAAAGATGTAAAGAGAAGATTGGTTATCGACAGTTTAATAGAAGAATTTCACGTTTGCTATAACAAATATCTCAAAGATTGCTACAAAGAACAACATAAATGTAAATAAATGAGAAATCAAAGATTCTGCAACAATGATAATATTCCTAAATTGTAATAAAAAAAAGTTCCAGGACTGATAAAATAATTATAGATTTATTTATTTTTTAATCAAATGAAAAAATAGAAAACTTTTAAAGTAATGTTTATATATAAAATGATTAGAAGAATGCATGTGTGATACAGTATTTAGGAATATTCAAAGAAAAAATATTAAAATTTACAGATATACTAATAATGTACAAAATATTTTCTAATGCAATAATAAATAGTCTTCAAAAATTTGAAATTCAAGTAAGTTGGCTTTAAAATTAACTGTAGTACAATATTCTACATTCAAATATTAAGGGAAGTTATAAAATAATACTTTAAGTGAGAATTATTATTGAATTTGTAGATTATCAGAAAAGCATTTAAATATGTAAAACATTTCTATAATAATTAAAAATTTAGAACATCTTAAAATAGAATACTCTCAGGCCAATAACATCTGTGGTGCATCAAATGCATTTTTATATAATAACAACCCTAGGAAATACTCAAATACTTTATGGATTAAGTTAGAGTCAATCAGAGCAAGAAATAAAAAGATATTCACACACAATATTTATTCAAATTCTGATTCTTAATATGGCAGAATCTGAGGCACTAGCATGAGATCTTCAATTAAAAGATGTACTACTAATTATTATATTATTCACTTCTTAATATAAATATGTAATATATGTAACTGTCTATAATTCCACATATTAGTAAATGTAAAATTCTTACACATCTTATTACTATCCTAAGTATGTAGAAAAAAAAACCTCAGTATAACATTTCATTAATAAAATCCTTTGAAATACAATAATAATGATGATGATGATGATAATAATAATAATAATAATAATAATAATAATAATAATAATAATAATAATAATAATAATAATAATAATAATAATAATAATAATGAATTATTGTGCACACAAGTTTATAAGAAACCTGTGCACCATAAATGACAGATGTCAGAACTATACCACAATCCATGGACCTATTGGTAACATTATATACAAGATAATTTTATTTCTTCAAAACTTTTTATCTCAGTATTAAGTAAAATATTTTGTATATTAAATATCAAAAGAAGTAAAAATAAATGTAGATTATTTAAATTATTTATATCATGCAGCTAATGTAATTGTTTTTTTATAATATTCAATAACTATTTTTAAAAAAAGATTAAATGTACCTAACTATCTGTAATTTTTTCTGATTAAATTATAAATAATTTAATTAAATTATTAATATAGATTAAAACCTAATAGATTAATTCAGCATAGCATTAAACTTGGATGAAATATTTGTAAAAGTCTGAGTTTGATATTAAAAATAAAATACATCTTTGTCTTAAAAAAGATATCTATAATAAAATCACTCTGTTATCAACTAATTATAAAACAGAGATTTGGATATAATTAATGGAAGAAAAATAGAAAGATCAAATTATATAGCAAATTATGTACAGATGTTTCTAGAAATTCAGGAAGAAATCAAAAGAGAAAAACATGAATGACAGAACAACAGGTACCATAAAAAGAATAAAATAGATCAATTTGAACTTAACAAAATTTGATAAAAATAGGATAACTAAAGTTGTAAATTTGATTTCTAAAGTCTATATAAAAACTTTATTAAATGAGTTCGGTAAAGAAAGAGCATAAATATAAATCATCAAAACTGAATTAATTTTGAAGAAATCTTATTTCTGGAATGGATTTATCATAAAGGAAATTGCTTATGAAGCTGTACATATAGTTAACATAACTTAATACTATAAAAAAAAAATCTTTAAATCATGTAGCTCTAAATATAAAATTTTTAAAAATAATTTATATTAAGTCATAAATTATATTACGTAGACTGAAAGCAATACTTACTTACCATTCATGATGAATAAGTTTCATTATTTAATGAAGGGATCTAATGTTTAGTTACTAGATATAATTTCAGATAAAGAACTTAAGCTATATATGTGTGCATCAAATTATGTATCTAAGCCACAGTTGACAGAAAGGTGATTATCTGTGATTAGTCAATAAACAGTCTGCAAGAAAAAAGTATCTTCTACAGCCTTGTAGGATATAATGTTGGCACATCTTAGATAAGGTACTATTTCTGATTTCAAGTATTTCATTTGTCTTTTCTCTGAACATTTTTGTTCACTGTTTTACTTTTTTTATATTGCTAATATTTACTAAGAATGGTATAAGATGTATTAGCACCTAACATTTAGATTTTGTCTTTGTGTAATCTAATTTCTATTCTTTAATAATTCATAAAAAAAAAATTTCTGCAATATATTTTGTAAGTGTACATGACAATATAACATTACATCATCTATTGTAAATTTGCATAAACAATAGATATTTGAAAGTAATATTATATCCAAATTCATAAATAAATTTTTAGCTATTAGTCATATTAAATAAAAACAGAATTTAATTCACACATTTAGCAGTCATCATTATACTTTTACAATATCATGTCTAATAATGTAAAATTCAAGAACTAAAATGCTGATCATAAAAAAATTTGCTTTTACAATTTTAATAGGCTTAATGTTTGGCCCAACATTCATGTATTTTGTTCCAAGATTCCTATCAGTTGACATGAAATAATAAATAATAACTTATATTTAATTACTTATTAATTTTATAGTGAGACTATCATAACGCTCAATAAAATGCATGGATGGATGGATAGATAGATAGATAGATAGATAGATAGATAGATAGATAGATAGATAGATAGATAGATAGATAGATAGATAGATAGATAGATAGATAGATAGATAGATAGATAGATAGATAGGTAGGTAGGTAGGTAGGTAGGTAGGTAGGTAGGTAGGTAGGTAGGTAGGTAGGTAGGTAGGTAGGTAGGTAGGTAGATAGGTAGATAGGTAGATAGGTAGATAGATAGATAGATAGATAGATAGATAGATAGATAGATAGATAGATAGATAGATAGATAGATAGATAGATAGATAGATAGATAGATAGATAGATAGATAGATAGATAGATAGATAGATAGATAGATAGATAGATAGATAGATAGATAGATAGATAGATAGATAGATAGATAGATAGATAGATAGATAGATAGATAGTGATTGAATTTCTTATAAACTTCCAAGCAGTAAAATTATTCAATTGTTTATTTACTTATAATTAATAATAATAATAATAATCATAATCATCTTCATAAAATCTTATATATAGTATTCTGAAACTAAATAAAATCTGTCAAAAATTATTTTTTTGTTTTTGTTAATGATCTATTTATTTCCTATTTATCACTGAATGGACAAGAAGTTGAAGTACTTTTAAAAAACTAAAGTTTCTGTAATACTGTAACCTGTATTTCATCTTTAATTTAAAAACAATTTTCTCCTTCCCCAGTCCTCAATTTTATCAATGATAGGTTTAAAAACAGATCTTTAAATATAGAGAAAATGTAATAATAACAGTAGCAATATTTTTTTTAATTAACACCCATCTATAAAATAGCTAAGCAGAAGAAACTTTACGTAAAGCAATGTCACTGACGGATTGTTAATATTGCAATCTAAAAAACATATTCACTACTGTACTTAAGCACCTTAATTATATATATTGACTGCAAAAATAGGTTTATTATTAACTGAAAGAAGATCTTTTGATTCCTCTTGGAAGCCATAAAGAAATTGAGCAGGATAAATTCCTCATGTCCACCCTGTACTCTCTCGTTATTGCAGTTGTTATTACTGTGTGATTATTGATAATGGAAATTAATATGAGAGTGCTGCTCAGCAATATGTATTAACCAAGATGATGAGTTTATTGGCCTTTTTACTTCTGAACTTAACATCAAAAAACCACAAGGTCTTTTTTTTCAGTTAACTTTTTGTGAATGCTGGATAAATATGTTTAGGAATGATCTTTTCATATTTATTATATATTTACAATCATAACAGATAAAGTTCAATTATAGGCATTAGGCAAGGCAGCAATTGGTGTGAAAGGCAGAGAGTATTAAGAATTTCCTGGAAGTGGATTCAGGCTCCATTCATTAATCACCATTTATTCAGATACCTATAACTGCAGATTACGCAAATTGGAAGAACTATTTAATATTAAATGGGACTTTGCTATACTTTATAAAATTAATAAAAAAGATGAAACAAATTGATGTAAAATGGACTTGTACTATATTATAAAGACACAAGCATTGAATGCACAAAGAAATAGAATTTATTACAAATAAACAAATTGAATAGCAACAAGATGGAGATTGATGTTATATACAGAGCTCGCAAAACAAGCTCTTAACAAGCTTTGAGAATATCCTCAACACCAGACCATTTTCTACATTGAGCATGATCAGTGAGGTTCCAGGATATTCATTAGATTAAAAATACTAGAACAAGTTATTTGAGTTAGATAGCTGGATTTTTAGACATATGGATGTCTGGAAATTTCACATTTTCTTCTCAATAGTTATACATGAGATAAAGTACTGTGCTTGTCCTAGTATTTTTAATCTAATGAATATCCTGGCACCTCACTGACAATGCTAAATGCAGAAACCAGTCTGGGGTTGAGGATATTCTCAAAGCTTGTTACGAGTTTGTTTTGCAAGCTCTATATATAATGTTTGTAAATATGAGCTTTATTAAAATTAGATCATGTGACATCTGACTTGATTTTTTATCATTTTATTTTTTGCTGTTAAGGCTTTGTCAATTTTATATTGCTAAAGCTATTAATATATGATGTATCTGAACTCAGTTCAGTCTCATATGGCTATTTGAGTTAGATAGCTGGATTTTTAATCATATGGATGTCTGAAAATTTTAGATTTTTTTTCTCAATAATTATACATTAGATAAAGTGCTGGGATTGCACCTCACTGATAATGCTAGATGCAGAAACTGGTCTGGGGTTGAGGATATTCTCAAAGCTTGTTAAGTGCTTGTTTTGCGAGCTCTATATATAATGTTTGTAAATACGAGCTTTATTAAAATTAGGAGATTGATGGTATATCACACAGAGTGATGAGATTAATTATTCAATCCAGTGGATAATATCAAATGAAGATAATTCAGGCTTATGCGCCAAAAAATTCTCATTGTTAAGGGGAAAAATCAAGAATTTTTATATAAATGCATAAAATGATTTTGATTATATCAAACAACATTTTAAAATTATCATTGGAAATTTTGATGCTAAAATTGGAAAACAAATGAAAGTTGATGTTGCTACAGGTAAATTTGGTTGTGTTGATAGAAATGAGAGAAGATACAGAGTTGGTAGTTCATGGAAAATTAAACTATATATTATCAATTACTTACTTTGAGAAAAATGGTACATGGAAATAGATATGAAAACAACAGCAAGAACTGGATTTTAATAAAAGTGAGGTTTCAGTTTTCAGCTAGAAAAATTGTATATTTAGGCAACTGCTCCTGCCTTCCAAAAAACTGAATAGGATTATAAAATGTAGTCTAAAAATGCTCTGTTTACATAATTCGTCCAGATTTCTGTGATTGTTGGAATACTCATTTAATGAGTGGAATTAGTAGTTGGATGACAAGAGAGATATAATCATAAATGCAAAATAAAAAAGGTGTGGTTCATTACACAAAATGAATATGTAATGGACCAAAAAAGTAATAGTATTCGAATCAGCAATAAATTAATGTTCCCATCAGTCTGACCATGAATATGATGTAAAAACAGTGAAAGTATGCTTGGTAATAAAACAAATATTATTAAAATTTTATATTTAAACTTTGTATGAATATTATTTTACGTTAGTAATAATATCAGTAATAGTGGTAAACTAAGAGACAGTAGTAGCAAGTAGTATTAAATATAAGTATTAAATCCATTTAAATATAATTATTAAATCTTTTTTATTCTAAATATAAATACATAAAAGGTGTGGACTTTATTCACTTGATATAAAATTTCCAAGACCAACATGAAAAAAAGCACAGGTGTTAAGAGCTCTCTAGATTTAAGATCAATATAGCTAACTACCCTTATATCTTCTATAGAAAAGAAATTTAATCAAATAGATAGATACATAAAAGATTTTAAAAAAGATAAGACAATCAATGAAAGGAAACTGCATAGTGTTGGATTTACTGTAAAGTCTAATTTAGTATCTTCTATTATTGAAATTTGCCATTGTATCAATGAAAGCTTAAGTGTTAAAACTAGTCTTGCACAATAGTACTATTAGTAGTAGTGCTTGTGATCAATCTTAAATAAGAGAATTCAGAAAAGGATTTTACTTCTTGTTGGATAATATTGCAGCAATATTATTTAAAGATCATTTTTTCTTCTTGGATACTTTAATGCATGTGTTAATGTAAATAGTAGATTTTGACCAAAAGTTATTGAAATAATGGTATCAGTGCTATAAATTCGAATGATTTCCTATTATTGAATTTATGTATAACACATAGATTAACTATTGCAAATACTTTGTTTATACAGAAACTATTTTGCCTTTGCATAATTATTATTTCCTTATTTATATATTATATAAACACTGCTCTAAAGGAACTTGAATGAATCAATGCTCAATCATTAATAAATTAGGAACTGTGATACAAGAAAAGTTCACATTATTATGAGCAATTACAAATGCAGATTGATGGACAGATCATAGATTATCATGCTCCAAGACTAAATAGTAGTTGAATTAAAAAAAAGATATTCCAAACATATCCTTAAGAAAGTTAGTGTTCCTTCTTTAAAAGAATCTATTTACACATATTAAATTTCAACAGCTGCTAATCACTAAAATTGCTAATTTAGAACTTATGGAGTGTCATATTAGTGAATCATGGAATTCTCTCAAATAATATGTTATGGATACAAATAAATCTATTATTGAGTTTACTAAAAAAAAATAATTATGATTGGTGTTCTAACAATGATTTTATTATTAGTTATTTAAGCAAAAGAAAACTTGATATGTTTTGCTTGAAAAAATAATAGACTTTTATAATAAATATCAAGATCTGAAGATAGAAGTTCAATGACTAACAAGAAGACTTAAAAATGATTGGTGGATTAAAACTGCAAAAAAAATACAGACTTTGTCTAATCATGATCATTCTAAATGTTTTTAATGCATTGAAAGCAACATATGGATCTGAAAAATAGTATCACAAGCCTGTAAAATTCAGCAATAGCACTCTCTTATATAGATTCTGATATTTAAACATGAGAATGATTTCATCATCTTTTGAATACAAGAATTGGGATGGTGACTTTTAATAATACATCCATTTTATTTACACATTCAAATTTGAATGATATTCAGCTTAATGAAATAAAAGCAAATCTTTGTAATATTAAAAGCTGATAGACCTTCAATTCTGATGAAATACTTTTTAAAATGTTTTAAAATAGGTGATGACTTGTTAGCTTCAATAATAGTGAAATTTGTTAGGAATATATAGACCCAAAAAATTGTGTTACCCAATCTTTAAAATATTTTTATTATTCTAATGTTTATAAACAAAACGAATAGACAACATCTCAGTAATTATTAAGGAATATCATTATTAATTACTATATAAAAGCAATTTTCAAGAATTTTGTTGAATAAGATGCTTCCGGTTATAAATGAATGATTATCAGAGACTTAGTCTAGTTATAAAGAATCAAGAAGCTCTGTGGACAGTTTTTGTTGCCAGACAAATATAAGAAAAACATCTGGAACAAAAGAACAATTTATATATTGCTTTTATTGATTTGGTAAAGGCATTGATTCAGTTAATAGAACAAATCTATGACATTGTTTTGAATTAGTTGGTTGACTGCTAAAGTTTATTCATATAATGCAGTTTTTGCATGATGGAATGAGACAAAGTATTATTACTAAATGAAAAATCTGAGGCATTTGAAAGAAAACTGGTGTTAAGCAAGGATTTCTCCGACTTCGTTTTCAATTTTTATGACAGTAGTCTTATGAATTATTTATATATGAGTTAATCAAACAGAGATCAAGATACATACAGGTTTCATGGTGAGATTTTTAATTTGAATCGATTAAAAATGAAAAAATAACTTCTGGGGATTTTGAATGTATAATATATTAATATTTTTGTCTGTTGATTATTTTTATAATATTCTTAATGTTTTGGATATAACATACAAAGATTTTAGTTTATTAATTGATGTTTAAAACTGAAGATAAAAAAAATTATTGGCAATGATCAGTTGTGTTGGTTATCAGCCTGAAAATGTAAACCAGTTTAAATACTTGATAATTTTATAAATAAAAAAGTAAACTTAAATGTTCAGATACATCTGAGTCTCCAATATGCTGTTGTTGCTTTTAACAAGTTAAAAGATAAATTATTTCATCACAGGGAAATAACTATTGCAACTAATTTAGCTGTATATAAAACTATTATTTATCCAATTTATCATATGAAAATGAAACGGGGACACCATATCAGTTGCAATATAAATTTATTAGAAAAGTTTTATATAAGGATTTACTATTCAATTTTTAAAATGCAATGGAAAAATTCTAATATCAATTAATATGTTATTCAGCTTAATGGATGTGATACCATGGAGTTTATTATTGTAAAATCACACCTTTATTGGATTGGACATTAACAATGTGAAACTTTCCGAAAGGAATTTATAGTGAACTTGAATATTGTTTTGTAGGAGTGGTAGATTAATCTACATTATAAGAATTATCTCAAAGATATTCTAAAGAAGTGCAATGTCAATTGTTTCCATGTAGAGAAGAGAATATATTGAAGAGCTACAATTGCACATAGTGTTTGAAAAACAATAGAAAATATCATGTAAACAGAAAAGTGGATCAGTATATTCTATATATCAATATATTTGTGATTCACAGATTGATTTGTATAGTCATTACAAAATTCATTTCTAGAGTAATTGTTTTCTCTCTCTGTCTTTCTTTCCTTTTGTGTGTGTGATGGGGGGGGTCGAAACCTCAGGAGATGGAATGGCCATCATATTATTATTATTATTATTATTATTATTGTTGTTGTTGTTGTTGTTGTTATTGTTGTTCTTATTATTATTGTTATTGTTGTTGTTATTATTATTATTATTATTATTGATCTGGTGACTAATTTAATTATTTTTTTTTACAAAAGACAATAATTCAGGTTCTAATATAACAAAATTAATATTTTTAGAAAAAAAAATTATTTAAATTGGAAGATAGATTAAAATATTCCAGTTACAATTACTTTAAATTGATATGTTAACTTTTCTGAGATATTATCAAGGCCTGATTAAAATAGTTTTTCAAAACCAGACAAAAGACTGAAACAGAATTATCCTCTATATATATATGGCTAGAAACTTCCCTACAATTAATGTATTGAATTTATAGGCAAATATCATTGGCAAAAAAAGTATCATTACATTATCATTCCATAATTCATTATAATAAATTAAGTCTTGTGGAAGATACTTTGCTATATTTCTTCATGAGTGAAAAAAGTTCTTTTATTTAATCAAACTAGGATTCTCTTGATCAAAATTGTTAGTAATTTGCATAGCAATTCATTTTTCATGCCATATATTTTTATTTAGAAAAAATAGTTATTTATTCATATAGCTTTTTGTTTAAAAAGTTATATTATAGTTTAATACTTTTTTTTCTTTTTTAAATTATGTATCCTATTAAACTTATAATAATTGTTTGCTATTTTCATAAACTGCCTTGAGTCTTGTCCAGAAACAACTTTAAACTTTTTAAATTTAAATTTCTATTTAAGTAGTTGCCCAATAGACAAATAGATATTAATCATAAAATAAATATCTAATTATTTTTAGTTAAAAAGTAAAATTAGGATTTAAAATACCCAAACTATTATCAATCACTAATTGTCAAAAACTAGTAAATAATGTTAACATCATTGTGCTTTCTAGAAATTTTTGAAGAGATTTTTTGCTATTTTAGCTTTTTTGTCTAAAATATTTTGCTTCCATAACATTTATAAATATGTAAATGTTTATCCTAGACCTTAAATTTAATAATTCCCCCAAATGCCTTGTAAATCAAATCATGCATAAAACTAAGCAATTATAAAGAGTTCCTATGGGGAAAAAATTAATTTATTACTTTAAATTCAAAATATATAAAATCCTATTTTAAAAAAAACAAATTAAAAAAAATTAATTACTAAATAAATATTTTACTAAGATTATTATTATTTTAAAAAGCATTAGTCTGTGTGTAAATATGATGTATAAAAATATTTCAGTAGCTAAAATTAAAATAAAGCATATTTTAAAAAATGAAGTAATCACAATGTATTTAACACAAAGTGCATTTTAAAATTTATTTTGGTTCACGTTATGTTCTATTATCAAATTTGTTTAATTTTATACATCTAACCAATAAAACTTTGTTTTTGGGGGGCACTCTTAACTTTTTTTAAAAACATAGCAGATCATAAATTTATTTGCTTTTTAGTTAATGCAATCAAATTTAAATAAAAATGAATTTAAAAATTTAATGTACATTGTCTGTTGTAATTTTATTAATGAATGTTTTTCATGGTAGTATATTTTTTATATTTATAATAAAAGCAAGTCAGAAACAAATTACAAGATTATTGATTTAAATTCAGAGAATAAATATTTTAAACTTGTTTAGTAATTTTTGATTGTGTAAAGTTGATTATTAGTTGTATAATGCATGAAATCATTTTTCCTCAAAATAATTTACAATTACAGTGACCATATTTTACAATGATGATAATTATATTTTATTAAAGACAGAATAATGTTTCTAAAAATTTATTTCATAAAATTGATTGAATGCATATATTTTAACAAATATATACATTTTAAAATATAATAACAATATACTTTACTATAATAAATAATCTATTTATATACCACCAAGGAAATAAATATCTGATGATGCCCTTTTTATAAATTTACACTCACCTGTAAGCATTAGTTTAAAAAGCAAAGGTTGACCACTTATGCTTAGAGCCTATCATTATATAAACCAACCTTTGCTCTCCATGCTGAAATTAGGACATTGACTTATTGTTTTCTTGATATATAATTTGAAAAGTGAATTGTACAAACCTATTTATTCTATCACTCTACTGCTATAGAATAAATAATTGTATTTATATATTGGACTATTTCTGTTATCTTATATTAAGTATTAAGTGTCATTAGAAAAATTTAACTTTATTTAAATTTTTTAATTACATTCTATTATTAGTAATAGCCCACAGGTTAATATATACAGAATGTTTTGATAAGTATCATTCTTTTTTGGTCTGACTAATGACAGTATTACTCTAGAAATTAAACCTGGATTCTTAGATTCTTGCATATTCATTTTTTAAGATAATGCTTTAATCAATCGAGCCATTCTAACCAAAAGGCAACAATCAGAAGAAATTTCATATATTTATTTATAAAATTCTGCCTAATTTTTTCACCTTTTCATAAGAGAAAAATCATTTACTGATTTCCATACATTATTTATAGTCACACTAAGTTGACTTATGGAGTTATTTGCTATCATCATGTGAGCAGCTTCTTTAAATTTTCTTCTTTGTATCTTCATCTTTCTATCCATTATTTTGTATTTCCCTAATTGAACATATGTTCATTGGTACATACATGTTCTGCTACCTTAGATGCATCTGTTTTCTCTTTTCTAATCATCAGTTTGTGCTCTTACAATCACTTTTTAATGGGGCAACTGATCTCAATAATATACATAATTCCACAATCACATGGTATTTCATAGATGCTGCTTTCACTTTTTAATATTTCAAGTTTAGGCTTTATAGATGTCAGAATTAAATATTCAAGAATCTAAGAGTCCAAGTTCTATTCCCATGCTAGTCCTGTCTCTAGTTAGGCCAGCATTACCTGAAGCAGAGAGAATAATATCTCTTGAAATGTTATGCATTAATTAATATGTGAACTATTACTACCAGTTGAATGTAATTGAAAAATTTAAATAAAGTTAAATTTTTCTAAAGACATTTATTAGATTGAAATAATCCAATATATAAATGAACTAAAATACCATCATCACAAACATTCAGGCAAACAATAGAATGAATAACTTTGTGCAATTCAATTGTCATCAGACAGACTATAGGTTAAAGCCCTGACTTCAGCCTGGTGAGCAATAGTTACTTTATATAATGATAATCTCTAAGCCTATATAATCCACCTATGTCTTTTAAACTGTTGATTTCAGATGAGAGCATGTAAATTCAAAAAATCACATGACCAGAGGTTTATTCCTTTTTATAATAATACACTTTATTGTTGTATGTAATCAAAATAAGTTTTGGTCATTTATTGTACTAAACGAAACTGGCGGGTTTTTTTTTGCTTCCACCATCATTAATAAATGAAAACTTCTTTACTTTGCATATGTCATAAATAAAAGTACTGTTTCTCTTACAAGGACACTGGGCAAAAATTAGATAAAGTCCATTAATAATATTTTAATTCTATAATCAAGTCATACCAATGGGTACAATATAATGAATAAACTCTGTACTGTACATTTGGTTATCAATATTATCATTTTATTTTTGGATGACATAACTTTAATGAAATCACTATTCTATAACTTTAGCAATCTCACAAAATGGCCCCAATAAAAAAAATGATGGTTGTATTTAAAAAAGATTTCGTTTTTTTTTAAGATCATAATAGCAAATAATCTATTGTAAATCAAAATATTGGATACCATTTGATGATGATCACTATAGCAGATCTTCACATAAAAATCTTTTTACTAATTAGGTTAAAGATTTTTATATGTATGTGTTTGTTATGTGTAGGAGTATAACTGTGAATAAAATATATGTAATTTTAGTCCCATAACTTATTGTTCTACATTGTATTAAAAGAATTTTAATTAACAACCCAAGCATTAGTCTATCAGTTTAATATGTCATGTAAAATTAAAATTCTAAACTATATGTATGCTTTCTTTTATTTATATATTTCTGTCACATTGAAAATATATATTTTATTTTGTTTTTAATAAAACTTAAATGTTTTTTGTAGTTTAATAATTTTAAAAAACTATTATTATAGTTTACATTTGTATCGTTTACAAAATAAATCTTTATAAAAGTATTTATATGTGTTAATATGTTTATTACATAATTTATTCATCATTTCTATCTAGATATAGATAGATAAGTTTCGATTTTCATCATTTAATGAATGTAATAATATAGACCTTTGAAACGAATGAGCTCAAGAAGATCTTAATAATTGGTTCATAATCCCCTCCCTCTAATTTCATTTTCCAATTAAAACAACTATGACGTTGTTAATTAATTTTTTTGTTTACTAATTTAAAAAGTAATTTAAAAAATAATTTATCATTTCTATCTTTTTTAATAAATATGTATGATTAAGATATTAATTCTTATACTGACAAAATCATTAACATTTCGCTGAGATTAGAAATGATCTTCAGATATGAAGGTTAATTTTGAATAATTAATAATTAGTACTGGGCAAAAATATCACCATCTAAAAATATTTTGTTTTTCAAAGATTGATCTTCTTTTTAATACAAATAAAATGCTTAATGCTTTGTGGCTTAATGATAATTCAAAAACTATAAACTGTTTCTGATATAAACAATCTTCTCCCTCTTCATTACATTTTTTTTTCATTACCTAAAGATTTTAGTGTCTTTAGCCACATCATGGTAATTGTAATTTTATTGTGATAATGAGATCGTATGATTGTGTAACTATTATTTGCTTCTCTATTTTACTTCACAGCAATTCTAACACCAATGGATTTTATCTGCAATCTTTTTGTATATACAAGTATTTCAATTACATAAAAGATATCAATATGTTAGTTTTTCTATTTTATAAAGCAAAACACTCGACAATCAGTTATTTGAAAGAAACTTTTCATTCATCAAATGACTGAATGATTGAGTCGTCTTATTTAGAAATCCTCATACTCGGCTAAAAATTTATTGTCTCACAAAAAGCAACTATTGTCAGTTGTCTTGTGTGAGGAAGTGTTGATTAATGGTGATAATGTGAGACAAGCATGGTAGATAATAAAAATAAGTCTATCAATTATTTTTAAGTATTTTATTCGATGAGAACTCTTCGAGATCTGATCAATATGGAGAAGTGTTTGTAGTTTAAAAATTGTCAGTGTTTGTTGAAATTCATTTGACTGATTGATAGCTTTAAGCCTTTTTTTTGGAACAGCAGCTCAGTGAGGGAAAAAGATGGCTTGTTGTTGGATTTATTAAACAATCTTAGTATATTTATTAATACAATTTCTAGATATATCAATGAAAAACTAATAAATTGATGAAAATTAATTTGTGAATTATTACCTATATCCATTTTAAATCAATATTAGATTCTGAAAGAACAGAGAAAGAAATGATTTACCTTTTATTTATTTATTTATTTATTTATTTATTGGGTAAACACAAATAAAATATCTTGTTTGTTTATTTTTAGATATCTTAATTTACATATAATAAACAATATCTTATGATCCAACTTATTGAAAACAGAGATATTGACACTGTGAATACAGATGGCTGTTTAGTTGTTGTTTTTTTTCTTTTTGCGCTTTACTATTACAAATTCATTTTTATATTAAAAAACTAGTGCACATGCACTTTCATAACAATAGTATTTTATAAATTATATTAATGTTAGAAATTAAAATGCACAAAAGCTCAAAATTCAGATTATAAAGGTACTATGAGTAAAATAAAGGGAATGTGATGTTTATTCCATAGAAATAGTTGCAATTGTTATTAATTTGGATTTTCAAGCTTATCATATTAACTAAATCATGGAAATGCCTTAAGAAAAAGAATATAAATATAAATAAATCAGTTTTTGAATTTAATTTTTAAAAAATCCTATTAGTTCTCTGAAAAAAAATGAATTATTGGTTGCTTGGTTAAAAAAAGTAGGATTTTTCTTCTAAATGATTTCTAAATTTACTTTCCTTTAATAATTATCATAGTGCCAAAATCATATTCCCATATGTTTTCACTTGGTGATGAAATTTTGTTATGAAAGTGAAGTTGTACTATGTATTTTAACATTATCAGTTTAAAATATGCATTTTATTTTGTAGCAACTTCCTTGTATAAAATATATTTGGATGTTTTGGGTCACAGAATTGCAACATATTCTTTTCCAACAGTCATAGTAGGGTGGCTATATTCAACTTATTATCATTAACATTATTAATTGTTATGTAATTTGTCAATGCCCTGGATTGTTTATATCAAAAGGCATTTTCACATTACTCTGCATTGCCATGTTATACATCCATGTTACTAACTACTAAACACAAATACAGGTTCTGGAGACTCCACCAATTAATGTGTATGGGGATACATTTTAACTTAGGCAGTCATATATTTATCAGTTGTTTTTAAAAAGTAAACATGAAAGATTTTAATAACAATAACAGATTTATTACTCGGAATATATATATACTGTGATGGTGATAATGATGGTTGAACGCCATCACAAGCTTTGATCAGCTAGCACTGTAGATGTTAATTCAATGGTTAGTTGAATAAGATTTCAAAGGGCAAATGTAATTTAAAAATGAAAGAATATGTTTGTGGACAGTATATATACACACATACTTATATTTCATATATATATATAATACAATATAGACATATTGTAATTATTTCTACTTTATTTATGTATATATTTTCAGATGTTAATTTTTTGTTAACAAATTTCTTTGATGTATTTTAATGTGTTTTTTTTTTTTGTTATCTAAGTTAAAAGAAAAAAAAACTAATTAAATATATTTTTATTACATTTATAGCTAAGTAATGTTAATACAGAGAATATTTCATTAATTTTATAAAAGATTAAACAATCTTTAATTTTAACTCAGGGCAAATAATTTTTAAATATACAGAGATATTTTCATTTGCAAGTAATTAAAAGATTCATCTATGAGTTAGTTAGGAGGAGGAAAAATTAATTTAGATTAAAAATAAGATAGCTTCTAGGATTTTTTCTTAGGTGTGTATGCTATAAAAGGCATGGAAATTTTTTTAAAAGTCAGTGAGCGCTACAATTTTATCAGTAGAAGAGAAGATAACAGATAGCAGAAAAAATAATAAATTATTGGAAAATTGTTTGAAGCCATTTCTGAAAGACTCTGAATATGAATTTGAATCTGATAATTACAAATTATTATAAAATATAAGCTAGCACTTGGTCATGTGGACTTACATTGTGACCCTGTAAAGGAAAGAAAAAACTAATACTTTGGAAGAGTTAAATAAAATGAAATAAAAGTTCACCAAATATACCTGATTTAATCCTTACATAATCACCATGTGATCTATATTTCATTGTGCTAAAACCTACATAGAAAGAAGGAAAGAAATTAGATGTGAAAAAGTAGCAGAAATCAAATTTGTTTCTGTCTTCTGTCCATTATCTGCGCAATTAAACAAGATACTGTAAGTTAGAGCATGCCAAAAAACACTTTAAGAAGAAGTTCAGCATTATGACATGACTGGTATGGATGTAAATTATGGATGATTCTTTTAAGTATTTAAAGGGAACAAAAAAATGTATGCATGTACACACACCATTTTGGTAGAAGTAAGATGGAAGAAACATTTCAATATATTTTAAACATTCGAATCTATTTTTCTTACTTGTGTGTTCTGTCTTTTCTTTTGATTTTTAGAAATATGTCAGCTTAAATAATTCATGTCTTGTCAAAATTAAGCTATACGTATCAGGATGTGTGTGTGTGTGCATATAGAATTAGATCTAGATATATAATTTTCTTTTTCCTTCTTTATGAACTAAGTAATAAATGACTATGAAGTCATTTAAAAAAATAAATAAATTTTCCTTTTTATTTGTTATTAGTATTTTAAAAAGTATAATTTAAAATATAATCAATCTTGCTTTATATTTTTCATTTATTTAATATCATCGATCATTATGGGTATTATATTTTTTGTTGTTTGTTGGTTATTTATATGTGTCCATAATCTGATGTATTAGTGTTTAAGTAAGAAACTAATAGAAGGGAAGGGGGTTTCTTATATGCTTTATTAGATTTTTTGTATGTTATTATTTTTTGCTCTGTTTCTAATTTATTATTAAGATTAATAAAATGTATTTTTGTGTGTTTAGTCAATAATTTGTGTTCAATGTCTTTGCTCATCTTAATCCATAGTTAATATGAATAAGAAATCTTAATTGTGAGTGTATTTATTGTAATATATATTATTCTCCTTGAGAGTTAGAATTAAAAACTAGTATATAGAATAATCTGTAATGGAATGCTAGGTGCATCTCTCTAAGAGGTCTTGTAAGGCATCTTTCTGTGAAAGTAATGCTTAAAGTCTACATGTCTAGGAGCTTTATAAAATGCTTTACCCAGGTCAATTTTGGCCAACTCTGGTGATGATTGAAATCAAAATAGGGTGAGTAAGAAATATAACTGATGGCTATCAGTTTAATACTCTTTTAACAAAATAGATTTGTGATCTAGGATAATTTTTCATTAACAGACTCACATGAGGCTATACATGAGTAAGGGCTATATTAAAGTGATTCTTATAGCTCATAATGTGGGGTCTAATATAGTTAATATAGGTCATTAAAAGTCATTGCATTGGTTATTTTACTCTGTATAATCTTCTAGTTGAGTAACAGGGTTTGAACTCAATAAAAATGAATAGGGTGGTTTCTATTATAATGTACATAATTTGTAATTGGTTAGTATATTCAATTAGTGACTTTCTAATTGAATTACACAAACTAAAACCGTTTTAATCCTTCATGGACTGTTTTCTAAAGAGTTGAAAGCTGATACTGCATTTTATTAAATGTCCTTCATTTCAGCTTGATAACTTTCTTTGTTTGCTGTTCATTATAATGTTTTTTTTTTTTTTCAGAAATTTTACACTGCTTACTAATATCAGGTTTTGAAAGTACCTTACTGCTCACATGATTATCTCTGACTCAGTTTAACTGGTTCTAACTGCTTCTGATTCGTTTGATAGTAAAGCTCTGGTGACATTTATAATAACTCTGCTAATTTGCATAAACATTTCATTATTGTCCCTATGCAAATTAGGATATCCAGATTAACTTGCAATTACCATAATTTTTCTTATTCTGCATTTTATTATTTCTAGAATGACTTCAATATCTTATGTGCACACACAATACATGTAACTTTATTTATCTCACAAACCAATCAATACACAGCAATATGCATATTACTTGCACAAGTTCAGTTTATAAATCTCAGAAAAGAGAAAGTTTCTCATTATTAACTACCTGTGACACTGAGTCTTATTAGTATATATTTATGTAATAATTATTAATATAACCATCTATATATATGCAAAATTGTTAAAGAAACTATTTTTCACATATGCACTAGAAAATTGACATGCATTCTACCATCATTATGAAAAGTAGTTCTTTCAACACCTTTACTTATATACAAAATCACTATTTTATTAATTATATATATATAATGTTCAACCATGTGTTAGAATATATTTGTAAAAGCTTTAATATTTGTGTTAATATTAAGAATACACACGCAAAAATAATAAAAATATATAATTCGACTATATATAAATAAATCAAATCAAATAAATAAATGACAAACTTTTATTGATTTCTGCTAACGCTTTCAAAGGTATATATCTTAATTTTCAAGAAGTACAATATTCCTTAATTTTTACGCCATATCTAAGAAATGGCAAGTTTAAATTTTCCCATCCATATTTTCATATTTAATCTGTCCTATTTTGCATATTTGCACTTCGTGAAAATGAAGGAATATTGTACTTCTTGAAAATGAAGATTATACCTTTGAAAGCGCTAGAAGAAATCAATAAAAGTTTGTCATTTATTTATTTGATTTGATTTATTTATATATAGTCGAATTATATATTTTTATTATTTTTGCGTGTGTATTCTTAATATTAACACAAATATTAAAGTTTTTACACACACACACATATATATATAATAAGATTTATTGTTGCAAGTAGTTAAATTTGAGAAATTTTCTCTATCCTGTGATATATAGACTGAACTTTTGCAAATAATATGCAGATTTTGCAATCTTTTGAAATCCAGTTTAAAACATCAATTGTTTATCTTATTATCTTTTTTAGAAATGTGCCTAAACCAGAACCTGCACTTTATACTTAAACTTTTTTGATGGTATCAGTAACATATCAATGTACTTTGATTTGAAACCAACAAAGTCTACCCATATTTTGTTGTGTAGTTAACCCTAATTTAGAAACAGTCAATAATTGTTAGATTATTTAAAGAATATAAGCTCTAACCATAAATGGACCACCTATGGTATTTACAACAATAATTTATGGGAGGCTGTGTGTTCATTTTTAGCACATGTAAAGAGAAGGTTCTTCCATAATTTTCCAAATATATAAATTGCTATATTATTAATTATTACATATCTGCAAGTTAACAAGATTCACTATTACAGGTAGTTAATAATGAGAAACTGTACCTTCCCTGTGATATATAAAGTTATTTGTGCAAGTAACATACAGGTTTAAAAATCAGACTCATAACAAATTTAAGCCCTAATTTAGGCACAGTCAATAATTGGTAGTTACTTAAAGAAGAAGTCCTAATTAAACCATTATTGACAGAAGAATGCATATTAATTTTTTAATAATAATATAACTATTTCTTTATCTAATTTAGTAAATTTCAACAAAATAACTAATTTATTGAATTGGAAAACATAATACTTACTTTATTTAACAGTTTTATCATATAGGAGTTATTTGTTCCCAGTACTCAAATATGAATATCGATGTTGGGATGAGAGTTATATTTTAGATGAGATGAATCCAGAAAAAACTTGTAATCCATAGAATGAGTGAATATATCTCAATTGGTTAAAAAGAATATTGCATAACAAAACTATAGAGTTTTGACATCTTCAAAAGTATCCCTGACTGTGTGCCAAATTACAAATTACCTTAATCTTATCATCACAAAGCCTCTGCTAACATGTTTTTTTTTTTCATTTAATGCTTAATTTTGTCTTGAATAAAGATGTTGATGCTTTTTGCTTTATTTCCTTGATATGATGTTCAAATGTGAATTGAAGTGAGAACTGTTTTAGGTAGCAAATAATTTTTCAAATAAACTTAAGTAATCAATCCACAAGTAACCCAACTATTTATCTAATATTGATTTATAAATGCTTGTGTAGATGTTTTAATTAGAATTATAAAATTAATTTTGTGATATTCTGAATTGCAATCCTTTTTATGATGAAAATATTTTATACATCTACAAATTGTGCTATTATGGGAATCTTAACTTTAAGCAAAAATCGAACTTAAAACTATTATTTTTTAATGGGCTGAATTTACTCTCAATAATTTAGGCTGAATCCAATGTACATTCAAAATTATTGATTTATTCCCATCCAGAAAAGTTAAAAAAAGTTCAATTTGGTTAATCAAAGAAAAGTATTTTATTCATCTATCCTTTACCACTAAGAATGTTACATTAACTTCATTGAATTTTAAAATAATTTACACACAGTTATTTCTTTATTTATTTTGTTGTGTATAGCAAAAGAATACCAAAGTAGAAAAATATATATTTTATGCCAACTTTAGTACAATATATAAAGAAGCAAAAGTTGTTATTATTTAATATCCAATTAGAAATAGAGAACCTTGTTTTTCTATTCCATGCACCACTTATGTTTGATAAATTCTATTTTTTTTTTTTAAATATTTATAAAAATAATTAACTATTTATTAGATAGTGATAAAATAAAGTTTTGCAAAATCTTTAATTATATCATTATAATGTAAAGTTAAATTGATAAAAAATCAAGTCAGATGACCTAATTTTAATAAACTCCTATTTACAAATGTTATATATAGAGTAAGTTAAAAACAAACTCTTATGAAGCTTCAAAAATACCCTCAACCTCAGACCGCGGTTTCTGCCTCTAACGTCATACGGCTATTTGAGTTAGATAGCTGGATTTTTGGACATTTAAATGTCTGAAAGTTTCAGATTTTCTTCTCAATAGTTAGGCATTGATAAAATGCTGGACTAGTTCTAGTATTTTTATTCCCTAGCACCTCACGCTAGAGGCAGAAACCGCGGTCTGAGGTTGAGGGTATTTTTGAAGCTTCATAAGAGTTTGTTTTTAACTTACTCTATATATAACAAATGTAAAGTTACATAGTTTATGTTCTATAGATTATGATGCCAACTTAGACAGTCTTGGTACCAATTTAGTTGACTATCTACATTTCCATTTTGTCTTTAATTTACTTTTAAATACTGTTTTGATGTCATGAAAAAAACTGGAATGATTAATTATTATCATAATTTATAAATTTAAAGTGGTACCTAAAATCTATTATTTTTATTGACAGGTCTTTTTTTTTTTTTTTGCAAACTTTTACTTTTATTTATCTTTTCAATTTCTTTTTTGGTTTTAAAAAAATGGGGGAGAGAGAGTGAGAGAGAGGGATGAAAAAGTCAATTAGAAGCTTTCAAAATTTCTTTGAATTTCTCAATGTCTTAATACTATTTAATATTAACTTACAAAATTAACTGATGTAGAATTTCTAACAATCTCTTTTGATCTGTAATTGACAAATTTATTTTGGAATTTTTCTTATTTGTCATTAAACAATTTTAAATTTATTTATTTCTTATTGGCTTTTTAAAAGGTGAAAGAGGGAAGAAAGAGGGTTATGAATTCTGTTATTGATTTTGGTGAAAACAATAATTGTTATCTACATTTACTACAACCTACAAATCAAATCAGATTCTTGAAATCAAAATGAACTGACTGACTTTGAAACAATAATAATAGATTAACAAAAATAAGTTTAAAATATTGCCCCCATCAACCCTATAGTTGTTTACTTTGTGTCTTTACAAAAATAAAAAATAACAAAAAATCAACAGCATCATTGGCACATTCATTTTAAATTGGATGATTTATTCGCAGTGTGAATAGACAATGCAAAATCACTCTTAAGTCCCCGTTACTTTTCTTTTCTCCATTATAAATGACCAATCCAAGGTTACCTGCAAATGAAGTATGTAAGGAGGGTTTTTTTTAGTTTTTTGATACTTATATATTAGACCTGCTGTGACATTCTACCTACATATTAGTCAATGATAACTTTCTAATCTCACAATCTTGTCAAATGTGTACCCTGGAACTTCAGGAAAACTTATGTGATAAATTTTTAAAATGAATGATGAGTACATGTTATTTCATGACATTTTCGAAAAATTTAGAAAGTTATTGATAGACTGATGCATATGTAAAATGTCACAGCAGTTCTAATCCATAACATACCGGACTAATATGTAAATCTAAAAAAGTACATTTTTAATAAAATGAAAAGTATAAATTTGTATGCAAAAATAATAAAAATACATTACAATACTAAATAAAAATCCCAAATTTTATTTAAAATTAAAAAATACTATACACCTGGGTCTGTTTTTACATGGACTTATTTAACATGATTTTGAAGTTACGCGATTTTGAAATTCACTGGAAGTCAAAGTCCAATAATGCACTATTACTTTACATAATAAATTTCGTGCACTTACGTTATATTGAAAATAATAGCACATTATTGGAATTCAACTTTCATCTTAGTAATTTCAATATTTTCAGTGCTTTATAATAGTAAGATATTATGCAATAATGAAATTAAAATCATGATTTCCACATTTTATGTATACACACATTAAATTTTACAAGATTATAATGTAAATTTGTTTAAACATTGTGCGTGTTAATTTTGCATTTTAAATCACATTCTGTTTTTGCTTTTTAAAATTATTTTTAAAAGGTGAGTAATAGCAATGAAATGAAATTTGATTTTTAAACGGAATTGAAAATTAAAAAATTAAAGACAAAAATAAGAATTTAATTTTTAGTTATTAGTTTTAATTTAATTTTTCCCAGCAGTGGTGAATAAATGTCTTTTTATTATCGTAAGTCTAAGTTCATAAACAATTAATAAAGTCATCATCTCAAAGATTAATTACATTGTCACCAGAAATCCATTGACTCAACATGAGTGTGAAGTTAGCACTAGTTGTATTTCCTCAGTTTGCAAACGAATGTGTTTTTTCGGCAAATATCGATAATAATTAAAATGTGTATAAAAAAATGTAAATTATGCATAAAAATATATTATTTTGAATAAAATTAAATATTATAGTTTAAAAAAAGTTTGTCTTGTATCAATTTTTTTCAAATTTGAAATTTTTTATTAGTCATATTTTATTTCCTTATTTTTTTTTTTGCGCGAATTTTAAAGTAATTTTACGTTGGTGCTTTGCTTTTACGTGGATTTTGAAAAATCACAGACTGCACCCCCCCCCCTTTTTCAATGTAAGTTACGTCTATTTTTGCACGATTTCATTTGTGCGTGTTTTCTGAGGAACCTATCTATCGCGTAAAACGAGACCCAGGTGTATATATTAACTCTGGCAGAAAATTACAAAATGGACACTAAAGCAAAATTAACAAAAAAAAATGCTACATAAGCAAAATAAAAAATGTGTTTATTACTACATCTATTTGCATGCTTAAAATTAAAACAATCTTACCATGAAGATTATCATGATGAACAATCATGTGTCCTTTTGTAGAAGACCTCCAAACATTTCTACTTCATTTTAAGGCATTGCCAAGTTTTAATCACAATAGTTACAAATCAAAAATAATAAGTATATTAATTATCAAATGAATAGTAAAGGAAAGAAAGAATTCTATGTCTGTTAACTATAGCAGAAAAGTACGAAATGAGCATATCAAAAAAAAACCTATATCTGGCTCAAAATTTACAAAATAGAGAGTTAAAGCTTGTGTTTATGTGATATAATGTGCACAGTATCTTAATCAAAAAATGTATCTAAATACATTTATTTTCTCTTTAAAAAAAGAAATTAGTAAACTTTTATCAAAATGTAAAAAAAATTAATACACTTTTATTAAAATAGAATCAATGTGGTGGACTGATTTTTTTAATATTGTCCAAAATGCAAACGAAAGTGTTATCCTTTTGTGCAGTTTTGCCATATAAATTCTGCCAAATGTGAATTGAAAATGCTGGAAGATCATAATTCCTTAGTTTTATATGCTTTCCAGCAATATGAGTAAAATGTCAAGCTCTCTTCTACATTTTGTTTAATCACTTTCATCAAAGTTGCTGTTGTTCTATCCTCAATTGTTAGAGATGAAACAAAAACTTATAACTACCTGTTTCATAAGGTATTATTATTTTTGTGTACAAATTTATCACATAAGTTTGTCAAAACTTCCAGTGTTCATATTATTAGATGAGGTCACAAAGTTTATTTGATGGGATTGCAAGGTTAAAAATTTAGTGACAGAATAACATTGATGTGAAAAGGCATAGCAAATCTAATATATAAGTACCATTTTTTAATTAAAAAATAATAGTACAACAATTTAAATGAACCCTTCTCAAGTCTAATGTTGCCAGTTGCTTTTCAAATAAAAGCATTTTAAACAATATAATTAATGAAGATTATAGAGTTTATTTTTTAATTAATTTATATATATATATATATATATATATATATATATATATATATATATATATATATATATTGTAATTTAATAATGTGATCAATAAGATTCAAATTTAAAATTATATTAAAATGTCAAATATTCAAATATTATAACTTAATAAACAAAAAAGAATTGTAGCTTTTTATTTTATATCAAAAAGAAAAGAATTATTTAACCTGAGTAGTGGCTATTAAACAAAAGATCAGACTGAATTATCAATCATATTGTAACTAAATATAGGTAGATCAAACTATAAGCAATTATTATTCAGAACAAACTATTATAACTCAGGTATATGGAAATCAAGTGGGTGAGTACACTGGTAATTCAATAAAATATCTTCTCAGGTATACAGATGGTAGATTTTATTCACTTTCATCTCTTGGTTTGATGTGAAGTGCATATTTAAATAAATAACAAGTGAATATGGTCTAGCAGGGCGCCACTAGATTATCTGAACCTAGACACAGTTATATCTTATAACCATTTCACATGTACCAGGTTTGAATCCCTTTTTGGTACTTTATTTATAATAAAAATGGAGGATTTTGCTTTTAGATCCATATCACTGTATGCAATAATATTTAGGTAAACACAAAACATCTTTAAACTAAAGTGGAGTATATAAAATTCATTGGACAGAAATCATTTCTTAGATCTTAACATAATAAATGCATTTTAATATCTTATACATTTTACTAGCTCAGATTATATTATTAATTTAGGATGGCAATTCACTCATCCTTGCATGATATAGATGATGGGATGGTGGTTATGCTAATTATTCAGAAATCACTAAATACTATGAAATCAATATTTATTTATGGCCTCTAAACATTTATCTATCTCATTAATTAAAACATGATGATGATGATGATGATGATAAAGATAATGATAATGGTCAACCACAGCTTTAGGACTAAGCCTAATCATAAAATTTAGATTCAGAAATTAATAATTAATGGCTAATCTCAGTATATCTAATTGGAACTTAAATAGCTAATATTCACCTTGATGATGAATGTTCACAACTAATAAAACAAAAAAATACTCTTAATGAAATATATACATCTCTGTTTAATAAAACAAATTAACATTTATTACTGCATTTCTAATGTATACATAAAAATTTCTATATCTACATGAAAATTGATATGAACAATAACAACAATAATCATAATCGACTGTTTTAAAATCATAACATTAATTTTAAATTCTTCCCCCTTTCCCATAACTAGTATAATGTATATTAAATTGGATGTCAAATTTGCTAAGATTCTCACTCCACCAGAAAGTATCTGAAAAAAAAAAAAACACTCTTTTCTTTTCTCTTTTGCACACATATCTTTATAATCTAACATGTAAAGTAAAATGGTTAAAAAAAATGTTAGTAGAAGTGAAAGAGCAAGATTTCCAGAACAAGTTTTAAATTATTTTCTCTCCCTCCCTTCTACAGTCTGAAATGCTATACTTTAACTTAAAACACAATACTCCAATATTTTTATTATTGCCTATTGTTTTACATTCACACACAATTACATATATGCAACAAGTATTATTATGTATGTGCGTGTTTTATCCCCATAATAACAAAAATATTATTTAAAACAAAATAACAAAAACAAAAAAAAATGTTACATATTAATAACATTTCATAACATTCAGTTAATAGACAATCATAATTTTAGTATATATAAAATCATTAATGAAGCTTATGTTTATCGTTATTAAGAAATTCTGGGTTTCAATTGATCTTGGTTGTTTTAAAAGTTCTTTAAACAAAAATATACCACTCTGTTGCTAAAATTTTACTAAGTCTCTGATATTATAAAGAAAATATATAAAAGAAAAATTTATATTACCAGTTCTATTCTTTGTAGTGACTTCCAATGAGTCAAATTTATCTTGTTTAATGTCTATACTACCAGTTCTATTCTTTGTAGTGACTTCCAATAATTCAAATTTATCTTGTTCAATGTCTATATTTTGTAGCTACCATTTCTGTTTTACTTTGGAACAATCTCTTTCTTGAAGTGTATAATTATTTGATGACGATGAATCTATTGAGGTTATTTGCTTTAGTGGACAATTTAGAAATCATTATATTAACTTTTCTTCTCTTCCTGTCAAGCATGATTCTTTTAGTGGATAAAGTACAGCAGTTGTTTTCACATTTATAAATTTTCTTGGGTTTAAACTCAGTTACTGGAACAATTAATTGGACTTGATGATTTAATATTTATCAGTAGATTTTCCTGATCGCCTTCAAATGCAGGTGAATGTTTTCTTCTTTCTATTTAAAAACATCTTATTTCTCTTGGTCAGTTGAAAGGTGTAGAATATTTTTCAGACAAGACATCTTTTCTTTCCTATATGATGTGCTAGCTCTGGGGTGAGTGGGATTTCCCAGACAAAATATACTTATTTTAACCTGCCATGCTGTTTTTCATCTTCACAAAAAAAAACTTTATATTAAAATAATTTTTAAAATTGATATTTGCAGAATTAAAATGCTTGCTTCCTTAGTTTCAATATTTTTAAAAGTCTCTCCTCACTGATTTTTCCCAGACAGATTTTCATAGTTTATTTTTGAGTCAACTCACCCAATTAGAGTGATAGTGTGACTTTATCTGGAAACATATTTAAAAATCACACTACCTTGATTTTTCAGACTAATCCTGTTTTGAAGTAAAAATTGTCTTAATCCTCTTTCCTCACATATATCTGTAACATCTAAAAATGGGAGCTTCTTTCTTTTGATCTTAGATGAGACATTTTTAAAATTAGACTTCTCACATCTTCTCTAAGTTTGGAATGAAACCCTTATAATAAAAAATTGTTGAGTAAAAAAAAACAATTTAACAGATTTTTTTCTTTTTCTTTCAATATTTAATCAATGTGGATATATTTATGTGATACACACGCACTTTCTCATTCAAATCATATATAAACTGACATATTAAAATAATCTGAATGCTAGCTTAGTAATTCTAACCTTAATATTTAAAATTAAATCCTTAGCTTTTAAATCCAAATTACAATTATAGAAAAGCAAAAATAGAAGTATAGAATAAGATATTAAAATTTAGCAAGTGTAGGTTAGTTTTAAAGAAAGTTAATATGTGTGATTTAAAAGTGACTAACTAAATAGCTTTTATAACACACACTGCCTATATATGTGTTATAACTCAATTTAAAAAATTTAACCATTGAATAACCAAATGTGTGTACTACTCTTTTTTTTTAGTTTTCTATCAACACACAAACAAATAAAGAATATAACTGCTGTCCCATTCTCTTTCTGTCTCAAGCTTTTAAAACTTGATCTTGTAGGGTTTAAACTTGGGTGCCCTACAGCTTCCTTTACTATACGAAAATGTGATGATGATTTTTGTTCCACATTTTCTTTCATGCACATTACTACAAATTTAGCTAATGACTAAATTGTAATGGCACAATATATATATATATATGTGTGTGTGTGTGTGTGTGTGTGATGCACAGAGGGACATGAAAATGTTTTTTTTATGTTTTCTTATTTTTAAACTCTTTATAAATTTAGATTTTAGATACATATTAAATTTATAAACTAAGTTGTAGTCATATTATGATGATAAATTGCAAATCAAGATTGTATTGCTCCATCTCCTTCCCTCACTTTTGAAAAAGCAAAGAAGAAAGAAATTTAAAATTTTCTAAAGATAAAAGAAGAATCAAATTTTCCAAACTGATTTTTTCAATTACAAATAAATAAGAAAGTATGTATGAAATTTAGCTACATTTTGTAAATCAATAGTAAGTAGGTAGAGGTATAAGAAATCAACTGGAAAACTTATCATATCTCTCTCTCCTATTTCTTTTCCACTCCTCCACTCCCTTCACTTTTTTTTCAAAAACCAATAAGAAATTGAACAAAAAAATAAAAGTTTGCAAAAAAAAAAGATCTGTTAATCAATGAAAATTAATATTAAAAGGTTTTGGATTATACCTTGAATTTATAAATTAAGTCAGAGTAATATTACCATAGTAAATCGCCATTTTTCCAAAGAAATCTTCAATTAATCAATTAGTCATCCCAGTATTCCTTCATGATGTTAAAGCAGTGTTTAAAGAGTAAATTAAAGGGAAAGTAAAATGTAGATAGCCAACCACATTAGTACTGACAATTTTTTTTGAATCATAGAATTTCTTAAACAATTTTTTATTAATTTTAACTTAGAAAATAACAAAAATTAATTCCTTTGTTAGATATGAGGGGGGTACCCAAAAGTAATTGGAATTTTATTATAAAAAATTGTTTATTTATGTTTTAAGTATTATAAATTTAATCTCTTTCAAATTACTGTCATTTAGTGCAATACATTGGTCTAAATATGTTTTTCATTTTTCAAAGTAGTTCAGAAACATTTGCAAAGTGTTGTCTTTTAATGCCTGTGGCATTTTTTCTTTCACTACTTCTAAGTCTTCAAAAACAATTGGGGCATTTTTTCACTTGAGAGAATAAAAAAATTGCACAAAAGGAGATTGAGTAAATATGGCTGAGTGATAAGCTGGGCTTGCACCCAAGGCTTTGAGAGATGACACTTTGTCAGGGTAAAGCTTGCATTCTTCTCCTTGCCACAAGACAGGCTATTTACTTTTCATCACATCATATAAATGTTTCAGAACCTGCAGATAAAATGCTGACCATTACGAATTAAATCTGAGAGAAAAATGCTGTTTGCTTAAAAAAAAAAAGAATTGTTTTGACTTTTGGATTTCACTTGCCAAGCTTTTTAAAGATGTGGTAAGTTTAACATTTCAATTAAACCATTTATAAACTTGTTTTATAAGATCAGCTTACTTGTAACCTGTTTCAAGAATTACAACTGCTTTCTCTGCCATTTTCTGTAAATGAAAACAGAATTTCATGTTTGAATTTTTCAATCAATATAAAAATCTCCAAATACGTAAAACACTCTTTACAAACACATGTGCTACATGTATCACAATTTTACATGGCAATGTGATTTGGCAGATAGATCCAGAAAGGTTTCTGCAAAAAGTAAGTAACAGCTTTTTTATAGATAGACAACTTCCATAATTCTCCATTTTTTTTTATTTCATAAATAATTTCATATAAATAAAGATTCAATAAAAGACAAATAACCCCCAAGATGCATTTCATGCTGAACCAGCACTCATCAGTTGGGCCAGGTCATTATCTTTCATATATATCTTTATTACATAAAGAGTATTTATGTAGAGCAAACTATCTTGTTTTATTTTCAAGCGTCAATTTACTCCTCTCCCAACTTTTACTTTATCAACTTTTTGATAAACATGTAATGATTATTACTAGTGCACAAATCAGAAAACAATTCCGGTTATTTTGAGATATCCAGTTGTATAAGAACTTGATAAAAGCATTTTATATTTATCTTTTACTATAAAATTTGATTATAAATTTAGCAAGGTATAAAAATGCTTTAAACTCCAAATATTTGAGATTAATAATTGGAAAATTTATTTGTCAATCATATAATATTTTTCAGAAAACTATGTTCTAAAAACCACATCTCAATTCTGATGATTTGATTTTTGTAGTAATTTTTCTTTTAAGAGTAGTATCATTATAAAATATGTTTAAAAATATAATATCTCAAATATAATACTTAATTCATTTAATTTTTATCAAATACAGAAGTACTTAGGAGTGATTCTTGGGTAAATACTCTCTGAAGACAATACTACATACATTTTTCTTATTTTACTTCTTTTAAAAAATTATCAAACAATTAATAAAGCCTTGAGAATAATTATCAACATAATTTAAATTTTTTTGGAATAATTATAATAATGTGTAGAAAATTTTTTACGATATTTTATTTATTTTCTTGTTCTGATTATTACCAATACACAAAAAAAAAATGCCTTTGTTTGACTTATTATGTGTTTTATCATTTATTTTTGATAAAATTAAATAGGTTTACACAATATTACTTTCTTTTATTAATGGAACTGTTTCGAATAAAATAAAACATTTATGAGACATTATATGTTTTAACATTTATAAGACATGAAGAAAAATAATAATCAAGGAACAAAATATATTAAGACTATTTAAATAAGATGTTAAATGATAATATACAATTTCTGACATATAACTCAACGTTAAATACATACTGAAATAAACACTTTTTAAAATATTAATTTCTATTTTTATATAATAGCCGATAGGTCTTTCTACTTTAAATCCCAATTATTTAAGTCACAATTTAATGATTTATTCATTTATATACTTTTTGAAATATATAAACTAAAAACTTGAAAATAAAATTAATTCAGGTATTTAAATTTTGAGTGAAACTTAATCTTATTCAAAAATATTATTTACACTCTTGTTTCTTTTAAAATACAGAAAACTGTCAAGCGTTGATGGCCTAGTGGTTAGCATAGCAAGCAGTTGGCCTGGGTTCGCCTCCCGAACAACGCATTTGACATATGAATAAAAAAATACAAGAAAATAAATATGCTAAACAAATGATTTACCTTTAAGCAAGTTTATATTCCAATGACCCGTTCAGAAGTAAAAAAAAAAAAAAATAAGTAAAAGTAGAACTCGGTAATGACGTCAGGTCACTTTCAAATTCTCTTCTTCCTCGTACACTTGAGGTCATTTTAAATTGTATATAAATAGTTACCGACAGATAGAAATGTGACAAGAATTTTTTTTGTAAATATAGGAAAAAAATTTACGTTTATAAATTATTTCATGTCATTTTCAGTTTATTAAAGATTTATTTTAAAAAAGAAATAGTATTCCAATGAATCATTTGAAATTAAATAACAATATATATATATACACACACCTTATGATATAATGATTAGTTCAATCATTTTCCATCTTTATAATCTCGGTGTAAATAAGTAGGCTCTTTTTTTTTCTTTGCATATAAACTGACTTTAGCGATTTTAATAGCTATTCATCTAACTGATGGACTGTAAATGGGTGTTATCTCATATATTAATTATAGGATAAAATTAAAAAAGAAAAAAAAGCTTGCTAAAATCATCATTAAACAGTAGTTGTTTTCTGTTTTTCTGAAAGTTTGTGATGGTGTTATTTTAGTTGTATTTATATATTGGATTAGTTACATCATCTAATATTAATTATTGAATGTCTTTAGAAAAAATTAACTTCATTTAAATTTTCCAATTACATTCAATTTTTTAGTAATAGCACAATATAGACTCAAATTAGTATGTGCACAATGTTTCAAGTGGTATTAATCTTCTCTCTTCTTCGGGTGTTGCTGGCCTGACCAGTGACAGTTCAATTTCCATGCTAGTCCTATCAATGATCAGGCCAGCAATACCTGAAGAAAAAAGAATAGTACCATTCAAAATGTGCATATACTAGTCTGGGTGCTGTTATTAACAGTTGAATGTAATTGAAAAATTTAAATAAAGTTAAATCTTTCTAAAGACATTCAATACTTAATATTTGATCATGGAAGTAGTCTAATGTATAAATATAGCAGTTGTTTTGCCTTTCATTTAATCAATTCAGCAATATTTTATATTCATATTACGTGATTTTTTTAATAATTTAAAATTTAATAGCAAAAGTTCTAAATAATGAGAATCTGGGAGCAAAAAAAAGTTTTCTATTAATTAAAAGGAGTATCTTTGATGTCTTTCTGAAGTCCTAAAAGAACTGAACAGGATAAATCATAATATTCATTCACAGTTAGCATGTATGCTTTGACTAAGACTGGATGAATATTGGAGAAAAGATGCTATAAGATTATTCATTAGCTATTTAGTTTAGTTGGATACCACCAGGTTACTGAAAGATGATTTAAGACTGAATTTAAGCCAAAATCTTTCCTAAAATATACTCTTCAGTTTTGGTTTAGGCAAGGTATTTTACTAAATAACAATAATTATGACTTTAAAAAAATAACAAATAATTACTTTTTTATGCTTTTTCCCTTTTTCTAGATTCTTTTTCATTCATCTTTACCCACTTTTTTCATACCATTACATTTAACAAATTATTTTCAAAATGGATCAGGAAGTCATAAATTTCTTTGATCTACTGCATATTGAATATAATGATTTCTAGAAAATGCACACAAGAGTAATATAAATAATAATACACTTATTGTACACAAACTTATATAATTCTATCTTTGTGCATTCTTCAATATTTTCTTCTGATTTATATGTAAAGATCTATTAATTTCCCAGAGTGTTACTTGTATTGTTATACCAGCTTATTAACAAAGATTTTTGAATTCAGAAGATGCATTATTTATTCATGATACTTAATTTTAAATGAGTTTGATTTCTTGGGCTATTCAGCTAATATGCTTTTTTCTCTAATTTATTCATTTTTATGATATCCTATATCTAATGATATAAACATTCTATTGCTTAAATACTATCATAAATAATTAAATCAATTATAATTTAATAAATGTGTAATAATTTATTATAATAACAATCAATTTTTAGCCTAGTATAACACTGACAAATGTGCTAGGCACAGGATTTATCCATGTTAAATGTTAATTTATATTTGTTTGTACAATGTGAAAGAATTTTTAAAAGTTGGGGAATGTGTTTTTTGGATGGCAAAAAGATTGAGAAATCATCCATGTAAGTTATACACAGGATGTTTATGTTTAAACAGGGTACATAAATTCCAGGTATTTCCTTTTCTATGGTATTAATTAGGTAGTTTATGTAGACAGTAAATAGCAAGGCACTAAGAGGGAATCCTTGTAGGATGGATTGATGAATATAATTGGAGGTGAGGTTTTATCATTTAGAATAATATATATTTCATTATTTAATAATAGATTAGCAAGTAAATATAAATAGGCCTTTGGTACTTTATTTTGTCTCAGAATTTTAAGAAAAGGATTTATTGGTATCATGTAAAACTACCTCTATGTCCAGCTGAATAATACTTGGCTGTATTTTTTTGTTGTTTTTTACTGTTTCTTTAGTTGCTTTAAATAGAAATGCTATTTTACCTAGTTGACATTTCTTTTTTTTTTTGCAAATACACCTGGGTCTAGTTTTACGCTATAGATAGGTTCCTCAGAAAACACGCGCAAATGAAATCGCGCAAAAATAGACGTAACTTACATTGAAAAAGGGGGGATGCGGTCTGTGATTTTTCAAAATTCGCGTAAAAGCAAAGCACCAACGTAAAATTACTTTAAAATTTGCGTAAAAAAAAAATAAGGAAATAAAATATGACTAATAAAAAATTTCAAATTTGAAAAAAATTGATACAAGACAAACTTTTTTTAACTATAATATTTAATTTTATTCAAAATAATATATTTTTATGCATAATTTACAGTACAGTAATTTACATTTTTTTATACATGTTTTAATTATTATGATTTTCTGGTGACAATGTAATTAGTAATTAATCTTTGAGACGATGATTTTATTAATTGTTTACGAAGCTTGCGATATCCAGACATACAACCATTTAGCTCTCATTGGAATTTAAGAGCACATTAATGATTAGTGTCATTAATAAGAAAATAATAATTGATTACATTCTTTTTTAAAAAGCAAAAACAGAATGTGATTTAAAATACAAAATTAACACGCACAATGTTTGAACAAATTTACATTATAATCTTGTAAAATTTAATATGAGTATAAATAAAATGTGGAAATCATGATTTTAATTTCATTATTGCATAAAATCTTACTATTATAAAGCACTGAAAATATTGAAATTACTAAGATGAAAGTCGAATTCCAATAATGTGCTATTACTTTCAATATAACATAAGTGCGCGAAATTTATTATTTAAAGTAATAGCGCATTATCGGAAATCGACTTCCGGTGAAACACGAATCACGTAACTTCAAAATCGTGTTAAATAAGTCCACATAAAAAGAGACCCAGGTGTATGTGACTTTATTTTGTCTTTGATTACTGATTCTATTATTTTGATGCCAAGGGAAAACAATGAACTGGAAGTAAGTTTGTTATTGTGGAAATCATTTCTTTTTTTTTTCATAAATGGTTCAAGAGATATTGATAGAGTCCTGGTATTCTATATAAGACTTTAGATAGAAAATTTGTGAGGTTAGACATGTACTGAGCTGTATATTTATTAAGATCTGCATATAGAAACTTAGAAATCCCACCCATTCCAGTGTGGCATAAATCTAGCATGACCAGATAGCATTGCACTAATAAAGGGCACTGACATAATTGTATGCAAGCTATCTAAAGTTTCATTTACATTAAAGGCAAATATGGAAAACACTATATCAATGTTGATGGTTTATAAAGGTATATTAACACTGGTAGAAGATTCATCCTGGTAGTGTTTATGAAGCTGGGTGGAAATCTTCATTTATGTGGAGACCTCCATGTTATACAATAAGTATTCAATAAAAATCTATCATATTCTTAGTGCATATGAATTACTAACATCATTGCAATTCATCATTTTTATGCAAAAATAGATTTACAAGTCCCCTCTTCATCAAATCTCTGTCAGTGATAGAATTATTGAATTACTGATTCTCACTACTTATTTAGGGATTTTACAATTGCAATAAGATACCATATGGCATTACAATTGTGCCTAATATTGTTCAAGCTAAAATGGATAATAGAAGGGATCATCCCATATTTAGATGGCATATTGGTTATTACTGAATCTGAGCATGAACTGACAATATGTATAGATATCGTCTATTCCAAATTGAAGAAAATACAAACAAAGTTAAATATTGCTAAATGTATATGGCCATTGTCAAATATAAAGTTTTTAGTCATGTAATTAATAAAAATGAAAAATATTGTAATCACGATTAAGTAAAAGCAATCAAAAATACTGAATGACTGTGGAATGTAAAAAGATTTGCATGCAAAAATAATATTGAAATTTTTTGAGCATTTTCTAAAAAGAAAGTCTCATGTATTATCACTGTTACATGAATTTTTTTTAAGTGACAATGATGGAAATAGAAGAATAAGACATTGCCTTCCAGAAGGCTAAAAACCTATTTATGTCAAAACAACACCTCATACATTATTATAGCAACCTGTATGTGATAATTACAATGGTTACAGTGGAATGTAGAATTGTTATGATTGCTCACAATTGTTATCTGGAGAAGAATGTCCTATAGCTTTTTCCTAGAGAACATTGTGGGCAGATAAGAAAAAATTATAATCAACTTAACAAGGAAGCTTTAAACATAATTTTCACAATAAAAATGTTTCAATATATTTACAATCAAAAGTTTAAATTTGTACTGACCATTGTGCACTATTAGAAATTTTTGGCATTAATAAAAAAAATTCCAGAATGTACAAACCAACATATGTTAGTCTGGATAAATGTAATAGTGGCATATGATTATGAAGCAGATTGGACATGTGGATGCCTCGTCACACCTGCCAGATGCCAATGATGGACAACAAAAGCTAGACTCTTGGCCTAAATTCACTCAACATTGGAAATGTCTTCATTTAGATCGTGCTGGACCAATAAATGGTTATAGATTTGTAATATTTGTGGATTTAATATTTGCAGTAAACAGAATATAAAATTGTAAAAAATACTTGTGCAGAGAACACCATTAGAGTGCTGAAAGAGAACTTTGTATAATTATCCCTATTGTAATAGATAACAGGGCCAGTTTCACATTGCAGCAATTTAACCATTTTCTAATAGATAGGGAGTACAGCAGGTACATATCCTGCCATATCATCCTGAATCTAATTGTTTTGCTGAGAAAGCACTTTAATGCTTAAAATCTACATTTAAATAAAACCTTCCATAAAAATATTATGGAAGGATTATTACATATAATGTTTTTTCAGCATTTTACTTTGTGTACATCTATTAATAGAACACTGGCTGAATTTTTAATGTGCAGAAAATTCTGTATTCATATTTCTAAATTGTTGTCAACTACAAAGAAAATTTTAAATGACTTTCTGGATTATGGAAATTTTAAAATAAGAGAAAATGTTTGAATGCAGAATACTTTCAAAATAAATAGATACCAAGAGAAGTATTGAGAATCTAATCTAGGCAAATAAGATTAATACAATTGGATAACAGATAAAAGTTTAGAGATGTATACATCATTTATGGTATTATGAGGGAGTGGAACTTCAATGTAGATAGTATTAGTGTTGAATCCAGCAAATAATGACAAAAATAATGCATTAGAAATAATTGTTTAGTAGTGACAAAAAAAAAAAATAAAGTAAAATATGTGAATCCTCTTTGTAAGGACTAAATTAAAATACGAAAATGAAAATGTATTAGATAATGTGACAATTCTATACATATAGAGTATCGTATTGTTATGAAAATGTTGTAATATTAAAATGTGACTATAAAAGTAACATTTGAATTGGAAGACTTTAAATCCAAACAGTAATAGATCTCTGATACCTATAAATTAAAAAATATTAAAACTTCGTTTAATCAATTCTGACTTCATCTTTTTTTTCCAGAATCATATTTCCTCATCAAATTATTAAAGATTTGGTTGGTGGTAAAAGGTCAGAAATTAAAAACTGATCCATTGATTCTTGGATTTTCATAGTTTATAATTTTTAAAGTTTGTTATTACATGAGATAAAATATGCCAATATTTTAATATATTATCTATTAAATAAAAGTACTATTTAAAAAATTTATATCAAATTTAAAAAGCACTATTTTTACCAATGCATCATGACATATGACTCATATTTTATCAAAGACATTATTTACTTGCTGTACTTCTAAAAAATAATTTAAGCATAAAATTCATAGTACTATTGCCTTTCTCAAATATTGCTTTTATTAAACCTGCACCCATATAAATATAAAAATAAATAAGCAAATATATATATATAATGAACTCCTCAGCAAAAGGTTTAATATCCAGAAGAATCAAATCTGAAGCTATGTTGCAAAAATATTCTACCATAAAGAATGCCAACATAGGGTAGGATGACATGTAACAATAGGAAGACTAATGTGGGCTTTGAACATTCTCATCATCAGATTTAATGAAATGGAAGGCTGAAGAGCTGTGGATTGGAAGAGTTAGAAGACTGTTCATTAAAGTATGAAGATTGGCTATCTTAATATAAAGCTGCACACTGATTGTATATATGTGTGAAGATGGTAATCTGGACGAACTGAGGAGTGCTGGTTTAGTACGAAATACGTCCATTGATGATTATTTATCTTTTCAATATTGTGTGATCAAGTGGTTCAGCAATATGAGATGGCATGGAGAATTGAGGGTCATATAGAAGGTCTGAGTTCGAATCCCACATACATTACATATATAGTAAATACAGGTTTAAGCCTGTATAGTGTATTAATTTACAAAAGATGTAAGTAATTTTTAGATTATTTATGCAGGTTACTTGAAAATATTATTTTCTCTTTACTGCTTATTTTATTCGAGTCTTTAAGTTTTGCCATAGCTGAAAGAATTACTCATATATTTTATAAATATGTACATGTAAAAATAAATATTTGCAATTTTTATTTTTGGAAAAAAATCCCGAATAAAAAAGTTATGGATATTTATTATTTTACTATATTCTTATTTAAAATAAACAAAAGAAACTTGGGTATTCGTAAACCGGTTAATATAGCATTAAATTATTAAAATAAATAAAGTTAAATATATACTATTAATGTTTATTTTATTTTTGATAAAGGTATATGAGTGAAAATCTTATTGTCTAATTTGTTTCTTTTAACTCTAACTTTTGTGATTTTTTTAAAAAATAATATCCCTTCTCCTGATATTCCATAAGTGATGACAACTGTCAGGTATTGATTCGATATACGCAGACCAAAATCGATTCGACATTTATAAAAAATTTAACCTTAAGATTGAGTTCAGAAAATAATATTTCTTTTTTGTTTTGGCTGATGACAGTATGACCTTATTATCTATTTACCTCAATCCACCTTTGAGCAGAGCACTTAATAAACGACAGGCTATAAACAGCTCACCAAACTTTTTTAAAACTACTAGTATGATTTTCACAGATTAAGTCTTTTATATATTTAACATATACTCATATAATTTAATTTGACCCTTTATTTTAAAAAATGTTAATAAAAATTTTTATGATTCATTATTATTAAAAATTTAGTTCAAACTTCTAATTTTATTATGATTGCTTTGAATAAATTATTAAATTTCAATTTAAAATGTCGATAAACAAATGTTTTACTTCTATTTTAGAAGAATAAATATAAATTGGAGTAAATATACATACCCAGTAAAAGTATGATAAAGTTTGGTCATTATTTAAAATAAATTGTTTACTGTCATTATCAGCAGTCATAATTTATTATATATGTGAATGTGTGTGTGTGTGTTTGTAAGTGTTTTAACACGTAGTATATGTCTAAATTAACTTTGTCATTTAAATTAAAAAGTACTGAACAATATAATTTCATTTGACGTTCAATAAATAAAAAAGTTAAATAAATTTTAAAGTTTAATTTTATTATTCTAAATATATAGATATTAAATACTAAAACCAAGAACGAAATAACAAGAAGTAAGAAAATTGAATTTTAAATTTTATTTTTACTATTACAATACCATAAATGCACCAAAAGTGGGATATAGTATTCTCACTTACTTGAATTAATTAGCTTTAACAAATACAATAACTAAAAACATAAGAGGACTCCAAATGCATTTTCAGATATAAGACGACAATTATATAAGAGTTTATAACATGATCATTGTAAATGTTAAGATATCTATTTTTGGCATGTTAATAAATAGCATCTACTAACTATCTCAATCACAATATGCACTAAGATTTCAAAAACATCTGATGACTTTATTATATATTATCAAATATTGATTGTAGTTTCTCCAAATGTAAAGTTTCTAAATATTTAATTATTAAAAAAATTTGAAAGTTTAAGATTTCCTCTTTTGATTATACAATTGGTACATGACTAACACTCCCTAATCAGCAATATTTTGGCAGATAGAGATGATTGAAGTGATTGAATAAAAATTTATACAATGAAATTATGCACTATACTATCATTTGATCATATTGTCATTGACATGTCAACTTATATTGTAAATAATAGCTCATGTTTTGTTGATAAACATTGATGAGAAAAGAATATTTGTTGTTTATTGAACTGCAAGTTCACAGTATTTTTCAACATGTAA
This sequence comes from Epiperipatus broadwayi, assembly GCA_028023455.1. Taxonomy (NCBI): domain Eukaryota; kingdom Metazoa; phylum Onychophora; class Udeonychophora; order Euonychophora; family Peripatidae; genus Epiperipatus; species Epiperipatus broadwayi. The sequence goes on along the minus strand of JAQFVV010006293.1, from coordinate 4,184,498 downwards.
ATATATATATAACACATTACACTTTTTATATATATAGTATGCATTTATAAATTAAGATTATTGTATAAACTAATTTTTTAAAAGATAATAATATAGTTAGTAATAATAAATTGAGAAGACACATTTACATATATTTTGCTGAGTGTGTATTAACTCATACATTGACTGTGGTAATAAGAATATAAAATAAATTAACTACTGTATTTTTCTTTTAAAATAAAATAAATAATAAATTATTTAACGACATCATTTCTTAAATATGCTCTTAACTTGATTTTTTTTCATTAATTTTATTCTCATGTATATACGATATGGTTTTGTTATCAAGCAATTAAAATCTTTCTAATTATTTTGATGGTTTATAAATCAGTATCAAGTTTTAATATGTTCTAAAATTATGTAAAACTTTTTAACATTACACTCAGAAAAATATTTTATTATGCAAAATACTGCATATTAAACTTGGAAAGGATAATAAAGAAAAATAAAATTTATATACTTTCAATATAAACTGAAAATTTTTTTTAATATTTATAATCATGTGTGGCACTCTAAGATGGAAAAACGACATAATGTAAAATTTATTTTGTAAATTTTATTTCTTTTTTTTTAATTTGATT